>LR738711.1:181991360-182113714 GCA_902687465.1 Secale cereale | reverse complement strand
GCCCCTTTCCTTCTCCCTCTCCCTCTCCTTCTTTCCCCCCCTCTCCCTCTTGGTGATTCCTACTAGGCATAGGATTGCAATCCTATTCCTAGTAGGATTGCTCCTCTAGGCGCGCCATAGGAGGGCCGGCCGGCCTCCCCCTTGCTCCTTTATATAGAGGGGCAGGGGGCACCCTAGAACACATAAGTTGATCAGTTGATCTCTCCCAACCGTGTGCGGTGCCCCTCTCCACAGAAACACACCTCGGTCATATCGTTGCAGTGCTTAGGCGAAGCCCTGCGCCGGTAGCTTCATCATTTCTGTCACCACGCCGTCGTGCTGACGAAACTCTCCTGTGAGGCTCTACTGGATCAAGAGCTCGTGGGACGTCATCAAGTTGAACGTGTGCTGAACGCGGAGGCTCCGTACGTTCAGTGCTTGATCGGTTGGATCGCGAAGAAGTTCGACTACATCAACCGCGTCAATAGACGCTTCCGCTCCTAGTCTACAAGGGTACGTAGACACACTCTCTTCTCTCGTTGCTATGCATCTAGTAGATAGATCTTGCATGATCGTAGGAAAATTTTGAAATACTACGTTCCCCAACATATAGTGTATCTCCCTTTTTCCTGAAAGTTAAACAAAGTGGGGGCAGGAAGAACAATAGGGATGGCATGCTGCCTGTTAAAGATTAGTCGATATTTGAGGGTTTGATCATCCCACTCTATAAACTGGTGACTAGTCATAGCATGGCAATCTAAATAAGCTGGAGGTAAAGGTTCATCATTCATGTGCACAGGCACACCAAGAAAGTGGGCTATGCGAGTGGCATAGATCCCATCAAATAAATCTCCATGCAAACCATTATGATGTTGCCTACGTGCAACAATGGCTCCCAAGTTATACTACATATCACCTAGTACAACACTCTTGAGAACACTAAGATCAGGGACACACATGTGGCAAGCTTCATCCTTACCGTTTATGCATCTACCTATAAAGAGAGCAAAGTAATGAATAGCAGGAAAATGAATGCTCCCTATGGTGGCCGGTGTGATTTCCCTGGATTCCCCCACTGTAATACTAGCAAGGAATTCTCTAAATTCAAATTTGCGAGGATCACCCATACTGCCCCACTGTGGGAGCTTGCAAGCATCATTAAAATCCTCTAAATCCATGGTATAAGATTTATCATACAGGTCAAACAGTATAGTGTGACAATTACATGAAGATGAACATTTAAACCTTCTCACAAAGCTATCAGTTAAGCCACGATATTGAGGGCACTTATCTTGTATGAAGCCCTCGAGGTCAGCATTGCGCACGTATGCGTAAAATTCATCCTTGATGCCAGCCTGGTCCATGAAGTCATCTGACGGCCATATACAAGGCCGCACATCAGCATCCCTCGGTGGTTCATCGTCTGGCTCACGGAACGCGAGCCTCGGTTCTTGCTTCCTTGAAGAACCACCTTGGAAGTTTTTCCTATGCATTTTTCTGAATTTTTTTTGAATTTTTTAGTAACTCAAAATAAAAGTTAACCAAACTCGACAAGATTGATAGCAACAACTCCTATAAGTGCCTAGAGACTATATCATGCATTAGAACTACTTGGGACCAAGAAAATTTGACATGCAAGCTCAAGAACAAGGTCACCACAGTAGCATAAATTTGCAATAAACAGAGCACTAGAACAAAAACTAATTGGACCAATGGAGGAGTCACATACCAAGGAACAATCTCCCCAAACAGTTCCGTGGATGGTGCTTTGAGCAAGGAGATAAAAAATGGCAGCAAGATGAGCTAGAACTCGGGTTTGAGCTGGTTGGTGATTTTTTTGGGAGGAAGAAGAAGAGCATGAGTGCAGGAATAAGTGGAGGGGGCCATGTGGGGCCCACGAGGCAGGGGGACGCGCCCTGGGCAGGGGGGCGCGCCCTGGACCCTTGTGGCCAGGTGCTGGCTCCCCTCGTTGTGTGTTATGTGCCATATTTTCTCAAATATTCTAGAAACAATCATATTTCATTTTCATGGCATTTTCATGAAATATCCTAGAGGCAATAATAAAAGTATTATTATTATATTTCCTTGTTCATGATAATCGTCTGTTATTCATGCTTGAATTGTATTGTACGGAAACAGCGATACATGTGTGAATATATAGACCACAATTGAGTCCATGGCAATCCTCTAGTTGCCAGCTCGTTGATCAACATATGGTCACGGTTTCCTGATCATGGACATGGGATGTCAGTGATAACGGGATCACATCATTAGGAGAATGATGTGATGGACAAGAGCCAATCCTGAGCATAGCACGAGATCGTATAGTTCGTAATGCATAAGCTTTCGGTGTCAAGTATTTATTCCTTAGACCATGAGGTTGTACAACTCCCGGATGCCGTAGGAATACTTTGGGTGTGCCAAACGTCACAACGTAACTGGGTGGCTATAAAGGTACACATCGGGTATCACCGAAGGTGTCTGTTGGGTTGGTACGAACCGAGACTGGGATGTTGTCACTCCGTATGACGGAGAGGTACCTCTGGGCCCACACGGTAATACATCATCATAATGAGCTCAAAGTTACTAAGGAGTTAGTCACGGGATGATGGATTACGGATCGAGTAAAGAGACTTGCCGTGACAAGATTGAACAAGGTATCGGGAATACCGACGATCGAATCTCGGGCAAGTACCGTACCGATGGACAAAGGGAATAACTACGGGATTGAGTGAATCCATGACACGGTGGTTCATCCGATGAAGATCATCGAGGAACACGTGGGAACCAACATGGGTATCCAGATCCCGCTGTTGGTTATTGACCGGAGAGTCGTCTCGGTCATGTCTACGTGTCTCCCGAACCCGTAGGGTCTACACACTTAAGGTTCGGTAACGCTAGGGTCGTAGAGATACATGCACGTGGAAACCCGAAAGTTGTTCGGAGTCCCGGATGAGATCCCGGACGTGACGAGGAGTTCCGGAATGGTCCGGAGGTAAAGAATGATATATAGGAAGTCCAGTTTCAGCCATCGGGTGATCTCCAGGGGTCACCGGGAGTGTCCCGGGACCACCGGAGGGGCCCCGGGGGTCCACCGGGTGGGGCCACCCATCCCGGTGGGGACCCTAGGCCACAAAGGGGAAGTGGCCAGCCCTAATGGGCTGGCGCACCACATGGGCCCTCCTCCCCATGCGCCAAGAGTTGAAACCCTAGGGGGGAGGGGGCGCCACCTTGCCTTGGGGGGCAAGGATTCCCCCTGGCCGCCGCCCCACCCTGCAGATCCCATCTGCAGGGCCGGCGCACCCCCCTGGCCCCCTATATATATGTGGGGGGGGGGAGAGGGCAGCCGCACCCTTGCTCCCGGCGCCTCTCCCCCTCCCGTCACACCTCCATACTCCCTCCGCAGGGCGCCGGCGAAGCCCTGCAGGAATCTCCACTGCATCCACCACCATGCCGTCGTGCTGCTGGATCGCCGATGACCTCTCCTCCCCCGTTGCTGGATCAAGAAGGAGGTGACGTTGTTGTACCGGACGTGTGTTGAACGCGGAGGTGCCGTCCGTTCGGCGCTAGATCATCGGTGACGAAGAACGCGAAGAGTACGACTACTTCATCCACGCTTCTTCGAAAGCTTCCGCACGCGATCTACATAACGGTATGTAGATGCTCTCTTATTTGCTCATTGCTAGATGTCTCCTTAGTTGGATCTTGGTGAAAGCGTAGAATTTTTTTGAATTCTGCTACGTTACCCAACAGTGGCATCTGAGCTAGGTCTTATGCGTAGCATCTTGCACGAGTAGAACACAAAACAGTTGTGGGCGTTTGAGTTTGTTCAACTTTCTTGCCGTTACTAGTCAATCTTGATTCGGCGGTATTGTGATATGAAGCGGCCCGGACCGACTTTACACGTATGCTTACGTGAGACTGGTTCCACCGACAGACATGCACTAGATGCATAAGGTGGCTGGCGGGTGTCTGTCTCTCCTACTTTAGTCGGATCGGATTCGATGAACAGGGTCCTTATGAAGGGTAAATAGAAATTGACAAATCACGTTGTGGTTTTGGCGTAGGTAAGAAACGTTCTTGCTAGAAAACCTATAGAAGCCACGTAAAACTTGCAACAACAATTAGAGGACGTCTAACTTGTTTTTGCAGCATGTGCTATGTGACGTGGTATGGCCAAAAGAAGATGTGATGAATGATATATGTGATGTATGAGATTGATCATGTTCTTGTAATAGGGAATCACGACTTACATGTCGATGAACTTGACAACCTGTAGGAGCCATAGGAGTTGTCTTAATTATTGTATGACCTGCGTGTCACTGAATAAACACCATGTAATTAATTTACTTTATTGCTAAACGTTAGCCATAGTAGTAGAAGTAATAGTTGGCGTGACGACTTCTTCGAGACACGATGATGAAGATCATGATGATGGAGATCATGGTGTCGAGCCGGTGACAAGATGATCATGGTGCCCCGAAGATGGAGATCGAAGGAGCAAGATGATATTGGCCATATCATGTCACTTTAATTGATTGCATGTGATGTTTATCATGTTTATTCATCTTGTTTACTTAGAACGACGGTAGTAAATAAGATGATCTCTCACTAAAATTTCAAGAATTGTGTTCCCCCTAACTGTGCACCGTTGCTAAGGATCGTTGTTCCGAAGCACCACGTGATGATCGGGTGTGATAGGTTCTAACGTTCGCATACAACGGGTGTAAGCCAGATTTACACAAGCAATACACTTAGGGTTTACTTGACGAGCCTAGCATGTACAGACATGGCCTCGGAACACGGAAGACCGAAAGGTCAAACACGAGTCGTATAGAAGATACGATCAACATGAAGATGTTCACCGTTGATGACTAGTCCGTCTCACGTGATGATCGGACACGGGCTAGTCGATTTGGATCGTGTATGACTTAGATGACTAGAGAGATGTCATTCTGAGTGGGAGTTCATTAAAATTTGATTAAGATGAACTTAATTATCATGAACTTAGTCTAAATTCTTTACAATATCTCTTGTAGATCAAATGGCCCACGCTCAAGTTTCCCTCAACTTCAACGCGTTCCTAGAGAAAACCAAGCTGAAAGACGATGGTAGCAACTATACAGATTGGGTCCGTAACCTGAGGATTATCCTCATAGCTGCCAAAAGATCATATGTCCTTGAAGAACCGCTAGGTGATGCACCCGTTCTCCCGGCGACCCAAGACGTTATGAACGCCTGGCAGTCGCGTTGTGATGATTACTCCCTGGTTCAGTGCGGCATGCTTTACAGTTTAGAATCGGGGCTCCAAAAGCGTTTTGAGCACCACGAGGCATATGAGATGTTCCAAGACCTAAAAATGGTTTTCCAAGCTCATGCCCGAGTCGAGAGATATGACGTCTCCGACGCATTCTACAGCTGTAAGATGGAGGAAAACAGTTCTGTCAGTGAGCACATCCTCAAGATTTCTGGATTGCACAACCGCTTGTCTCAGCTGGGAATGAATCTCCCAAATGAAGCGGTCGTTGACAGAATCCTCCAGTCGCTCCCACCTAGCTTCAAGAGCTTCGTGTTAAACTTCAATATGCAGGGGATTGAGAGGTCCATTCCCGAGGTGTATTGAATGCTGAAATCAGCGGAGGTGGATATCAAGAAAGAACATCAAGTGTTGATGGTCAATAAAACCACTAAGTTCAAGAAAGGCAAGGGTAAGAAGAACTTCAAGAAGGACGGCAAAGGAGTTGCCGCGCCCGGTAAGCCAGTTGCCGGGAAGAAGCCAAGCAATGGACCCAAGCCTGAAACTGAGTGTTTTCATTGCAAGGGAACGGGGCACTGGAAGCGGAACTGCCCCAAATATTTAGCAGACAAGAAGGCCGGCAACGTCAAAGGTATATTTGATATACTTGTTATTGATGTGTACCTTACCAACGCTCGTAGTAGCTCCTAGGTATTTTATACCGGTGCGGTTGCTCACATTTGTAACTCAAAACAGGAGCTGCGGAATAAGCAGAGACTGGCGAAGGATGAGGTGACGATGCGTGTCGGGAATGGTTCCAAGGTCGATGTGATCGCGGTTGGCACGCTGCCTCTACATCTACCCTCGGGATTAGTTTTAAACCTTAATAATTGTTATTTAGTACCAGCTTTGAGCATGAACATTGTATCTGGATCTCGTCTTATGCGAGATGGCTACTCTTTCAAATCGGAGAATAATGGTTGTTCTATTTATTTGAGAGATATGTTTTATGGTCATGCCCCGCTGGTCAATGGTTTATTTTTGATGAATCTCGAACGTGATGATACACATATTCATAGTGTAGATGCCAAAAGATGTAAAGTTGATAATGATAGTCCCACATACTTGTGGCATTGCCGCCTTGTCATATTGGTGTCAAACGTATGAAGAAGCTCCATTCAGATGGACTTCTAGAGTCTCTTGATTATGAATCATTTGACATGTGCGAACCATGCCTCTTGGGCAAGATGACCAAGACTCCGTTCTCCGGAACAATGGAGCGAGCAACCAACTTGTTGGAAATCATACATACCGATGTGTGCGGTCCAATGAGTGTTGAGGCTCGCGGAGGCTATCGTTATGTTCTCACCCTCACAGATGACTTGAGTAGATATGGGTATATCTATTTGATGAAACATAAGTCTGAGACCTTTGAAAAGTTCAAGGAATTTCAGAATGAGGTTGAAAATCAACGTGACAGAAAAATAAAGTTCTTGCGATCAGATCGTGGGGGTGAATATTTAAGTCATGAATTTGGCACGCACCTAAGGAAATGTGGAATTGTTTCACAACTGACACCGCCCGGAACACCTCAACGTAACGGTGTGTCCGAACGTCGAAATCGTACTCTGTTGGACATGGTGCGATCTATGATGTCCCTCACCGATTTACCGCTATCTTTTTGGGGTTATGCTTTAGAGACTGCCGCATTCACTTTAAATAGGGCTCCGTCGAAATCCGTTGAGACGACTCCGTATGAACTTTGGTTTGGCAAGAAACCGAAGCTGTCGTTTCTAAAAGTTTGGGGTTGCGATGCTTATGTCAAGAAACTTCAACCTGAAAAGCTCGAACCCAAATCGGAAAAATGCGTCTTCATGGGATACCCAAAGGAAACGATTGGGTACACCTTCTACCACAGATCCGAAGGCAAAGTCTTTGTTGCCAAGAATGGATGCTTTCTGGAGAAAGAGTTTCTCTCGAAAGAAGTGAGTGGGAGGAAAGTAGAACTTGATGAGGTGACAGTCACCCCTCCTGAGCCTGAGAGTGGCGCAGCGCAGGAAATTGTTCCTGAGGTGCTCGCACCGACAAGGGAGGAAGTTGATGATAATGATCATGAAGAAACAGATCAAGTTACTACTGAACTTCGAAGGTCCACAAGGGCACGTTCCGCACTAGAGTGGTACGGCAACCCTCTCCTGGAAATCATGTTGTTAGACAACGATGAACCTTCAAACTATGAAGAAGCGATGGCGGGCCCGGATTCCAATAAATGGCTTGGAGCCATGAAATCCGAGATAGAATTCATGTATGAAAACAAAGTATGGACTTTGGTGGACTTGCCTGATGACAGGCATGCCATAGAAAACAAATTGATATTTAAGAAGAAGACAGACGCGGATGGAAATGTGACCATCTATAAGGCTCGGCTTGTCGCTAAGGGTTATCGACAAGTTCAAGGGATTAACTACGACGAGACTTTCTCTCCCGTAGCAATGCTGAAGTCAGTCAGAATCATGTTAGCTATTGCCGCATTCTATGATTATGAGATATGGCAAATGGACGTCAAAACAGCATTCCTTAATGGCTTCCTCAAGGAAGAGTTGTATATGATGCAGCCGGAAGGTTTTGTCGATCCAGAGAACGCTAACAAGGTATGCAAGCTCCAGCGCTCGATTTACGGGCTGGTGCAAGCATCTCGGAGTTGGAATATTCGCTTTAATGATGTGATCAAAGTGTTTGGCTTTATACAGACTTATGAAGAAGCCTGTATTTACAAGAAAGTGAGTGGGAGCTCTGTGGCATTTCTCATATTATATGTGGATGACATATTACTGATGGGAAATGATATAGAATTCTTGGAAAATGTAAAGGCCTACTTGAATAAGAGTTTTTCAATGAAGGACCTTGGAGAAGCTGCTTACATATTAGGCATCAAAATCTATAGAGATAGATCAAGACGCCTCATTGGTCTTTCACAAAGCACATACCTTGACAAGATATTGAAAAAGTTCAATATGGATCAGTCCAAGAAGGGGTTCTTGCCTGTTTTGCAAGGTATGAGATTGAGCAAGGCTCAGTCGCCGACCACGGCAGAAGATAGAAAAAAGATGAGTGTCATTCCCTATGCCTCGGCCATAGGTTCTATCATGTATGCCATGCTGTGTACCAGACCTGATGTGAACCTTGCCATAAGTTTGGTAGGGAGGTACCAAAGTGATCCCGGTATGGAACACTGGACAACGGTCGAGAACATCCTGAAGTACCTGAAAAGGACTAAGGATATGTTTCTTGTTTATGGAGGTGATGAAGAGCTCGTCGTAAAGGGTTACGTCGATGCTAGCTTCGACACAGATCTGGATGACTCTAAGTCACAAACCGGATACGTGTATATTTTGAATGGAGGAGCAGTCAGCTGGTGCAGTTGCAAGCAAAGCGTCATGGCGGCATCTACATGTGAAGTGGAGTACATAGCTGCTTCCGAAGCAGCGCAGGAAGGAGTCTGGATGAAGGAGTTCATCACCGACCTTGGAGTCATTCCAAGCACGTCAAGTCCGATGACTCTCTTCTGTGACAACACTGGTGCTATTTCCATTACCAAAGAGCCCAGGTTTCACAAGAAGACCAAACACATCAAGCGCCGTTTCAACTCCATCCGGAATTATGTTCAAGATGGAGACATAGATATTTGTAAAGTACATACGGATCTGAATGTTGCAGACCCGTTGACTAAACCCCTTCCACGGGAAAAACATGATCAACACCAGAACTCTATGGGTGTTCGATTCATCACAATGTAACTAGATTATTGACTCTAGTGCAAGTGGGAGACTGTTGGAAATATGCCCTAGAGGCAATAATAAAAGTATTATTATTATATTTCCTTGTTCATGATAATCGTCTGTTATTCATGCTTGAATTGTATTGTACGGAAACAGCGATACATGTGTGAATATATAGACCACAATTGAGTCCATGGCAATCCTCTAGTTGCCAGCTCGTTGATCAACAGATGGTCACGGTTTCCTAATCATGGACATGGGATGTCAGTGATAACGGGATCACATCATTAGGAGAATGATGTGATGGACAAGACCCAATCCTGAGCATAGCACGAGATCGTATAGTTCGTAATGCATAAGCTTTCGGTGTCAAGTATTTATTCCTTAGACCATGAGGTTGTACAACTCCCGGATGCCGTAGGAATACTTTGGGTGTGCCAAACGTCACAACGTAACTGGGTGGCTATAAAGGTACGCATCGGGTATCACCGAAGGTGTCTGTTGGGTTGGTATGAATCGAGACTGGGATGTTGTCACTCCGTATGACGGAGAGGTACCTCTGGGCCCACTCGGTAATACATCATCATAATGAGCTCAAAGTGACTAAGGAGTTAGTCACGGGATGATGGATTACGGATCGAGTAAAGAGACTTGCCGTGACGAAATTGAACAAGGTATCGGGAATACCGACGATCGAATCTCGAGCAAGTACCGTACCGATGGACAAAGGGAATAACTACGGGATTGAGTGAATCCATGACACGGTGGTTCATCCGATGAAGATCATCGAGGAACACGTGGGAACCAACATGGTATCCAGATCCCGCTGTTGGTTATTGACCGGAGAGTCGTCTCGGTCATGTCTACGTGTCTCCCGAACCCGTAGGGTCTACACACTTAAGGTTCGGTAACGCTAGGGTCGTAGAGATACATGCACGTGGAAACCCGAAAGTTGTTCGGAGTCCCGGATGAGATCCCGGACGTCACGAGGACTTCCGGAATGGTCCGGAGGTAAAGAATGATATATAGGAAGTCCAGTTTCGGCCATCGGGTGATCTCCGGGGGTCACCGGGAGTGTCCCGGGACCACCGGAGGGGCCCCGGGGGTCCACCGGGTGGGGCCACCCATCCCGGTGGGGCCCCTAGGCCGCAAAGGGGAAGTGGCCAGCCCTAATGGGCTGGCGCACCACATGGGCCCTCCTCCCCATGCGCCTAGGGTTGAAACCCTAGAGGGGAGGGGGCGCCACCTTGCCTTGGGGGGCAAGGATTCCCCCCTGGCCGCCGCCCCACCCTGCAGATCCCATCTGCAGGGCCGGCGCACCCCCCTGGCCCCCTATATATATGTGGGGGGGGGAGAGGGCAGCCGCACCCTTGCTCCTGGCGCCTCTCCCCCTCCCGTCACACCTTCATACTCCCTCCGCAGGGCGCCGGCGAAGCCCTGCAGGAATCTCCACTGCATCCACCACCACGCCGTCGTGCTGCTGGATCTCCGACGACCTCTCCTCCCCCCTTGATGGATCAAGAAGGAGGTGACGTTGCTGTACCGGACGTGTGTTGAACGCGGAGGTGCCGTCCGTTCGGCGCTAGATCATCGGTGACGAAGAACAGGAAGAGTACGACTACTTCATCCACGCTTCTTCGAAAGCTTCCGCACGCGATCTACATAACGGTATGTAGATGCACTCTTATTTGCTCGTTGCTAGATGTCTCCTTAGTTGGATCTTGGTGAAAGCGTAGATTTTTTTTGAATTCTGCTACGTTACCCAACAGTTCGGTGGATGGTGCTTTGAGCAAGGAGATCAAAAATGGCAGCAAGATGAGCTAGAACTCGGGTTTGAGCTGGTTGGTGATTTTTTTTGGGAGGAAGAAGAAGAGCATGGGTGCAGGAATAAGTGGGGGGGGGGGCATGTGGGTCCCACGAGGCAGGGGGACGCGCCCTGGGCAGGGGGGCGCGCCCTGGACCCTTGTGGCCAGGTGCTGGCTCCCCTCGTTGTGTGTTCTGTGCCATATTTTCTCAAATATTCTAGAAACAATCATATTTCATTTTCATGGCATTTGGAGAACTTTTATTTTCGGGATTTATTGCACGGATAAGTCTGGAAACAGACAGATAATACTATTTTTCTTTTATTTATCCTAATTAACAGAAAGTAAAAAGAGGGTACAGAAGGTTGTGCTATCTAGATTCACCTATCCCATGCTCATAAAAAAATCCATTAACAAGGTTGATCAGGTCTTGTTAATAAACTCTTTCCGAGTAACATGAAACTGGAGAATTTTTGAGTAACACTAGGTTACCTCAATGGGGATATGTATGTCCCCAACAATAAGAATGTCATATGTCTTTGTGATTGTAGGAAGAGGAAACATAAAACCTCGAATAGTGATAGTTGAAAATTTTCCAATATAATTGATACTGTGGACTTGAGGTTGTTTCCTCGGAAAGTGTACCGTATACTCATTACCATTGACATGAAAAGTGACATTGCCTTTGTTGCAATCAATAACAGCCCCTGCAGTATTCAAAAATAGTCTTCCTAGAATAATAGACATACTATTGTCCTCGGGGATATCAAGTATAACAAAGTCCGTTAGAATAGTAACATTTGCAACTACAACAGGCACATCCTCACAAATACCGATAGGTATAGCAGTTGATTCATCAGCCATTTGCAACGATATTTCAGTAGGTGTCAACTTACTCAAGTCAAGTCTACGATATAAAGAGAGAGGCATAACACTAACACCGGCTCCAAGATCACATAAAGCAGTTTTAACATAGTTTCTCTTAATGGAGCAAGGTATAGTAGGTACTCCTGGATCTCCTAATTTCTTAGGCATTCCACCCTTAAAAGTGTAATTAGCAAGCATGGTGGAAATTTCTACTTCAGGTACCTTTCTTTTGTTGGTAATAATATATTTCATATACTTGGCATAAGGATTTGTTTTAAGCACATCAGTCAAACACATACGCAAAAAGATAGGTCTAATCATTTCAGCAAAGCGCTCAAAATCCTCGTCATCCTTTTTCTTGGATGGTTTTGGAGGAAAAGGCATGGGTTTCTAAACCCATGGTTCTCTTTCCCTACCGTGCTTCCTAGCAACAAAGTCTCTCTTATCATAATGTTGATTCTTTGATTGTGGGTTATCAAGATCAACAGCAGGTTCAATCTCTACATCATTATCATTGCTAGGTTGAGCATCATCATGAACATCATCATTAATATTATCACTAGGTTCAGGTTCATTACCATATTGTGTCTCAGCATCAGAAATAGATATATCATTAGGATTCTCAGGTTTGTCAGCTACAGGTTCACTAGAGGCATGCAAAGTCCTATCATTTTTCGTTTTCTTCTTCTTAGAAGAACTAGGTGCATCTAAATTAGCTCTCTGAGAATCTTGCTCAATTCTCTTAGGGTGGCCTTCGGGATACAGAGGTTCTTGAGTCATTCTACCACCTCTACTCACAACTCTAATGGCATTATCATTATTCTTACTATTTAATTCATTGAGCAAATCATTCTGAGCCTTAAGTACTTGTTCTACTTGAGTAGTGACCATAGAAGCATGTATACTAATGAGTTTCAGTTCAGCTTTAGCTCTAGACAGATAATCACTCAAGCATTCAATCATATAAGCATTGTGTTGCAATTGTCTACCAACATAAGCATTGAAGTTTTCTTGTTTCATAATAAAATTTTCAAACTCATCTAAGCATTGGCTAGCAGACTTATAACGAGGAATATCACCTTCATCAAATCTATAAAGAGAATTCACCTTCATTACCTGTGTCGTGTTATCAAGACCATGTATTTCTTCAATAGGTGGTAAATTCTTAGCATCTTTAGCTTTAATACCTTTTTATTTCATAGATTTCTTTGCCTCTTGCATATCTTCAGGAATGAGAAATAGAACACATCTTTTCTTCGGAGTTGGCTTAGGGACTGGTTCAGGAAGTGTCCAATTATTTTCATTGGCCAGCATATTATTCAATAGTTGTTCAGCTTGTTCAACTGTTCTTTCCCTGAAAACACAACCAGCACAACTATCCAGGTGGTCACTGAAAGCATCGGTTAGTCCATTATAAAAGACATCAAGTATATCATGCATCTCAAGAGGATGATCAGGCAAAGCATTAAGTAATTGGAGAAGCCTCCCCCAAGCTTGTGGGAGACTCTCTTCTTCAATTTGCACAAATTTATATATTTCCCGTAAGGCAGCTTTTTCCTTATGAGCGGGAAAATATTTAGCTGAGAAGTAATACATCATATCCTGGGGACTACGCACACAACCAGGATCAAGAGAATTAAACCAGGTCTTAGCATCACCCTTTAACGAGAAAGGAAATAACTTAAGGATATAGTAGTAACGAATCTTTTCATCGTTGGTAAACAGGGTGGCTATATCATTCAACTTAGTAAGATGTGCCACGACAGTTTCAGACTCATAGCCATGGAAAGGATCCGATTCAACCAAAGTAATTAACTCAGGATCAACAGAGAATTCATAATCCTTAACAGTAATACAGATAGGTGAAGTAGCAAAAGTAGGGTCATGTTTGATTCTAGCATTCAAGGACATTTCTTTCAGCTTAGCTAATAATTTCTTAAGATCATATCTATCATTGCAAGCAAGAAAGTCTCTAGCAGTTTCTTCATCCATAACATAACCCTCAGGAACAACAGGCAATTCATATCTATTGGGAGTAGTTTCATCATCACTTTCATAAATATCATCACTTTCAACATTTGCATTCTCCCCAACCTTAGCAATTTGTTCATCTAGAAATTCACCTAGTGGTACAGTATCAGGCATAGAAGTAGTTTCATCATACATAGCAGAAGTAGCATCATCAAGAACATACGGCATATCAGATTCAATAGCAGGAGTAGGTGTCACAAGTTTACTCATAACAGAAGGAGAATCAAGTGTAGAGCTAGATGGCAGGTCCTTACCTCCCCTCGTAGTTGAGGGTAAGATCTTGGTTTTTGAGTCCTTCAAATTCTTCATAGTGATCAACAGATATAAATCCCAAGTGACTTAAAGAATAGAGCTATGCTCCCCGGCAACGGCGCCAGAAAATAGTCTTGATAACCCACAAGTGTAGGGGATCGCAACAGTTTTCGAGGGTAAAGTATTTAACGCAAATTTATTGATTCGACACAAGGGGAGCCAAAGAATACTCTTAAGTATTAGCAGCTGAGTTGTCAATTCAACCACATTTGGAAACTTAGTATCTGCAGCAAGATAGTTTAGTAGCAAAGTAATATGATAGTGGCGGTAGCAACACTAAAAGTAACGATAGTGTTTTTGTAGTTTTTATGATAGTAGCAACGGAAAAGTAAATAAGCAACAAGCAATATGGGAAAAGCTCGTAGGCATTGGATCGGTGATGGGAAATTATGTCGGATGCAATTCATCATGTAGAAGTTATAACCTAGGGTGAAATAGAACTAGCTCCAGTTCATCAATGCAATGTAGGCATGTATTCCGAATATAGTCATACGTGCTTATGGTAAACAACTTGCATGACATCTTTTGTCCTACCCTCCCGTGGCAGCGGGGTCCTATTGAAAACTAAGGGATATTAAGGCCTTCTTTTAATAGAGTACCGGACCAAAGCATTAACACATAGTGAATACATGACCTCCTCAAACTATGGTCATCACCGGGAGTGGTCCCGATTATTGTCACTTCGGGGTTGCCGGATCATAACACATAGTAGGTGACTATAGACTTGCAAGATAGGATCAAGAATACACATATATTCATGAAAACATAATAGGTTCAGATCTGAAATCATGGCACTCGGGCCCTAGTGACAAGCATTAAGCATAGCAAAGTCATAGCAACATCAATCTCAGAACGTAGTGGATGCTAGGGATCAAACCCTAACAAAACTAACTCGGTTACATGATAGATCCCATCCAACTCATCACCGTCCAGCAATCCTACAATGGAATTACTCACGCACGGCGGTGAGCATCATGGAATTGGTGATGGAGGAAGGTTGATGATGACGATGGCGACGATCTCTACTCTCCGGAGCCCCGAACGGACTCCAGATCAGCCCTCCCGAGAGAGATTAGGGCTTGGCGGCGGCTCCATCTCGTAAAACGTGATAATTATTTCTCCTCGAAAGTGAAGATATAGGATCTGGGGGTACGTCGGTGGAGCATAAGTGGGCCCACGAGGCAGGGGGGCGCGCCCCCCACCCTCGTGGACATGGTGTGGGCCCCCTGGTGAGGATCTTCTTGCATATATTTTTTATATTTTCGAAAATAATTCTCTGTTGATTTTCAGGCGATTCTGAGAACTTTTTATTTCTGCTCAAAAACAACACCATGGTAGTTCTGCTGAAAACAGCGTCAGTCCGGGTTAGTTCCATTCAAATCATGCAAGTTAGAGTCCAAAACAAGGGGAAAAGGGTTTGGAAAAGTAGATACGTTGGAGACGTATCACCCACCTTACTAGAAATGAGCTCCCAGAGGATCAGACTGAGGCCCGTCGCATAGTGCGATGCTCAAAAACCTACAAAGTTCACGAAGGGGAACTGTACAAGAAAAGTACTACCGGAGTCCTTCAAAGATGTATCTCCGAAGAAGAGGGACGACAACTCTTGGCTGAAATACACGTTGGCCTCGGCAGCCACCATGCCGCGGCTCGGGCCCTTGTAAGTAAGGCCTTCCGCGTGGGCTTCTTTTGGCCCACAGCTCGGGCAGATGCACATGACCTCATACAGCGCTGCATGGGATGCTAGCTTTTCGCTAATCAAAGCCATATGCTGCCCACCGCCCTAAGAACAAACCCCATTACTTGGCCCTTTGCGGTCTGGGGGCTCGATATGGTCGGACCCCTTAAAGGGGGAAGCCATAAGAGAAAATACTTATTGGTCATGGTCGATAAGTTCACTAAGTGGATAGAAGCTAAGCCAGTCAAAACAGCTAAAGCCGGACCGGTGATAGACTTCATATCCGGCGTAGTACACCATTACAGTGTCACACACAGTATTATTACTGATAATGGCTTTAACTTTACAGCTGATGAGGTGAAAATTTGGTGCGCCAATTTGGGCATCAAACTCGATTATGCCTCTGTATATCACCCTCAGACAAACGGCCAAGTCGAATGGGCTAACGACATGATAATGAGCGGCATCAAACCCAGACTAGTAAGATCTCTGCAAGAATCAGACAAACACTGGGTCGAGAAACTCGATTCCGTACTCTGGGGGCTGCGGACCATGCCTGATCGCACGATTGGATATACACCTTCTTTCATGGTGTACGGCCAGTCTTGCCTTACGACATTATTCATGATGCACCTCGAGTGCGCATGTATGAAGAGAGAGAGGCCAAGCTCGATCGGCAGGATGACCTGGACGGCCTGGAGGAGGAGCGCGATGTCGTGAAGGCCCGTCCCGCATTCTATCAACAGCAGGCTCGGTGGTACCAAGGCAGAGAATTATGGGCAAAGACTTACAATGTCGGGGACCTCGTTCTACACCTACCAGAGAATAAAAAGGACAAGCTCAAGCCCAAATGGGAGGGTCCATTTATCATAGATGAAGTTCTCACTGGAGGAGCCTATCGTCTTCGCAATGCTTCGGACAATCGCTTGGAGCCAAACCCATGGAACGCGGCAAGGCTTCGAAGGTTCTACGCCTAAAAATTCGCACATATACCTTTTTTATCCTCGCTCCTTCTCTTTCTCCTCTTCGCTATTTTCTATTTTCTCGTTTCTATATGACCTTTTTCAACGTGTGTTCGGATAAAACCACACACTTGAAGGGTGTTCATCCTTAAATGTACATACCCCACAATGCCTAGGGCTTCTTTTTACAAGAAGCTTATTATAATTATTTTGTGAGCATTAAGCTCACCCTATATATGTGTCGTCTACCCACATATGTCTTTTTCCCACCATTATATGCACCTTTATGACTTATGTTTTTGACAAGCTGGGTTGCCTGGCTCCTGTGCTTATGTCCTACGTTCCCGTTTGTTCGTCTAGGGCATAAAGGGAGAACCTCTGCGATTGTTACAGTCGGGTTATCCGGATGTGTACCTCAGACGGGTGAAGCCGAAAGCTAGCGTTCTTAAGGGAATGATCGGTCGGTGAGCAAAAGACGAACTGCCCTTGTTGCAATACAAAACCCTAGATGACAATTTGTACTGTGATCTTTTAGCATCACAACTTCGGTATGCACAAAAATCCGCATACTGACCCAGGGAAAGGAACCCTTAACGGAACTATTCTCTCTGGAAGATGTTTCTTACAACCAAATGTAATATAACATAACTCCCTGAATACAATTTGTCTGTTCAAGCAACTATGACTGGATTGCCTGGTTTCCGAACATACTTGGGTGTTTACCCAGCGTACAATATTTGGCAACACTCCGAACCTAGGGTTTCCGGAGGTTGAAGCAGAAGGTCTGCCATGACAATCATTTTACAAATTCGGCTAGAGACAAGTTTATTGAGAAAAGTACATTACTACTTAGACTCAAAAACTTCTTCCTCTAGACCTTCTAATAAGCTGTCTAGTTTACAATCCGGTTGGGAAAACTTGGCGGCTAACTTCACTTGGTCATACACCAGGCTGACTGGAATTTCCTGTCCATAGGATCCTCGAGGTCCGACCCGGGCAATATGATTTGGATCAAGCCCGGTGTACCGTGTTTTTTCCATGGCCCAGGCTTCCGGAGCACCCTCTCGGCATGCCGATATCATCCATAGCCCAAAATGGCACCGAGCTCCCTTGAATTCACGAGTTCCTCCATACTTACTGGAGGAGAATCGGCTGGCCATAAAGCCTTAGCAATGTTCCTCATTGCCTTCCGTGCTCGCTCATGCACCTTGGACAGCTCCTGTAGCAGGTCGCCTTGAAATCTGGACACCTCTTCTTTGGGCCGCCCAATCAACACGTCTGCAGAAACAACCTTGTCAGGGTTTCACATTAGCAAACTATACGACAATAAGTTCAAAGGCATACTGAATATGCCGCCTCTCAGATTTCTGTTTTCTTTTAAGGCGTCTGCAAGTTGGGCTTGCACGTCTTTTAGCTCCTGGTCGAGCTGGTTATTGGCATCCTGCGGACTGTTCTTCTCAACCTTGACCCGTGTGAGTACACGTTCACCAGCGGCTTCTTGCCTTTCGGCATGTGCTTTAACCCCCAGTGCGACCTTCAATTTCTGTTCCAACTGATCCGACGTTCCTGCCATTATATAATAAATCAAACGTTTATTCACATAAATGGTACCGGCAGTCGATTATATTTTCCGGGCGAAAGGGGACATTACCAGTCGGGTCCTCCTTGAATTTCTCCAGTTCGGCGGTAGCGGCAGCCAGCTGGTTTTGACACTGTTTTAGCTCCCGGGATAGCATATTGTTCTTATCCGTGAGAACCTGATTATACATCGATCCTTAAAATAAGTTGCTTCAACTGCTTTCAAGTCTCGGGGGCTACTGGTATATGGTTATTAAAATCTACACAAAATGATCTTACCCACATATCCTTTGAAAGCTGGTAAGTGGCTCCAGCAAGTCCATCCCGAGCAGCTCGGATATATGCATCCGCCGAGCTGAAGGCATTGAATGCCTCTTCAGTAAAGCAGGGATCGCGCATAACTACACTTCGGCGTCAATGGTTCATTTCACTCTCCACTTCGGAGTTGGTGATGGATACATTATCTGAATCGTCGGAGAGAAGACAATCCGGCATTGCAACCGTACTGGCTCTAGCCATGGAGGCAGGGTCCGGGGTCGGATTGGCGGACGCGTGTCCGGCTGGGTCTCCGGATATAGCCCGGTGGATGCTCTTCCTAAAGTAGGGCACAGTAGAGAACATCATAGTTTGATATGTTTGCCATAGGGCATATTGAAAACCCTACCTTTTCGATGAAGGTAGGGGCTGGGATGTGTCACCACCCACTTTTCTTTTCGAAGATTCACCTTGTGTTGACATCCCCTTTCTAAGGGACGATCTCGATGCGGCGTGACGAGACGAGCGCCGCCCCTTTGAGGCACGAGACAGTGCAATGGGTGAGGCGCTATGGGGAAACTCTTTTGGAAGAGATGCTCCCTGAGCACTTACATGCGAAGAGGGGAGAAGGCCGGGGTAATCGGCCACAATGGCCACCTCTGTGCCATTGTAGCTCGTCTGATAGAAAACTCCCTCCTTGAGCTACACGAATATATGCAGATCTTCTTCAAAACCGGGATCTAGGTCCCGAATATGGTCCTCCGGTTGCGGAGCGGGACTGTGGATTCCCGCAGTGGCCTTCCTTCATTCCTATTAAAAATGGCCAGGTTAAATCCAACAGGTTGCAGCTCAGGAAGAGGATTGAGAAAGGTTCTGGATTAAAATCTTACCCAGCTAGGAGGGTTGTACATGGAAAAACCCTCTCGGCACTTGAGGCGAGTGAATTCCTCTTTCTCTCCTTTATAAAGATCGGCCAACATGGCGGACAGGGCGGCAAAGTTGTCCGGACCCTTGCGACCGCAGTGGGATGCATCATCCTCCCCGTTATAATTCCACATGGGAAGTCCCCTAGATTGGAGTGGCTGAACACCCCGCGTTATGGAAATCGCCATAACCTTGACTATGGACAGTCCGGATTGGGCGAGGACTTTTATCTTGTCCATTAGTATCTTAACCTCTGCGCTATCCACCTCCTTGAGGCTTCGGGGATGCAAGTTGTGGCATTTCTTTAACAGAGCATTGGAAAACTCGGGAAGGCCTTGTCGGATGGGGTCCAAGAGAACGACGTCTTCAATATAATGGAGAGGCAAGCTCAAAGGATATTTTCAGGTATGGAATGACATCTGAGATCTAATCTCCTTAAATAGACATCTTCCGTACGCTGTCGAGGAGTTATCTGTAAAAGTGTTTGGACCCTTCGTATTCGTTTGTCACGTGTAAGCTAAGGCGACGAAAGCACTGAAGCCGAAGGGCATGGCATTTAATGTGAAGACCGAGCTGTTCGAAAAAATCACCTTGCCAAGACCGAAGACGTAAGGGCCGAATATAGCCCTTCGGTTCAGACGCTTTGAAATATTCGGAGGAGGAACCCGCCTTACAACCGAAGACAATCTGCGTGTCAGACACATCGTCATTGAAGCCTGGTTCGGGGGCTACTGAGGGAGTCCTGGATTATAGGGTCCTTGGGCGTCCGGGCTATGTGACGTGGGCCGGACTAATGGGCAATGAAGACACAAGACAGAAGACTTTCTCCCGTGTACGGATGGGACTCCCCTTGATGTAGAAGGCAATCTTGGCGCGCGGATATGAATATCCCTTCCTCTGTAAACCGACTTTGTACAACCCTAGCCTCTGATACGTCTCCAACGTATATATAATTTTTGATTGTTCCATGCTATTATATTATCCATTTAGGATGTTTTATATGCATTTATATGCTATTTTATATGATTTTTGGGACTAACCTATTAACCTAGAGCCCAGTGCCAGTTTCTGTTTTTCCCTTGTTTTTGAGTTTTACAAAAAAGGAATACCAAACAGAGCCCAATTGACCTAAAACTCAACGGAGGCTGTTTTTGGACCAGAAGAAGCCCAGGAAGTACTGGAGGAGGACCAGAAGGTTCCCGGGCTGCCCACGAGGGCTTTACTTGTTGCCGACTCCAACACCCCATATATATATAGAAACCTCCAGAAAATAACCTAGATCGGGAGTTCCGCCGCCGAAAGCCTCTGTTGCCACCGAAAACCAATCTAGACTCATTCCGGCACCCTACAGGAGGGGGGGATCCCTCTCCGGTGGCCATCTTGATCATCCCGGCGCACTCCATGACGAGGGGGGAGTAGTTCACCCTCGGGGCTGTGGGTATGTTCCAGTAGCTATGTGTTTGATCTCTCTTTCTCGTGTTCTTGAGATGGCACGATCTTGATGTATCGCGAGCTTTGCTATTATAGTTGGATCTTATGATGTTTCTCCCCCTCTACTCTCTTGTGATGAATTGAGTTTTCCCTTTGAAGTTATCTTATCGGATTGAGTCTTTAAGGATTTGAGAACACTTGATGTATGTCTTGCATGTGCTTGTCTGTGGTGGCAATGGGATATCACGTGATCTACTTGACGTATGTTTTGGTGATCAACTTGTAGGTTCCGTGACCTTGGGAATCTATGCATAGGGGTTGGTACACATTTTCGTCTTGACTCTCCGGTAGAAACTTTGGGGCACTCTTTGTAGTTCTTTGTGTTGGTTGAATAGATGAATCTGAGATTGTGTGATGCATATCGTATAATCATGCCCACAGATACTTGAGGTGACAATGGAGTGTCTAGGTGACATTAGGGTTTTGGTTGATATGTGTCTTAAGGTGTTATTCTAGTACGAACTCTAGGATAGATTGAACGGAAAGAATAACTTCATGTTATTTTACGACAGACTCTTGAATAGATCGATCAGAAAGAATAACTTTGAGGTGTTTTCGTACCCTACAATAATCTCTTCGTTTGTTCTCCGCTATTAGTGACTTTGGAGTGACTCTTTGTTGCATGTTGAGGGATTGTTATATGATCTAATTAGGTTATTATTGTTGAGAGAACTTACACTAGTGAAAGTATGAACCCTAGGCCTTGTTTCCTAGCATTGCAATACCGTTTACGCTCACTTTTACCACTTGTTACCTTGCTGTTTTTATATTTTCAGATTACAAAAACATATATCTACCATCCATATTGCACTTGTATCACCATCTCTTCACCGAACTAGTGCACCTATACAATTTACCATTGTATTGGGTGTGTTGGGGACACAAGAGACTCTTTGTTATTTGGTTGCAGGGTTGTTTGAGAGAGACCATCTTCATCCTATGCCTCCCACGGATTGATAAACCTTAGGTCATCCACTTGAGGGAAATTTGCTACTGTCCTACAAACGTCTGCACTTGGAGGCCCAACAACATCTACAATAAGAAGGTTGCGTAGTAGACATCAGCCTCCTCCGGTGTCTATATAAACCGGAGGGTTTAGTCCGTAGAGTAATCATAATCATACATGCTAGACATCTAGGATTTAGTCATTACGATCTCAAGGTAGATCAACTCTTGTAACCCCTATACTCATCAAAGTCAATCTAGCAGGAAGTAGGGTATTACCTCCATCAAGAGGGACCGAACATGGGTAAACAAAGTGACCCCTGCGTCTTGTTACCTTAGATCCTTAGATGCACAGTTCGGGACCGCCTACCCGAGATCTGCCGGTTTTGACACCGACAGAAGTAGCCACGGATGTATTTTTATTAGTCTGTGACTTCCCAGCCTAGTCGAACCCTGCCTTGTAGTAGTACCGCAAGGACGCGTGGTAGTACCGCCCCGTCGTTTCTAATGCTTGGTGCTTAATGCAGCAGGGCCTCGCCTGGCTCCTGCCGTGCAAGCGATAGTACCGCACTACCTTGCAGTAGTACCGCATGGCTATGCGGCAGTACTGTGGGCATGTGCGGTAGTGTTGGGGAACGTAGTATTTCAAAAATATTCCTACAAACATGCAAGATCTATCTAGGAGAAGCATAGCAACGATTGGGGAGAGTGTGTCCACGTACCCTCGTAGACCGAAAGTGGAAGCGTTTAGTAACACCGTTGATGTAGTCGAACGTCTTCGCGATCCAACCGATCAAGTACGGAACGCACGGCACCTCCGCGATCTACACACGTTCACCTCGATGACATCCCTCGAGCTCTTGATCCAGTTGAGGCCGACGGAGAGTTTCGTGAGCACGACGGCGTGGTGACGGTATTGATGAAGTTACCGATGCAGGGCTTCGCCTAAGCACCGCGACAATATGACCGAGGTGTGTAACAGCGGAGGGGGCACCGCACACGGCTAAGAAATCAATTGTGTGTCTATGCGGTGCCACCTGGCCACGTATATAAAGGAGGGGAGGAGGAGAGGGCCGACCCTCATAGGGCGTGCCCAAGGGGGTGATACGTCTCCAACGTATCTATAATTTTTGATTGTTCCATGCTATTATATTATCCTTTTAGGATGTCTTATCGGATTTTATATACACTTTTATATGATTTTTGGGACTAACCTATTAACCCAGAGCCCAGTGCCAGTTTCTGTTTTTTTCCTTGTTTTTGAGTTTCGCAGAAAAGGGATATCAAACGGAGTCCAATTGACGAGCCAATTTTTTTATGATTTTTTCTGGACCAAAAGAAGCCCCCGAAGCAAAAGAGATGGGCTAGGGGAGCCACGTGCTGCCCTCGAGGGTGGGGGCACGCCATGTGAAGGGGAGCGCGCCCCCCTATCTCGAGGATAGCCCAGCAGCCCCCCTGACGTGTGCCCTACGCCAAAAAATTCTATAAATACTGAAACCTTCGGAAATTAACCTAGATCGGGAGTTCCGCCGCCGAAAGCCTCTATAGCCACCGAAAACCAATCTACAGCCGTTCTAGCACCCTGTCGGAGGGGGGAATCCCTCTTCGGTGGCTATCTTCATCATCCCGGCACTCTCCATGACGAGGAAGGAGTAGTCCACCCTCGGGGCTGAGGGTATGTACAATTAGCTATGTGTTTGATCTCTCTCTCTCTCATGTTCTTGAGATGGCACGATCTTGATGTATCGCGAGCTTTGCTATTCTATTTGGATCTTATTCTCCCCCTCTACTCTCTTGTAATGGATTAAGTTTTCCCTTTGAAGTTATCTTATCGGATTGAGTCTTTAATGATTTGAGAACACTTGATGTATGTCTTGCGCGTGTTTATCTGTGGTGACAATGGGATATCATGTGATCCACTTGATGTATGTTTTGGTGATCAACTTGTGGGTTCCGTGACCTTGAGAATCTATGCATAGGGGTTGGCACACGTTTTCGTCTTGACTCTCCGGTAGAAACTTTAGGGCACTCTTTGAAGTTCTATGTATTGGTTGAATATATGTTTCTGAGATTGTGTGATGCATATTGTATAATCATGCCCACGGATACTTGAGGTGACAATGGAGTATCTAGGTGACATTAGGGTTTTGATTGATTTGTGTCTTAAGGTGTTATTCTAGTACGAACTCTATGATAGATTGAACGTTACTACGAACTCTTGAATAGATCGATCAGAAAGAATAACTTTGAGGTGGTTTCGTACCCTACCATAATCTCTTCATTTGTTCTCCACTATTAGTGACTTTGGAGTGACTCTTTGTTGCATGTTGAGGGCTAGTAATATGATCCAATTATGTTATCCTTGTTGAGAGAACTTGCACTAGTGAAAGTGTGAACCCTAGGCCTTGCCTACTATCATTGCAACACCGTTTATGCTCACGTTTACCACTTGCTACCTTGCTGTTTTTATATTTTCCTTTTACAAAAACCAATATCTACCATCCATATTGCACTTGTATCACCATCTCTTCGCCGAACTAGTGCACCTATACAATTTACCATTGTATTGGGTGTGTTGGGGACACAAGAGACTCATTGTTATTTGGTTGCAGGGTTGCTTGAGAGAGACCATCTTCATCCTATGCCTCCCACGGATTGATAAACCTTAGGTCATCCACTTGAGGGAAATTTGCTACTGTCCTACAAACCTCTGCACTTGGAGGCCCAACAACGCCTACAAGAAGAAGGGTGCATAGTAGACATCAAGCTCTTTTCTGGCGCCGTTGCCGGGGAGGTTAGCGCTTGAAGGTATATATTTAGATCTTGCAATCGAATCTTTTAGTTTCTTGTTTTATCACTAGTTTCGTTTATAAAAGAAAACTACAAAAAAAATGTTATTAATGTTACCTCATATGCTTCATCTTTTTAATATCTTTCGAGAAAATTATGGGAAGGAAAATTGTGCTCAAGTACTAGAAGAAGAACTACATAGAATGCTTGTCACTAAAGACTTGAATGATGAGCATGCTTGCAATGTTGTTAGTGTGAATCCTTTGAATATCCATGGTACTAATGATGAATGCACTAGTCATGATGAAAATATCTCTTATAAGCATGTTGATTTTTGTGGAGTGCATAGAGTTTGCAAGTACATACCAAAAAGAGAAGATAGATTTTGCAAGAGGCATAAGTATTGAGAAACTAAATGGTTGCTACAGATGCTAGATGATTGTGCTGAAAATTTAAAATACCTTTGCCCTCCTTGTGAACTTCGCAATGAACGTGATCATTTAAATCCCCAATGTGAATTGTTTCATGATCAAATCGTGTCCAAAAATTGTGATGACTTGATTTCTCTTGCACATCATAATGAACTTAGTTTGCTTGTGGGTTATGAAGAAATAAATTGTTTAACTAAGGATCTTCTAGAATTTGTTCTTGATAAAGTTCTTGATTTTGATCTGGAGGAAATGTATATGTATTGTGCGGTGAATTGCATTGAAACTCCTTATATTGCCAATTACCTTAAGTAAAGAAAACAAATATGAGATGAAGAGAATACTAATGAAAGGGAAGAGATTTCCCAATATCCTCCTATTATTTCTTATGATGAATCAGGTAACGAGGAGGAGCCTCCTATTCTACCAATCTCAGTAGTAAGGAGCCCCAAAAAGAAGATTAAACCCACACATGATGAGAAGAAGAAAAAGAAAAGACAAATAAGCAAAGCCAAAAAGGTATCCCTTCCAAATGATGTTGCTTCCATTACTCATTGTGATGATGATAATTGCTATACTATCGGTGCTATCCATACTATTAACGATGAGAGTGATTATGCTTATGATATGGAAAGGCCCAAGCTTGGGGATGCTATGTTTGATGAGAATGATATATTTGAGAATTTATTTGCTGCAATTAATGTTTGCCCCAAGCTTGGGGATGCTATGCTTGATGAAGATGATATTTTTAGCCTCCCAAGTCTTGATATGCAAGTCTATTATGATGAAAGCATGTCTCCTATTTACGATGATTATTGTAATGACACTTATGCTATAAAAAGTAGTGATGATTATACTTATAAAACTTGTCATGATTATGATTACCCTTTCTCTGAACATTACTCTTTTAATGTGGAAACAATCTATAGTATTCAAGTCTCTTATGATACTTCCACTCTTCCGAATGAGAATAATTTTGCTTATGTGAGGAGTAGTAAAATTTCTATGCAAGTAGACCATGAAAATAATTCTTTTTGTGCTGGTTATATTGTTTAATTCATTCATGATGCCACAGAAAATTATTATGAGAGAGGATCATATGCTTCTACATATTGCAATAATATCAAGTTTCCTCTCTATGTGCTTAAAATCTTGAAGTTATGCTCGTTTTCCCTTCCTATGCTAGTTGATTATTGTTCCCATAATTTGTTTGCTCACAAAATCCCTATGCATAGGAAGTGGGTTAGACTAATGTTCTATTCATATGCTTCATGATGCTCCCGTTATGTTTCAATTCTTATCTTTTATGTGAGCATCATTATGCCTAGCTAGGGGCGTAAAACGATAGCGCTTGTTGGGAGGCAACCAAACTTTATATTTTTTGATTTTGTTGCTGTTAGGGAATAAATATTGCATCTAGCCTCTGATTAGATGTGGTTTCATGTTTTGTTTAGTGTTTGTGCCAAGTAGAACCTTTGGGAAGACTTGTGTGAAGTTTATATGATCTTGCTGTGAAAAACAGAATCGTTAGCGCTCGCTAAAGTAGACTTCAGATTTTTACTGGAGCGTGATTTTTAGTTGATTATTTTTTCAGATGATTGGTAGAAAAATTGCGCAAATTTACCAATTTAGTTTGAATTTTTTGGAGTTCCAGAAGTAGGCGAACCCTGCAGATTACTACAGACTGTTCTGTCTTTGACAGATTCTGTTTTTCGTGTGTTGTTTGCTTATTCCGATGCATCTATGAGTAGTATTGGGAAGTATGAACCATAGATAATTTGGAATACAGTAGGTTTAACACCAATATAAACAAAGAATGAATTCATTGCAGTACCTTTGAGTAGTGGTTTGCTTTCTTATACTAACGGAGCTCACAAGATTTTTGTCTAAGTTTTGTGTTGTGAAGTTTTCAAGTTTTGAGTATTGCTTTGATGGACTATGGAACAAAGAGTGGCAAGAGCCTAAGCTTGGGGATGCCCAAGGCACCCCAAGATAATATTCAAGGACAACCAAAAGCCTAAGCTTGGGGATGCCCCGGGAAGGCATCCCCTCTTTCGTCTTCATCCATCGGTAACTATACTCGGGGCTATATTTTTATTCACCACATGATATGTGTTTTGCTTGGAGCGTCAATTTAGTTTATTTTGTTTTGCTTGCTGTTTGAATAATATCCCAAGATCTGAAGTTCTTAGATGTTAGAGAGTCTTCGTATAGTTACATAATTATTCAACTGCTCATTGATCTTCACTTATATCTTTCGGAGTAGTTTGTTGTTTGCTCTAGTGCTTCACTTATATCTGTTAGAGCACGGCGGTGGTTTTATTTTGAATAAATAGTTGAACTCTCATGCTTCACTTAGATCTATTTGAGAGTCTATTAAAACAGCATGGTAAAGTGTTTAGGCTAAAGAAACTAGTCTTCACATGATAAACATCCAATGTCAATGTAGTAAAAACGTTCACATCAAGTGCATTAAATAGAAAGAGATGTTGGATGCTTGATAATTGTTTTGAGACATGAGGATAGTGATATTAGAGTCATGCTAGTGGATTAATTATGAAATTGAGAAATATTTGTGTTAAGGTTGGTGATTCTCGTAGCATGCACGTATGGTGAACCTTTATGTGACTAAGTTAAAGCATGAGGTATTCGTAGAGTGTCAACCTTTGTGTGGAGGTCGGGGGCGCGCGATGGTTAACTCCTACCAACCTCCCCCCTAGGGGCATACGTTGATGGCTTTGTTTTGATGACTTGTAGATTTTTGCAATAAGTATATGAGTTCTTATGACTAATGTTGAGTCCATGGATTATACGCACTCTCACCCTTCCACCATTGCTAGCCTCTTTTGTACCGCGCAACTTTCGCCGGTGCCATAAACCCACTATATATCCTTCCTCAAAACAGCCACTATATTGTTCCTCAAAACAGCCACCATACCTACCTATCATGGCATTTCCATAGCCATTCCGAGATATATTGCCATGCAACTTTCCACCGTTCCGTTCATATGACACACTTCATAGTCATATTGCCATGCATGATCATGTAGTTGACATCGTATTTGTGGGAAAGCCACCATGCATAACTTCATACATGTCACTCTTGTTTCATTGCACATACCAGTAGCCAGAGGCATTCATATAGAGTCATACTTTGTTGTTGTAGTATCGAGTTGTAATTTCGTGTTGTAATGAAAGTGTGATGATCATCATTATTAGAGCATTGTCCCATGGGAGGAAAGGCTAAATCAATAAAGCCCCTCCGCAAAAAAGAAAAAAAGAGGGGGAAAAGGCCAAAGAAAAAAAAAGAAAAAACATAAAAAAAGGAAAAGAAAAGAAAAAGGGACAATTGCTACTATCTTTTTCCACACTTGTGCTTCAAAATAGCACCATGTTCTTTATGATAGAGAGTCGCATGTTTAGTCACTTTCATATACTAGTGGGAATTTTCGTTATAGAACTTGGCTTGTATATTCCAACGATGGGCTTCCTCAAATGCCCTAGGTCTTCGTGAGCAAGCAAGTTGGATGCACACCCACTAGTTTCTTTTGTTGAGCTTTGATTCATATTTATCTCTAGTGCATCCGTTGCATGGCAATCCCTACTCACTCACATTGATATCTATTGATGGGCATCTCCATAGCCCGTTGATACGCCGAGTTGATGTGAGACTATCTCCCTCCTTATTTTTGTCTTCTCCACAACCACCTCTATTCCACCCATAGTGCTATGTCCATGGCTCACGCTCATGTATTGCGTGAAAGTTGAAAGGTTTGAAAAGATAGAGTATGAAAACAAATGCTTGGCTGAAATCGGGGTTGTGCATGATATGAATATTTTTTTGTGATAACGTGGGAGCATAGCCAACACTATATGATTTTGTAGGGATAACGTTCTTTAACCATAGTATTTTGAGAAGACATGATGGCTTTGTTAGTATTGCTTGAAGTATTATCATTTCTTATGTCAATATAGACTTTTATCTTGAATCTTTCAGATCTGAACATTCATGCCACAATTAAGAGAATTACATTGAAAACTATATTGGTTAGCATTCCACATCAAAAATTCTTTCTTTATCATTTACCTACTCGAGGACGAGCAAGAATTAAACTTGGGGATTCTTGATACGTCTCCAACGTATCTATAATTTTTGATTGTTCCATGCTATTATATTATCCTTTTAAGAATGTCTTATGGGCTTTTATATACACTTTTATATGATTTTTGTGACTAACCTATTTACCCAGAGCCCAGTGCCAGTTTCTATTTTTTTCCTTCTTTTTGAGTTTCGCAGAAAAGGAATATCAAACGGAGTCCAATTGACGAGCCAATTTTTTATGATTTTTTCTGGACCAAATGAAGCCCTCGAAGCAAAAGAGATGGGCCAGGGGAGCCATGGGCTGCCCTCGAGGGTGCGGGCGCGCCCTGTGAAGGGGGCGCGCCCCCCTATCTCGAGGATAGCCCAGCAGCCCCCCTTTACGTGTGCCCTACGCCAAAAAATTCTATAAATACTGAAACCTTCGGAAATTAACCTAGATCGGGAGTTTCGCCGCCGAAAGCCTCTGTAGCCACCGAAAACCAATCTACAGCCATTCTGGCACCCTGCCGGAGGGGGGAATCCCTCTCCGGTGGCTATCTTCATCATCCCAGCGCTCTCCATGACGAGGAGGGAGTAGCCCACCCTCGGGGTTGAGGGTATGTACAATTAGCTATGTGTTTGATCTCTCTCTCTCGTGTTCTTGAGATGGCACGATCTTGATGTATCGTGAGCTTTGATATTCTAGTTGGATCTTCTTCTTCCCCTCTACTCTCTTGTAATGGATTGAGTTTTCCCTTTGAAGTTATCTTATCGGATTGAGTCTTTAAGGATTTGAGAACACTTGATGTATGTCTTGCGCGTGTTTATCTGTGGTGACAATGGGATATCATGTGATCCACTTGATGTATGTTTTGGTGATCAACTTGCGGGTTCCGTGACCTTGGGAATCTGTGCATAGGGGTTGGCACACGTTTTCGTCTTGACTCTTCGGTAGAAACTTTAGGGCACTCTTTGAAGTTCTATGTGTTGGTTGAATAGATGTTTCTGCGATTGTGTAATGCATATCGTATAATCATCCCCACGGATACTTGAGGTGACAATGGAGTATCTAGGTGACATTAGGGTTTTGATTGACTTGTGTCTTAAGGTGTTATTCTAGTACGAACTCTATGATAGATTGAACATTACTACGGACTCTTGAATAGATCGATCAGAAAGAATAACTTTGAGTTGCTTTCGTACCCTACCATAATCTCTTCGTTTGTTCTCCACTATTAGTGACTTTGGAGTGACTCTTTGTTGCATGTTGAGGGCTAGTAATATGATCCAATTATGTTATCCTTGTTGAGAGAACTTGCACTGGTGAAAGTATGAACCCTAGGCCTTGCCTACTATCATTGCAACACCGTTTATGCTCACGTATACCACTTGCTACCTTGCTGTTTTTATATTTTCCTTTTACAAAAACCAATATCTACCATCCATATTGCACTTGTATCACCATCTCTTCGCCGAACTAGTGCACCTATACAATTTACCATTGTACTGGGTGTGTTGGGGACACAAGAAACTCTTTGTTATTTGGTTGCAGGGTTGCTTGAGAGAGACCAGCTTCATCCTACGCCTCCCATGGATTGATAAACCTTAGGTCATCCACTTGAGGGAAATTTGCTATTGTCCTACAAACCTCTGCACTTGGAGGCCCAACAACGTCTACAAGAAGAAGGGTGCGTAGTAGACATCAGGGGGGAGTCCTACTCCCACTAGGAGTAGGTTTCCCTCTTTCCTAGTAGGAGTAGGAGAAGAAGGAAGAGGGAGAGAGGGAGAAGGAAAGGGGGGCGCCCCCACCCCAATTCAGATTAGGCTTGGGCGGTGGCGCCCTCCATCTGACCGCCTCCTCCTCGCTTCCACTAAGGCCCAATAAGGCCCATTGACTCCCTGGGGGGGTTCCGGTAACCTCCCGGTACTCCGGAAGATGCCCGAACTCATCCGGAACTATTCCGGTGTCCAAACATAGCCTTCCAATATATCAATCTTTATGTCTCGACCATTCCGAGACTCCTCGTCATGTCTGTGATCACATCTGGGACTCCGAACTACCTTCGGTACATCAAAACACATAAACTCATAATACCAATCTTCATCGAACGCTAAGCGTGCGGACCCTACGGGTTCGAGAACTATCTAGACATGATCGAGACTCATCTCCGGTCAATAACCAATAACGGAACCTGGATGCTTATATTGGTTCCTACATATTCTACGAAGATCCTTATCGGTCAAACCTCATAACAACATACGTTGTTCCCTTTGTCAACGGTATGTTACTTGCTCGAGATTCGATCGTCGGTATGATTATACCTAGTTCAATCTCGTCACCGGCAAGTCTCTTTACTCGTTCTTAATACATGATCTCGTGACTAACTCATTATCGTTTGCTTGCAAGGCTTATTATGATGTGTATTAACGAGAGGGCCCAAAGATACCTCTTCGACACTCGGAGTGAAAATTCCTATTCTTGATCTATGCCAACACCACAAACACCTTCGGAGACACATGTAGAGCATCTTTATAATCACCCAGTTATGTTGTGATGTTTGATAGCACACAAGGTGTTCCTCCGGTATTCGGGAGTTGCATAATCTCATAGTCATAGGAACATGTATAAGTCATGAAAAAAACAATAGCAGTAAAACTAATCGATCATAATGCTAAGCTAACGGATGGGTCTTGTCCATCACATCATTGTCATAATGATTTGATCCCGTTGATCAAATGACAACACATGTCTATGGTCAGGAAACATAACCATCTTTGATTAATGAGCTAGTCTAGTAGAGGCATACTAGGGACACTATGTTTCATCTATGTATTCACACATGTATCAAGTTTCCAGTTAATACAATTCTAGCATGAATAAAAGACATTTATCATGATATATAAGGAAATATAAATAACAACTTTATTATTGCCTCTAGGGCATATTTCCTTCAGTCTCCCACTTGCACTAGAGTCAATAATCTAGATAACATAGTAATGATTCTAACACCCATGGAGTCTTGGTGCTGATCATGTTTTGCTCGTGGAAGAGGCTTAGTCAACGGGTCTGCGACATTCAGATCCGTATGTACCTTGCAAATTTCTATGTATCCCTCCTTGACTTGATCGTGGATGGAATTGAAGCGTCTCTTGATGTGTTTGGTTCTCTTGTGAAACCTGGATTCCTTTGCCAAGGCTATTGCTCCAGTGTTGTCACAAAAGATTTTCATTGGACCCGATGCACTAGGTATTACACCTAGATCGTATATGAACTCCTTCATCCAGACTCCTTGATTTGCTGCTTCCGAAGCAGCTATGTACTCCGCTTCACACGTAGATCCCGCCACGATGCTCTGCTTAGAACTGCACCAACTGACAGCTCCACCGTTCAATAAAAATACATATCCGGTTTGTGACTTAGAGTCATCCGATTCAGTGTCAAAGCTTGAATCGATGTAACCGTTTACGACGAGCTCTTTGTCACCTCCATAAATGAGAAGCATATCCTTTGTCCTTTTCAGGTTCTTTAGGATGTTCTTGACCGCTGTCAAGTTATCCACTGCTGGATTACTTTGGTACCTCCCTGCTAAACTTATAGCAAGGCACACATCAGGTTTGGTACACAGAATTGCATACATGATAGATCCTATGGCTGAGTCATAGGGAATGACTTTCATTTTCTCTCTATCTTATGTAGTGGTCGGGCATTGAATCTTATTCAACTTCACACCTTGTAACACAGGCAAGAACCCTTTCTTTGACTGATCCATTTTGAACTTCTTCAATACTTTATCAAGGTATCTGCTTTGTGAAAGTCCAATTAATCGTCTTGATCTATCTCTATAGATCTTGATGCCCAATATAAGTAGCTTCACCGAGGTATTTCAATGAAAAATTCTTATTCAAGTATCCTTTTATACTATCCAGAAATTCTATATTATTTCCAATCAACAATATGTCATCCACATATAATATCAGAAATGCTATAGAGCTCCCACTCACTTTCTTGTAAATACAGGCTTCTCCAAAAGTCTGTATAAAACTATATGCTTTAATCACCTCATGAAAGCGTATATTCCAACTCCGAGATGCTTGCACCAGTCCATAGATGGATCGCTGGAGCTTGCACACTTTGTTAGCACCTTTAGGATCGACAAAACCTTCTGGTTGCATCATATACAACTCCTCTTTGAGGTATCCATTAAGGAATGCAGTTTTGACATCCATTTGTAGATTTCATAATCATAAAATGCGGCAATCGCTAACATGATTCGGATAGACTTAAGCATCGCTACGGGTGAGAAAGTCTCATCATAGTCAACTCCTTGAACATGTCGAAAACCTTTCGCAACAAGTCGAGCTTTGTAGACAGTAACATTACCATCGGCATCAGTCTTCCTCTTGAAAATCCATTTATTTTCAATGGCTTGTCGATCATCGGGCAAGTCAACCAAAGTCCACACTTTGTTCTCATACATGGTCCCATCTCAGATTTCATGGCCTCTAGCCATTTTGCGGAATCTGGGCTCATCATCGCTTCCTCATAGTTCGTAGGTTCATCATGGTCTAGTAACATGACTTCCTGAACCGGGTTACCGTACCACTCTGGCGCGGAATGCACTCTGGTTGACCTACGAGGTTCAGCGGTAACTTGATCTAAAGTTTCATGATCACCATCATTTTCTTCCTCGCTGATTGGTGTAGGAATCATTGGAACTAGTTTCTATGATGCACTACTTTCCAATTCGGGAGAAGGTACAATTACCTCATCAAGTTCCACTTTCCTCCCACTCACTTCTTTCGAGAGAAACTCCTTCTCTAGAAAGGATCCATTCATAGCAACAAATATCTTGCCTTCGGATCTATGATAGAAGGTGTACCCAACAGTTTCCTTTGGGTATCCTATGAAGACACATTTCTCTAACTTGGGTTCGAGCTTATCAGGTTGAAGCTTTTACACATAAGCATCGCAACCCCAAAATTTAAGAAATGACAATTTGGGTTTCTTGCCAAACCACAGTTCATAAGGTGTCGTCTCAACGGATTTAGATGGTGCCCTATTTTACGTGAATGCAACTGTCTCTAAAGCATAACCCCAAAACCATAGTGGTATATTGGTAAGAGACATCATAGATTGCACCATATCTAATAAAGTACGGTTATGACTTTCGGACACACCATTATGTTGTGGTGTTCCGGGTGGCGTGAGTTGTGAAACTATTCCACATTGTTTCAAATGAAGACCAAACTCGTAACTCAAATGTTCGCCTCCATGATCACATCGTATAAACTTTATTTTATTGTTACGATGATTCTCAACTTAACTCTGAAATTCATTGAACTTTTCAAATGTTTTAGACTTGTGTTTCATCAAGTAGATATACCCATATCTGCTCAAATCATGAGTGAAGGTCAGAAAATAACGATACCCGCCGCGAGCCTGAACACCCATCGGTCCACATACATCAGTATGTATGATTTCCAACAAGCCAGTTGCTCGCTCCATTGTTCCGTAGAACAGAGTATTAGTCATCTTGCCCATGAGGCATGGTTCGCAAGCACCAAGTGATTCATAATCAAGTGATTCCCAAAGTCCATCAGCATGGATTTTCTTCATGCGCTTTACACCAATATGACCTAAACGATAGTGCCACAAATAAGTTGCACTATCATTATCAACTTTGCATCTTTTGGCTTCAATATTATGAATATGCGTATCACTACGACCGAGATCCAACAAGAATAGACCACTCTTCATGGGTCCATGACCTTAAAATATATTACTCATATAAATAGAACAACCATTATTCTCTGATTTAAATGAATAACCGTCTCGCAACAAACAAGATCCAGAATATAATGTTCATGCTGAACGCTGGCACCAAATAACAATTATTTAGATCTAAAACTAATCCCTAAGGTAGATGTAGAGGTAGCGTGCCGACGACGATCACATTGACTTTGGAACCATTTCCCACACGCATCATCACCTCGTCCTTAGCTAATCTTCGTTTAATCCGTAGCCCCTGTTTCGAGTTACAAATATTAGCAACCGAACCAGTATCAAATACCCAGGTGCTACTACGAGCATTAGTAAGGTACACATCAATAACATGTATATCAAATATACCTTTGTTCACTTTGCCATCCTTCTTATCCGCCAAATACTTGGGGCAGTTCCGCTCCAGTGACCAGTCCAACACTCAGTTTCAGGCTTGGCTCCAGACTTGGGTTTCTTCGCGGGAGTAGCAACTGTCTTGCTATTCTTCTTGAAGTTCCCCTTCTTTCCATTGTCATGTTTCTTGAAACTAGTGGTCTTGTTAACCATCAACACTTGATGCTCCTTTTTGATTTCTACCTCCGCAGCTTTGAGCATAGCGAAGAGCTCGGGAATAGTCTTCTGCATCCCTTGCATATTATAGTTCATCACGAAGCCTTTATAGCTTGGTGGTAGTGATTGAAGAACCCTATCAATAACACTATCTTCATCAACTTTGCAACCAACTTGAGTCATGTGATTGTAGTACCCATACATTCTGAGTATGTGTACACTGATAGAACTATTCTCCTCCATCTTGAAGCTATAGAACTTATTGGAGACTTCATATCTCTCAATTCGAGCATTTGCTTGAAATATCAATTTCAACTTTTGGAACATCTCATATGCTCCATGACGTTTAAAACATCTTTGAAGTCCCGATTCTAAGCTGTAAAGCATGGCACACTGAACTATCGAGTAGTCATCAGACCGCGTCTGCCAGACGTTCAAAGCATCTACATCAGCGGGAGAGGGCTTGTCACCTAGTGGTGCTTCAAGGACATAATTCTTCTATGCAGCAATGAGGATAATCCTCAAGTTATGGACCCAGTCTGTGTAGTTTCTACCATCATCTTTCAACTTAGCTTTCTCTAGGAACGCATTAAAATTCAAGGGAACGGTAGCACGGGCCATTGATCTACAACAACATAGATATGCAAAAACTATCAGGACTAAGTTCATGATAACTTAAAGTTCAACTAATCAGATTACTAAAGAACTCCCACTTAGATAGACACCCCTCTAGTCATCTAAATGATCACGTGATCCAAATCAACTAAACCATGTCCGATCATCACATGAGATGGAGTAGTTTTCAATGGTGAACATCTTATGTTGATCATATCTACTATATTATTCACACTCGACCTTTCGGTCTCCAGTGTTCCAAGGCCATTGATACTTCTCCAACGTATCTATAATTTCGGATTGTTCCATGCTATTATATTATCCTTCCAGGATGTTTTAGGGGCTTTTATATACACTTTTATATGATTTTTGGGACTAACCTATTAACCCAGAGCCCAGTGTTAGTTTCTGTTTTTCTCCTGTTTTAGGGTATCGCAGAAAAGGAATATCAAACGGAGCCCAATTGACCTGAAATTCGACGCAGGTTGTTTTTGGACCAGAAGAAGCCCAGAAAGTGCCGGAGGGGGGCCAGAAGATCCACGGGCTGCCCACAAGTGTAGGCCCCCCCCCCTACTAGGCACGCCCCCCTGCCTCGTGGACAGCCCGGAGACCTCCTTTACTTGCCCCCGACTCCAACACCCTCTATATATATAGAAATATCCAGAAAATAACCTAGATCGGGAATTCCGCCGCCGAAAGCCTCTGTTGCCACCGAAAACCAATCTAGAACATGTTCCGGCACCCTGTCGGAGGGGGAATCCCTCTCCGGTGTCCATCTTCATCATCCCGGTGCTCTCCATGACGAGGAGGGAGTAGTGCACCCTCGGGGTTGAGGGTATGTGATACGTCCAAAATGCATCACTATTTTATATCGTAATTCATCCTTATTCATTGATATATTTCACATTACGATGATGTTCTTATGTTGTTTTGGCCTATTTTACACAGTTTGCAACTTTCCCGTGTCGAAGCAGCAGACGCAGGATTCAGCGGTAAAAAGTGGACGTTGAGTTGCTGAAGAAGAATACCTCCAAATTACCTGAAAATCGACGGAGGGTATTTTCCAGAAGGATCACAAAGATACGCAAAAGAGCAACCAGAGGGGGGCCACAGGGTGCCCAGGCGGCCACCTGGCGCGGCCCCCACCCTGGCCGCGCCGGGAGGGCGCCTGGAGCCCCTGGCCCACTCCAGGCTCCCCCCTCTATCCTATATACTCCTCGTCATCCAGAAACCCTAAAAGGGGGAGAGTTTACGGAGTTCCGCCGCCGCTCCGTGGCGGAAACCTACAGAGAAGAAAAGCCATCTCCGGCGGGCAGATTCCGCCGGGGAGATCACCTCCCGGAAGGGGAGATCATCGCCATCGTCATCACCATCGTCACGGGCATCATCGAGATCATCATCAACATCATCCCCAACATCAGCACCATCTCCATCTTCATCCAATCTCATCTCACAATTGCAACTTGTGTTGTAATCCGTACTATCTATCCTCTCTACCCTATCGGTGTTGATTACTACTTTGTGGTGAATGCTATTAAGTTTTGTTGGAGAAATATCATTGTGTCCAGATTGTTTATCATCCATCTATCTCCACTGATCATGATCTCTTTTATGTCTTGTGAGTAGTTACTTTAGTTCTTGAGGACATGGGAGAAGTCTTGTTGTTAGTAGTCATATGATGTTGAAGTAATATGTGTTGTTTGATACTTAAGTTGTGTTGTTATTTTCCTACTGGTGTTGTGTGAGTCGAACACTCAACACTTCGCCTTATTAAGGACCTAGGGGAATACATTGTGTACAAATAATGCTTACGGTGGGTTGCCGGAGTGACAGAAACCTGAAGCCCAGTTCGCACGCTTTTGCACAAGGGAAAAATTGATCATCGATCGTATTGCTATGGTTAGGCTTTTGCCTTAAATACTATCTTGTATTTGCGGATGCTTGCAAGGTGTTTAATCATAAGAGTGCACTCATCTTAGTCTAGAGGGTGTACTAGCATAGATCCACCCACTCAACACTTATCAACACATCACATAGTACCAATACGGAATATGGCGAAAGCACATGACTACCTCTCCCGTGTGTCCTCAAGAACACTTTAGCATTTATAAGTTCAGTTGCTAGCCCTCTCCTTTGCTCAGAAAGGATTGGGCCACTTGTTACTCTCCAGTGCCTTTTACTTTGCTCGCTTTTACTTTCCTGTTGCTTATATCAAGAAAACCCCTAAAAAGTTATCTTTCAGTGCTTGCAGTTATTCCTTGCTCAGAATCACTTATCAATACCTTCTGCTCCTCGTTGGGTTCGACACTCTTACCTATCGAAAACGCTGCAATAGATCCCTTACGGTTGTGGGTCATCAAGTACCGTTTTCTGGCGCCGTTGCCGGGGAGTGTAGCGCTATTGGTAAGTGAAGCTGGTAAGGAAGTTTTTATATTTCTGTTTTTATTTTGCTGTTGCTGCTCTTTGTCCTTATGGACAACCTTGCTATTGGATCGTTGCTTGTGGGAAGACGCCCCACATCTGTGGTGGTTGCTCCTCCCCCTACTGAAATTGTGCCCTATAAAATACCAGCTGGTATTATCGATTATGTTTTGGCTAATCGTTATGCAGGAGACAGACATCCCGGTGAACACTTGCTATATCTGTCACAACTATGTTCATTATTTAAGCTTGTAGGTGTATCAATGGAGTTTGTCATGAGGAAATTGTTCTCCGTATCGCTTATAGATAAAGCTTCAAATTGGTATAAGCTTCTCGATAACTCACACTTGCTTGATTGGCAAGAGCTTATGTCTCTCTTTTATACCAAGTTTTATCCTCTTCATGAAATTCATCGAGACAGGAACTATATCTATAACTTTAGGTCTCATGATGGAGAAAGCATTGCTCAAGCTTGGGGGAGATTGAAGTCCCTAATGCTCAAATGTCCTATTCATGAGCTCCCCAAGAAAATTATACTTACAAATTTTTATGCCAGGCTTTCTCGTCAGGATAAGGAGATGCTAGATGCCTCCTCTAGTGGGGTATTTCAGACAAAGAGCGTTGAAGAAAGGTGGGATCTCATTGAAAGGATCCAGAGGAATACCAAAGATTGGGAAATCGATAAAGGTATTGAACCCGCTATAAATTATGAGCATGATTATATTGAGAGCTATGTGAAAACTGATTACTTCAATACCTTTTGCTCTAAGATTGGCCTTGATTCCCATCTAATGATTGATTTCTGTAAGGATTTTGCCTCTCACGTTGATTCTTTTAAAAAGAAGAGAGATCAGCATCATGAACCTTTCAAAGAGTTACCTATTGATATTCATGTTGCTGACCCTATTTTGCCTGCAATTATATATGAAAAGCCTCCTTTTCCTGAAAGGATAAGGGAGCACTCTCTTGTGACAGGCATAATAAATAAAAGTGAGAGAAGAATTGATGAGCCTGAGGACCAGATCAAGGTCGATCCTCAAGTTGCATTGGTTAAAGACCTTGTTACTAATGATGTTTTGGATTCCAATGTAAATTTTTGTGCTGTTTCCACTAACCTTGTCACAGCCAAGAATAAAGGCCCAATTTCAGGTACTCCAGTAGTATCTGTTAAAATAGGAGATCACAATTATTATGGGCTATGCGATTTGGGATCGAGTGCTAGTGCTATCCCCTATTCACTTTATCAAGAGATCATCGGTGAGATTTCACCTTGTGAACTTGAAGAAGTTGATGTTACCATTCATCTTGCAAACAGAGCAACTATCTCTCCTATCGGAATTGTGAGAGACGTTGAAGTCCTATGTGGAAAGGTAAAATACCCTACCGACTTTCTAGTACTTGGTTCAGTGAGGGACAATTTTTGTCCTATTATTTTTGGTAGACCTTTTCTCAGAACTTGTGGAGCTATAATAGATTGCAAGAAAGGTAAAGTTTCTATTGAATTCAATGGTGAGCCATATGAATTTAACTTTTATAAGTTCTCTAAGCAGCCTCGTGGTACCGATTTACTTAGTGATGATAAAATTATTGAAAGTATTGCTTCTATTGCTATTCCCCCTAATGATCCTTTGCAGCAATATATGGAGGACCACGAGAATGATTTGCATATGCAGGAAAGAAATGAACTAGATGAAATATTCTTGAGACAACCTCCTATCCTGAAGCACAACCTTCCGGTTGAACCTTTGGGAATTTTGTCAAAACCTAAAGAAGACCCGGTGTTCGATCTTAAACCTCTTCCCGATACGCTCAAGTATGCTTATTTAGATGAAAAGAAAGTATATCCTGTTATTATCAACTCTAACCTTTCAGGATATGAAGAAGAGTGACTATTGGAAGTACTTCGTAAACACCGAGGTGCAATTGGCTATACCCTTGATGACCTTAAGGGGATTAGTCCATCTATCTGTCAACATACTATCAACCTTGAGCCCGATGCTAAACCAGTTGTTGATCATCAACGACGGTTGAACCCGAAGATGATGGATGTTGTAAGAACTGAGATTCTCAAGCTTCTAGCCGCATGTATTATCTACCCTATAGCTGATAGCAAGTGGGTAAGCCCGGTACATTGTGTTCCTAAGAAAGGAGGTACAACTGTGGTTCCTAATGATAAGAATGAACTAATACCTCAGAGAATTATTATTGGATATAGAATGTGTATTGATTACAGGAAGCTGAACAAGGCAACCAGGAAGGATCACTACCCGTTGCCGTTCATTGACCAAATGCTTGAAAGGTTATCCAAAAATACCCACTTTTGTTACCTCGATGGTTATTCTGGCTTCTCTCAAATTCATGTTAACACTGCTGATCAAGAGAAGACCATTTTTACTTGTCCCTATGGTACTTATGCTTACAGGCGTATGCCTTTTGGTTTATGTAATGCCCCTGCTACTTTTCAAAGGTGTATGTCTGCTATCTTTCATGGTTTCTGTGAGGAGATTGTGGAAGTCTTCATGGACGATTTCTCCGTCTATGGAACTTCCTTTGACCATTGTCTCCACAACCTTAATAAAGTTTTGCAGAGATGTGAGGAGACAAATCTGGTACTCAACTGGGAGAAGTGCCACTTCATGGTTAACGAAGGAATTGTTCTTGGTCACAAGATTTCTGACAGGGGAATTGAGGTGGACAAGGCCAAGATCGAAGCAATTGAGAGGATGCCCTATCCAAGGGACATCAAAGGTATTCGCAGTTTTCTCGGTCATGCTGGTTTCTATAGAAGATTTATTAAAGACTTTTCTAAGACTTCGAGACCCCTCACTAATCTTCTCCAGAAGGACGTTCCTTTTGTATTTGATGAAGATTGTAAGGAGGCTTTTGAAGTTCTTAAGAAAGCTTTAATAACCGCTCCTATAGTACAACCACCTGACTGGAATTTACCTTTTGAGATTATGTGTGATGCTAGTGATTTTGCTGTTGGAGCTGTTTTAGGGCAAAGGGTTGATAAGAAATTGAATGTTATATATTATGCTAGTAAAACCCTTGATAGTGCTCAAAAGAATTATGCTACTACTGAGAAGGAATTCTTAGTTGTAGTGTTTGCTTATGATAAGTTTAGGCAGTATATTCTTGATTCCAAAGTTATTATTCATACTGACCATGCTGCCATTAAGTACCTTATGACAAAGAAGGATGCCAAGCCAAGACTTATCAGATGGGTACTCCTTCAAGAATTTGATTTGCAGATTGTTGATAGGAAAGGAGAAGACAATCCGGTGGCGGACAATCTTTCAAGGATGGAAGATATACCGCATGATCCCATCCCAGTCAACGACAGTTTTCCAGACGAGCAACTTGCTGTTGTAAAAGTACAATCTCTTTCCGATCCTTGGTTTGCAGATTATGCTAATTTTATCGTTGCGAAGTATTTGCCTCCAGGTTTAACATTTCAGCAAAGGAAGAAGTTCTTTCATGATTTGAGGCACTACTTTTGGGATGACCCACATCTTTTCAAAGAAGGTCCAGACGGGATCATGAGAAGATGCATACCGGAACATGAGCAGAAGGACATTCTCAGACAATGTCATGATAGTCCCTATGGAGGACATCATGTCGGTGAGAGGACCGCACATAAGGTTCTTCAATCAGGTTTTTATTGGCCTACTCTCTTTAAGGATGATAGAAATTATGTTTTAGCCTGTGATAAATGTCAGAGAGTTGGTAACATTAGTAGAAGGAATGAGATGCCTATGAATTACTCACTAGTGATTGAACCTTTTGATTGCTGGGGTTTTGATTTTATGGGTCCTTTTCCTTCTTCGCACAAGTACACTCACATTTTAGTAGCTGTTGATTATGTGACCAAGTGGGTTGAAGCAATCCCCACTAAAAGTGCTGATCACAAGACATCTTTGAAAATGCTCAAAGATGTGATTTTCCCTAGGTTTGGTGTACCTAGGTATCTCATGACTGATGGAGGATCACACTTCACGCATGGAGCTTTTAGAAAAGCTTTAGCCAAGTACGATGTCAATCATAGAATTGCTTCACCGTACCATCCTCAAACTAGTGGGCAAGTTGAGCTCACCAATAGAGAGATCAAGTTGATCTTACAAAAGACAGTAAACAGAAATAGAAAGGACTGGTCAAATAAGTTAGGAGATGCTTTGTGGGCGTATAGAACTGCTTACAAAAACCCCATGGGCATGTCCCCCTATAAGATGGTTTATGGCAAGGCTTGCCATTTGCCATTAGAATTAGAGCACAAAGCTTTCTGGGCTGTTAGAGAGCTTAATGCTGACCCAAAGTTAGCTGGTGAGAAGCATCTCATGAACTTGACTTCTCTAGATGAGTGGAGAAGTGAAGCTTACGAGAGCGCTAAAATGTTCAAGGAAAAGGTAAAGAAGTGGCATGATAGGAGGATTCTGAAACGTGAATCTAATGTTGGTGATAAAGTTTTGTTGTTTAGATCCCGTTTCAGGTTTTCTCCAGGCAAACTACTTTCCAGGTGGGAAGGGCCATTTCATATTGAAGAAGTCTATCGGTCTGGTGCAATCAAGATTAACAATTTTGAAGGCACCAAACCTCAAGTTGTGAATGGCAAAGACTTAAGCATTACATAGCAGGAGACCCTTTCAATGTTGATGTGAATATGATATACACAACAACTCACGAAGAACATGTTGCAGCCCTGTTTCAGACACCAGCAGAAGCAGAATAAGAAAAGGTATGTATTACGGTAAGGAAACATCGCGAACCGCCATAAAAGTTCCATATTATGAGTTTTTGCAAAATTAGGAAAATTCTAAGCCTAAGTGGAACCGGAGATAAGCTCCAGGGGGCCCAGGCGCCCCCCCTGGCGCGGCCTACCTCCTGGCCGCGCCGGGAGGCCGCCTGGGCACCCAGGAGTCCGTCTCCGACCCCACTTTAGCTTGTTACCTTCCTTTCTGTGCAGAAATTTTTGCTATATATTTGCCCGGATTGTTCCGGCAACGTATCTCGCGATTTCGTGTGTTTTCTTTTCGATCTGTTTCTGCCGGGGTAAAAAGTTATTGTTAGAGATGTCTTCTTGTGGCTCGAGCGGAGAGGACTTCTTGGGATGGCATCTACGTCAAGTCCAGAAGGATCTTAATCAAGGGAAGCACGTTGACTGGGCTACCAAAGAAGAGATTGCCGCAAGACAAGCGGAGATGGAGCGCTCCGTGAGGGAGGAAGTCAAGACTATCACTGCCCAACAACAAGGAGGCCCGAGCAATCCCATCATGGTGGGATCTGTCCAACCTCATTATGATCTTTCTCTTAACCTTTCAGGGCCCTCTACTTCACTTGAAGATCAACGTACGCTCTCCACCATCTCCGAGGCTTATCGCATCACCAATCAGCTGTGCGAAGATTTCCGTGTACTAAAGGTACAAGTGGAGATCTTGGAGAAGGAAAAGCAAACTCTACGCCGTGTCATAAGAGATTTGAAGAATCAACCTCAACAAGAATGAGGAGTGAAATCTCCTTGGGTAATGCCATCCCCTTGGCTTGTTCCAAGCTTGGGGGAGTGCCCGGTATCTTTATCTTTATCTTTTGTCTTTTAGAGTCAAGTAGAGTCGTATCATGTCTAGGGAGGTTATTATATGAAATAGGTGTGTGCATTGAGGTCTATCACTCCTTCTGTGGAGAGATTGTATCCGTGAGTGTGGAGTCGTCTATGATGGAATATTAATGAGAAGTCTATTGGTTCCTTTGCTGCACTCGGTATTCTCTTCACGCAATCGACCTTATATGATGATTCTTATGGGGAGTATGGACCTTATATCAGGTATGGCTTTGAAAACTTTATTTAATCTTGGCAAACATAGCTTTGGTCATAACAACAAGCATGATTTTCTTAAAGTAGCGACATAGCCAAAACCTTTATGTTATTATGCTTGAAGTGTTATGCTGACAAGGAAGACAACTTGATGTGTTATGCTTATTTTAATGTTTATGCTTTATATTGCTTTGCATCTTAGTCATCATCAATTGTCTGTTCTCTCAAAGCCTTTGCTAGCCTAAACTCTGTACTAAGCGGAATTCTGCTTGTGCATCCATACCCTTAAACCAATACCTTCCATATGAGTCCACCATACCTTCCTATTCATGGTATTCCACTACCACCTCCTAAAGTATGGAATTTATGTGTTATCCTTAAATGTTCAAAATCTTCTATTTTGTGCCCCTGTTTTAGCTCATGAGGAAGTAGTAGTTAATTCATGATCTTTTTAAGTTAGACAAGTTTTACCCCGGGATTGCATGTCTAATCTGCAAACCCCTAATACGAGGAGGAACTGGAATGAGTGCGCCCGGCTCGTAAAAGATAATACAACAAACAAACCCTCCTTCACGCTTTGTTCATGAGAAATCAGAAAACTTTGGCAGTGATAAACAAAGGAGATTAAGGGGATGTGATCGTCCCCGTGCGGGAGCCGTTCCTCGAAACTTGTCCAGTTTGAGAAGTAATTGAGTTATCTATTAGCATTCGTTGACAAATCATGCACCTCTCAAAACTTGTTTTCATTGTGTTTGATTTAAGGATAGCACATGAGTTTTCCCTACTTCCCTAGAGCAGGGCCTATCTCTTAGTTTTAGGTTGAGTCAGTTATTCCTACTTCCTTCTATTCTTAAAGAGAGCATACATTTGATGTTGATGAGGATTCATTCATATAAAGTTGCATTAAGATTTGTCATATCATATCCTTGTTGACATTATCATTTGATAAGTAAGTTGTTTGTCAAGCCCAGCTAAAGCAAACATCTTCCTTTGTGTTAACACTTTCACTTCTTGCCTAATAACATGTTCTTTCAAAAGCTTCAATTAATCTCATCAAAACATAAAGAGAAAGAGCAAAAGTAAAAGCTATTAGTTGTTCTTTGACCAAAGGACATGTTTGCCATGATTTGATGAGTTTCCTTAGCCCTACTTTCGATTATAAGTGTTACCACTCTTTTATAAGGGCCTTATGAGTTGAAGATTGCTGTTGCGGATATTTGAGTTTGGTGAAGAAACTGTGATGCTTCTTGTCTGTATTCTATTTATCGACACTTCACTCTCTAAACTTGTGGACAGGTTTACTGAGCTCAGTATTCGCTTGGGGACAAGCGAGGTCTAAGCTTGGGGGTGTTGATACGTCCAAAATGCATCACTATTTTATATCGTAATTCATCCTTATTCATTGATATATTTCACATTACGATGATGTTCTTATGTTGTTTTGGCCTATTTTACACAGTTTGCAACTTTCCGGTGCCGAAGCAGCAGACGCAGGATTCAGCGGTAAAAAGTGGACGCTGAGTTGCTCAAGAAGAATACCTCCAAATTACCTGAAAATCGACGGATGGTATTTTCCAGAAGGATCACAAAGATACGCAAAAGAGCAACCAGAGGGGGGCCACAGGGTGCCCAGGCGGCCACCTGGCGTGGCCCCCAACCTGGCCGCGCCGGGAGGGCGCCTGGAGCCCCTGGCCCACTCCAGGCTCCCCCTCTGGCCTATATACTCCTCGTCATCCAGAAACCCTAAAAGGGGGAGAGTTTACGGAGTTCCGTCGCCGCTCCGTGGCGGAAACCTACAGAGAAGAAAAGCCATCTCCGGCGGGCAGATTCCGCCGGGGAGATCACCTCCCGGAAGGGGAGATCATCTCCATCGTCATCACCATCGTCACGGGCATCATCGAGATCATCATCAACATCATCCCCAACATCAGCACCATCTCCATCTTCATCCAATCTCATCTCACAATTGCAACTTGTGTTGTAATCCGTACTATCTATCCTCTCTACCCTATCGGTGTTGATTACTACTTTGTGGTGAATGCTATTGAGTTTTGTTGGAGAAATATCATTGTGTCCAGATTGTTTATCATCCATCTATCTCCACTGATCATGATCTCTTTTATGTCTTGTGAGTAGTTACTTTAGTTCTTGAGGACATGGGAGAAGTCTTGTTGTTAGTAGTCATATGATGTTGAAGTAGTATGTGTTGTTTGATACTTAAGATGTGTTGTTATTTTCCTAGTGGTGTTGTGTGAGTAGAACACTCAACACTTCGCCTTATTAAGGACCTAGGTTAATACATTGTGTACAAAGAATGCTTACGGTGGGTTGCCGGAGTGACAGAAACCTGAACCCCAGTTCGCACGCTTTTGCACAAGGGAACAATGGATCATCGATCGTATTGCTATGGTTAGGCTTTTGCCTTAAATACTATCTTGTATTTGCGGATGCTTGCAAGGTGTTTAATCATAAGAGTGCACTCATCTTAGTCTAGAGGGTGTACTAGCATAGATCCACCCACTCAACACTTATCAACACATCACATAGTACCGATACGGAATATGGCGAAAGCACATGACTACCTCTCCCGTGTGTCCTCAAGAACACTTTAGCCTTTATAAGTTCAGTTGCTAGCCCTCTCCTTTGCTCAGAAAGGATTGGGCCACTTGTTACTCTCCAGTGCCTTTTACTTTGCTCGCTTTTACTTTCCTGTTGCTTATATCAAGAAAACCCCTAAAAAGTTATCTTTTAGTGCTTGCAGTTATTCCTTGCTCAGAATCACTTATCAATACCTTCTGCTCCTCGTTGGGTTCGACACTCTTACTTATCGAAAATGCTGCAATAGATCCCTTACGGTTGTGGGTCATCAGGTACGTACCAGTAGCTATGTGTTTGATCTCTCTCTCTCTCTCTCGTGGTCTTGAGATGGCACGATCTTGATGTATCGCGAGCTTTCCTACTATAGTTGGATCTTACGATGTTTCTCCCCCTCTATCTTCTTGTAATGGATTGAGTTTTTCCTTTGAAGTTATCTTATCGGATTGAGTCTTTAAGGATTTGAGAACTCTTGATGTATGTCTTGCATGTGCTTATCTATGGTGACAATGGGATATCACGTGATCTACTTGATGCATGTTTTGATGATCAACTTGCGGGTTCAATGACCTTGTGAATCTATGCATAGGGGTTGGCACACGTTTTCGTCTTGACTCTCCGGTAGAATCTTTGGGGCACTCTTTGAAGTTCTTTTTGTTGGTTGAATAGATGAATCTGAGATTGTGTGATGCATATCGTATAATCATGCCCACGGATACTTGAGGTGACAATGGAGTATCTAGGTGACATTAGGGTTTTGGTTGATTTGTGTCTTAAGGTGCTATTCTAGTACGAACTCTAAGATAGATCAAACGAAAAGAATAGCTTTGTGCTATTTTACTACGGACTCGTGAATAGATCGATCAGAAAGAATAACTTTGAGGTGGTTTCGTACCCTACCATAATCTCTTCGTTTGTTCTCCGCTATAAGTTACTTTGGAGTGACTCTTTGTTGCATGTTGAGGGATAGTTATATGATCCAGTTATGTTATTATTGTTGAGAGAACTTCCACTAGTGAAAGTATGAACCCTAGGCCTTGTTTCCTATCATTGCAACACCGTTTATGCTCACTTTTACAACTTGCTACCTTGCTGTTTTTATATTTTCTTATTACAAAAACCTATATCTACCATCCATGTTGCACTTATATCACCATCTCTTCGACGAACTAGTGCACCTATACAATTTACCATTGTATTGGGTGTGTTGGGGACACAAGAGACTCTTTGTTATTTGGTTGCAGGGCTGTTTGAGAGAGAACATCTTCATCCTACGCCTCCCACGGATTGATAAACCTTAGGTCATCCACTTGAGGGAAATTTGCTACTGTCCTACAAACCTCTGCACTTGGAGGCCCAACAATGTCTACAAGAAGAAGGTTGCGTAGTAGACATCAAGCTCTTTTCGGGCGCCGTTGCCGGGGAGGTTAGTGCTTGAAGGTATATCTTTAGATCTTGCAATCGAATCTTTTAGTTTCTTGTTTTATCACTAGTTTAGTTTATAAAAGAAAACTATAAAAAAATGGAATTAAGGTTACCTCATATGCTTCATCTTTTTAATATCTTTCGTGAAAATGATGGAAAGGAAAATTGTGTTCAAGTACTAGAAGACGAATTACATAGAATGCTTGGCACTCAAAACTTGAATGATGAGCATGATTGCAATGTTTTTAGTGTGAATTCTTCGAATATCCATAGTACTAATGATGTTTGCACTAGTCATGATGAAAATATCTCATATAAGCATGTCGATTTTTGTGGAGTGCATAGAGTGTGCAAGTACATACCAAATAGGGAAGATCGATTTTGCAAAAGGCATAAGTATTTGGAAACTAAATGGTTGATAGAAAGGCTAGATGATTGTGCTGAAAATTTAAAATTTCTTAGCCGTACTTGTGAACTTTGCAATGAACGTGGTCATTTCATTCTCCAATGCAAATTGTTTCATGATCGAATCATGTCCAAAAATTGTGACAACTTGATTTCCCTTGCACATCATAATTAACTTATCTTGCTTTTGGGTTATGAAGAAATAAAATATGGAACTAAGCATCTTCCAGGATTTGCCCTTGATAAACTTCTTTATTTTGATCTAGAGGAAATCTATATGTATTGTGCGGTGAATTGCATTGAAAATCCTTATATTACCAATTACCTTAAGACAAGAAAACAAATAGGAGATGAAGAGAATACTAATGAAAGGGAAGAGATTTCCCAAAATCCTCCTATTATTTTTATGATGAATCAGGTAACGAGGAGGAGCCTTCTATTCAACCAATCTCATTAATAAAGAGCTCCGAAAAGAAGATTAAACCCACACATAATGTGAAGAAGAAAAAAAAAGAAAAGACGAAGAGGCAAAGGTAAAGAGGTATCTCTTCCAAATGATGTTGCTCCTATTACTCATTGTGATGATGATAATCGCTATACTATCGGTGCTATCCATACTATTAATGATGAGGGTGTTTATTCTTATGATATGGAAAGGCCCAAGCTTGGGGATGGTATGTTTGATGAGAATGACATGTTTAAGAATTTATTTGCTGCAATTAATGTTTGTCCCGAGCTTGGGGATGCTACGCTTGATGAAGATGATATTTTTAGCCTCCCAAGTCTTGATATGCAAATCTATTATGATGAAAGCATGCCTCCTATTTATGATGATTATTTTGATGACACTTATGCTATAAAAAGTAGCGAGGATTATATTTACCAAACTTGTCATGATTATGATTACCCATTTTCTGAACATTACTCTTTTAATGTGGAAACAATCTATAGTATTCAAGTCTCTTATGATACTCCCACTATTCTGAATGAGAAGAATTTTGCTTATGTGGAGAGTAATAAAATTTATATGCTTGGGGATCATGGCAAGAATGCTTTATGTGTTGGTTATATGGTTGAATTCATTCATGATGCTACTGAAAATTATTATGAGAGAGGATCATATGCTTGTAGGAATTGCAATAGTATCAAGTTTCCTCTCTATGTGCTTAAAGTTTTGAAGCTATGCTTGTTTTGCTTTCCTATGCTAGTTGATTATTGCTGCCATAAGTTGTTTTCTCACAAAATCCCTATGCATAGGAAGTGGGTTAGACTTAAATGTGCTAGTTATATTCTTCATGATGCTCCCTTTATGTTTCAGTTCTTGTCTTTTACGTGAGCATCATTAAAATCATCATGCCTAGCTAGGGGCGTTAAACGATAGCGCCTGTTGGGACGCAACCCAACTTTATTTTTGTTCTTTGCTTTTTGCTTATGTTTAGGAATAAATATTGCATCTACTTTCTGTTTAGATGTGGTTTTGTGTTTTAATTAGTGTTCGTGCCAAGTAGAACCTTTGGGAAGACTTGTGTGAAGTTTATGCGATCATGCTGTAAAAAACAAAAACTTTAGCGCTGACGAGATTAGCTACCATTTTTTACTGGAGAGTGATTTTTAGTTGATTCTTTTTGCAGATGATTAGTAGAAAAATTCCTCGGGTCTATGAATTTATTTTAGAATTTTTAGAGTTACAGAAGTATTCAAAAGTTACAGATTGCTACAGACTATTCTGTTTTTGACAGATTCCGTTTTCTATGTGTTGTTTGCTTATTTTGATGAATCTATGAGTAGTATCATAGGGTATGAACCATAGAGAAGTTCGAATATAGTAGATATTACACCAATATGAATTTAGAATGAGTTCACAATAGTACCTAAGTGGTGGTTTTATTTTCTTATACTAATGGAGCTTACAAATTTTCTGTTGAGTTTTGTGTTGTGAAGTTTTCAAGTTTTGGGTAAAGATTCGATGGATTATGGAATAAGGAGTGGCAAGAGCCTAAGGTTGGGGATGACCAAGGCACCCCAAGGTAAAATTCAAGGACAACCATGAGCCTAAGCTTGGGGATGCCCCGGAAAGCATCCCCTCTTTCGTCTTCGTCTATCGGTAACTTTACTTGATGCTATATTTTTATTCACCACATGATATGTGTTTTGCTTGGAGCGTCAATCTATTTTATTTTATTTTTCTTGATGTTTGAATAATATTCCAAGATATGAAGTTCTTAAATGTTGGAGAGTCTTCACATAGTTACATAATTATTCAACTACTCATTGAAATTCACTTATATCTTTCGGAGTAGTTTGTTGTTTGCTCTAGTGCTTCACTTATATCTTTTAGAGCATGGCGGTGGTGTTATTTTGAAGAAATAGATGAACTCTAATGATTCACTTATATTATTTTGAGAGTCTTTTAGAACAGGATGGTAATGTTCTTTGGTTATAAAACTAGTCCTAATATGATAGGCATCCAAGTTGGGTATAGTAAAAACTTTCACATAAAGTGCATTGAATGATAGGAGAAGTTTGATACTAGATGATTGTTTTGACATATGAGGATAGTGATATTAGAGTCATGCTAGTGGAGTTACTATGAATTTGAGAAAAACTTGTGTTGAAGTTTGTGATTCCCGTATCATGCACATATGGTGAACCGCTATGTGACAAAGTTAGAGCATGAGGTATTTTGAGAAGAAATGATTGCTTTGTTAGTATGCTTGAAGTATTATTATTTCTTATGTCAATATAGACTTTTGTCTTGAATCTTTCAGATCTGAACATTCATGCCACAATAAAGAAAATTACACTGAGAATTATGTTAGGTAGCATTCCACATCAAAAATTATGTTTTTATCATTTACCTACTCGAGGACGAGCATGAATTAAGCTTGGGGATGCTTGATACGTCTCCGACGTATCTATAATTTTTGATTGTTCCATGCTATTACATTATCCTTCTAGGATGTTTTAGGAGCTTTTATATACACTTTTATATGATTTTTGGGACTAACCTATTAAACCAGAGCCTAGTGCCAGTTTCTGTTTTTCTCCTGTTTTAGGGTATCGCAGAAAAGGAATATCATACGGAGCCCAATTGACCTGAAATTCAACGGAGGCTATTTTTGGACCAGAAGAAGCCCAGAAAGTGCCGGAGGGGGGCCAGAAGATCCACGGGCTGCCCACGATGGTAGGGGATGCCCCCCTACAGGGTGCGCCCCCTGCCTCGTGGACAGCCCGGAGACCTCCTTTACTTGCCCCCGACTCCAACACCCTCTATATATGCAGAAACCTCCGGAAAATAACCTAGATCTGGAGTTCTGTCGCCGAAAGACTCTGTTGCCACCGAAAACCAATCTAGACCCTGTTCCGGCACCCTGCGCGAGGGGGAATCCCTCTTCGGTGGCCATCTTCCTCATCCCGACGCTCTCCATGACGAGGAGGGAGTAGTCCACCCTCGGGGTTGAGGGTATGTACCAGTAGCTATGTGTTTGATCTCTCTCTCTTGTGTTCTTGAGATGGCACGATCTTGATGTATCGCGACCTTTGCTACTATAGTTGGATCTTATGATGTTTGTCCCCCTCTATCTTCTTGTAATGGATTGATTATTTCCTTTGAAGTTATCTTATCGGATTGAGTCTTTAAGGATTTGAGAACACTTGATGTATGTCTTGCATGTGCTTATCTATGGTGACAATGGGATATCACGTGATCTACTTGATGTATGTTTTGGTGATCAACTTGCGGGTTTAATGACCTTGTGAATCTATGCATAGGGGTTGGCACACGTTTTCGTCTTGACTCTCCGGTAGAAACTTTGGGGCACTCATTGAAGTTCTTTGTGTTGGTTGAATAGACAAATCTGAGATTGTGTGATGCATATCGTATAATCATGCCCACGAATACTTGAGGTGACAATGGAGTATCTAGGTGACATTAGGGTTTTGGTTGATTTGTGTCTTAAGGTGTTATTCTAGTACGAACTCTAAGATAGATCGAACAGAAAGAATAGCTTTGTGCTATTTTACTACGGACTCTTGAATAGATCGATCAGAAAGAATAACTTTGAGGTTGTTTCGTACCCTACCATAATCTCTTCGTTTGTTCTCCGCTATTAGTTACTTTGGAGTGACTCTTTGTTGCATGTTGAGGGATAGTTATATGAACCAGTTATGTTATTATTGTTGAGAGAACTTCCACTAGTGAAAGTATGAACCCTAGGCCTTGTTTCCTATCATTGCAACACCGTTTATGCTCACTTTTACAACTTGCTACCTTGCTGTTTTTTATATTTTCTTATTACAAAAACCTATATCTACCATCCATATTGCACTTGTATCACCATCTCTTCGCCGAACTAGTGCGCCTATACAATTTACCATTGTATTGGGTTTGTTGGGGACACAAGAGACTCTTTTTTATTGGGTTGCAGTGTTGTTTGAGAGAGACCATCTTCATCCTACGCCTCCCATGGATTGATAAACCTTAGGTCATCCACTTGAGGGAAATTTGCTACTTTCCTACAAACCTCTGCACTTGGAGGCCCAACAACGTCTACAAGAAGAAGGTTGCATAGTAGACATCAGCCATGTCTGTACATGCTAGGCTCTTCAAGTTTAACCCGAGTATTCTGCATGTGCAAAAACTCTTTTACACCCGTTGTATATGAATGTAGAGCTTATCACAACTGATCATCACGTGGTGTCTCGGCACGTCAAACTTTTGCAATGGTGCATACTCAGGGGGAACACTTGTACCTTGAAATTTTGTAAGGGATCATCTTATAATGCTACTGACGTACTAAGCAAAATAAGAAGCATAATAAGATAAACATCACATGCAATCAAAATATGTGACATGATATGGCCATCATCATCTTGTGCTTTTGATCTCCATCTCCAAAGCATCGTCATGATCTCCATCATCACCGGCTTGACACCATGATCTTCATCGTAGCGTCGTGGTCGTCTTGCCAACTATTGCTATTACTAGTATCGCTAACTAATAGTGATAAAGTAAAGCAATTACATGGCCTTCACAATTCATACAATAAAGAGACAGCCATAAGGCTCCTGCCGGTTGCCGATAATTTACAAGACATGATCATCTCATACAATAACGTATAACTCATCACGTCTTGACCATATCACATCACAACATGCCATACAAAAACAAGTTTGACATTCTCTACTTTGTTGTTGCAAGTTTTACGTGGTTGCTACGGGCTTAGCAAGAACCGTTCTTACCTACGCATACAAAACCACAACGATTTTTCGTCAAGTGTGTTGTTTTAACCTTCACAAGGACCGGGCGTAGTCACACTCGATTCAACTAAAGTGAGAGAGACAGACACCCACCAATCACCTTTAAGCAACGAGTGCTTGTAACGATGAAACCAGCCTCGCGTAAGCATATGCATAATGTCGGTCCGGGCCGCTTCATCTCACAATACCGCTGAATCAAAGTATGACATGCTGGTAAGCAGTATGACTATTATCGCCCACAACTCATTCTGTTCTACTCATGCATATCATCTACTCATAGACCTGGCTCTGATACCACTATTGGGGAACGTAGTATTTCAAAATTTTCCTACGATCACGCAAGATCTATCTAGGAGAAGCATAGCAACAAGCAGGGAGAGTGTGTCCACGTACCCTCGTAGACCGAAAGCAGAAGCGTTTAGTAACGCGGTTGATGTAGTCAAATGTCTTCGCGGTCCAACCGATCCAAGCACCGAACGTACGGCACCTCCGCGTTCAGCACACTTTCAGCTCAATGATGTACCACGAACTCTTGATCCAGTTGAGTGTCGTGGGAGAGTTTCGTCGGCACGACGGCGTGGTGACGTTGATGATGAAGTTATTGGCGCAGGGCTTCGCCTAAGCACTACAACGATATGACCGAGGTGTGTAACTGTGGAGGGGGGCACCGCACATGGCTTGCAAATCAACTTGTGTGTCTTTGGGGTGCCCCCTCCCCACGTATATAAAGGAGGGAGGGAGGAGGAGACCGGCCAAGGAGGAGGGCGCGCCAAGGGGGGGAGTCCTACAATTCAGACTAGGCTTGGGGGGCGCGCGGCCCAGCCCTAGCCAACCCTCTATCTCTCCCCTAAAGCCCATTAAGGCCCATATACTCCCCGGGGGGGTTCCGGTAACCTTCCGGTACTCCGGTATTTATCCGGTGACCCCCGGAACCCTTCCGGTGTCCGGATATAACCTTAAAATATGTCATTCTTTATGTCTCGACCATTTCGAGACCCTCGTAATGTCCGTGATCACATCTGGGACTCCGAACTACCTTCGGTGCATCAAAACACATAAACTCATAATACCAATCGTCTTCGAACGTTAAGCTTGCGGATCCTACGGGTTCGAAAACTGTGTAGACATGACTGAGACTCATCTCCGGTCAATAACCAATAGCGGAAACTGGATGCTCATATTGGTTCCTACATATTCTACAAAGATCTTTATCGGTCAAACCGCGTAACAACATACGTTGTTCCCTTTGTCATCGGTATGTTACTTGCCCGAGATTCGATCATAGGTATCATCATACCTAGTTCAATCTCGTCACCGACAAGTCTCTTTACTCATTCCATAATACATCATCTCGTGACTAACTCATTAGTCGTTTGCTTGCAAGGCTTATTACGATGTGTATTACTAAGAGGGCCTAGAGATACCTCTCCGACATTCGGAGTGACAAATCCTATTCTCAATCTATGCCAACACCACAAACACCTTCGGAGACACCTGTAGAGCATCTTTATAATCACTCAGTTACATTGTGACATTTGATAGCACACAAGGTGTTCCTCCGGTATTCGGGAGTTGCATAATCTCATAGTCATAGGAACATGTATAAGTCATGAAGAAAGCAATAACGGAAAAACTAAACGATCATATTGCTAAGCTAACATATGGGTCTTGTCCATCACATCATTCTCCTAATGATGTGATCTCGTTGATCAAATGACAACTCATGTCTATGGTTAGGAAACATAACCATCTTTGATTAACGAGCTAGTCTAGTAGAGGCATACTAGTGACACTCTGTTTCGTCTATGTATTCATGTATCAAGTTTCCGATTAATACAATTCTAGCATGAATAAAATACATTTATCATGATATATAAGGAAATATAAATAACAACTTTATTATTGCATCTAGGGCATATTTCCTTCATAAACGATCATAATGCTAAGCTAACGGATGGGTCTTGTCCATCACATCATTCTCATAATGGTGTGATCCCGTTGATCAAATGACAACATATGTCTATGGTCAGGAAACATAACCATCTTTGATTAACAAGCTAGTCTAGTAGAGGTATACTAGGGACACTATGTTTTGTCTATGTATTCACACATGTATCAAGTTTCCGCCTAATACAATTCTAGCATGAATAAAAGATATTTATCATGATATATAAGGAAATATAAACAACAACTTTATTATTGCCTCTAGGGCATATTTCCTTCACGTCATACCGCATGTTGCGGGCTGAGTTAGTGGGTAACGGTTGGATTTTTCCTCTTACTATATAAGGGGGGTCTTCTTCCCCAAGTTGACTACCTCTTCCCTCCCTAAGCTCCATTGTTGCTCAAAGCTTCATTTTCGCCCGATCTCTCTCCCTAGCCAATCAAACTTGTTGATTTCCTAGGGATTGGTTGAGAAGGCCCCGATCTACACTTCCACCAAAAGAAATTTGATTCCCACACTAATCCCTTTCGGATCTTGTTAGTCTTGGGTGTTTGAGCACCGTAGACGGTTGAGGTCACCTCGAAGCCGTATTCCATTATGGTGAAGCTTCGTGGTGTCATTGGGAGCCTCCAATTCAGTTGTGGAGATAGCCCCAACCTTGTTTGTAAAGGTTCGATAGCCGCCTTCAAGGGCACCACTAGTGGAATCACGGCATCTCGCATTGTATGAGGGCGTGAGGAGAATACGGTGGCCTTAGTGGCATCTTGGGGAGCATTGTGACTCCACACCGCTCTAACGGAGACGTACTTCCTCTCAAAGGGAAGGAACTTCGGTAACACATCCTCGTCTCCACCGGTTCCACTCGTGGTCATCTCTAACCTTTACTTGTGCAAGATTTTGTTGTGTTGTATTTCTTGCTTGCCCGTGTGCTTGTTATTGTTGAATCATATAGGTTTCCCACCTATTTGCATATCTAGACAACCTTTTTTATGCTAAGTTTAATTTGGTAAAGAAAAGCTAAAAATTATTAGTTACCTATTCACCCCCCCCCTAGTCGACCATACCGATCCTTTCATCTTATCTACCCCTCTCGTCTGCAAATTGAGGGGAGCGGTCTACACGGTTCAATCATTACGTGGGTTCTAACTTTCTCCTGATAAAGTTTCTTCCTAGGACATCTGGTGCATCATTCTAAAACAAAGACAATTAGCACACGAAATGGTATACCTTGTCCAAATGAGATTTGACATTAGATTGCACGACCAGGAATGTCCCAAACATGAAAGCCAATGGTTAGAGTGTGGATTATGGGGGAGCTTCTATTGTCTATCCTATGTACATATAACTTCCATTTTTTCTATAAAATCTGATAATACTCTAACCAATCCACACGTGTGAGAGAGCTTAGGTCCTAGATCGAAGTGTGGGTTGAAGCTTATAACGGAGCTTATAGGTGCAACTTTTGCTTTCTTTGCCTCTCTAGCTACTTCACATTTGATATAGTAGACACTCCATTGCATTTTCACATCATAGTGTCAATATAAGACCTCTCATAATGGGTATTATTATAGGCTAGTATCATGCGTGTGATACTACCTCCCAAATACATAGTATCACAGGAGTTGTACCTTCTACATCATTTATTGGTTGTAGAATCAATGGGGAGATTAACACATGAGATCGATGAACTTGTTTTTTTCTTCTTAGATTACACATTGTGATACATTATCATGCATATGGCACCACAAGTCTCTCTTATTCATTCAATGTTATACCATATAAGTTAAAAGTCAAATAGGCATCACATGATACTCTTTTATGATACTCCACTTTGATATGTCTAAATTCAAACACACACACTTCAAATCTAGTTGCAAGGATGAAAAACTTGATTATGGTCAACACGAGAAATATCCAACTCACAGCAGGCTAACTCGAAGAGAATAATGTTTTCGTGTCACTAATATATATTGAATGTCAATTTTATAATGAATGGCTGAAATGATGTTTGGGTATACACCAATTGTTGTAATTTTTTACCTTCATTGTCCTTGGAGAACATATCCCGCGCCTTGGGGTTGCAATATTATTGTGCACCCAAACCACATGTGCAATACCTAAAAGTCTTCAAAAAATCTCAATTGGCATAATGTATAATTCCTATGGCATGCCATTATAATAGAAACAACACACATGATTTGTTAAAAAAAGGTTAAAAGATAGGATACAGATAGTAGCCAAAGTACTCTTCACATGAGGTGGTACCACTCACAATGTAATTAATTTTAAAATATTATGGTGGGTGGATTAGATTTGATTCTAATATGTTTACATGAGTGACGTATGTTATGTTAATTTGGTTAAACTTTCGATGACTTCTTGTATGTGCACGTCTGGGTGAGTACATGGTAGGCAAGAAAAGTGTAGCATCTTGCCTCCCCCTCCCCCTTCCCACACCAAAACAAGCTTCATAGGCGATGAGCATCACCCCTTGAGGCGATGGCCCCTTCCAAGCATATAGCTCCTTCTTGTGACACAATTCTTGCTCCACCCTCTGACTGCACTTTGGTGGACTGTGCCATGGCAGCACAGCGGGCTATCACACCATGCTTGGGCCTCCCCTACAACATGTTGTGTTGGCATATATGGGAAGTTCTCTGGACAAACCTCCAGACACCCGTGCCAAAGAGTTGGAGCCATCTTTAGGGTTCGCCACTTCATCCTCACTCATCTTCATTGTTGTGGTGGAGCCGAGCTATCTTTTGCAAAAAAATGATCTATTACAATCATGTATATGGTTCACCTTGCACCGCCTACAAGCACACGGGTCGGTCAACTTACTTGGTGTGTTTAGGCGCTTGCTCGAGGGTTGGTGTCTTGCAAGTTCGGTCGAGAATCGGGAGAAAAATGGGCTAAACTAGTTGATTTTGCTCTGGAATCTAGGCGATCAATATATTATTCATCACACGCCGCGATGGATAGCGAGAACTTCTATTCTTCGCTCAAAGCGAGGGGTTTCCCCTAAAATGTGCAAGGATCCTGGAATGGCCAAATCAACAAGTTTATTTTTTATTTCCAAAATATATTTTAAAATCACAAAAAATAAAAAAATTCTTGAATTTTATAAAGTCCTAATGATTTATAAAAATATTTTGGCATTCAAATTGTTCATGAGTTCGAGAATATCCAATAATTTTAAAAATATTTAAAAATACTAAAATATGCAATATTTTTAAAAAATATATAGTTTTGGAAATATTCATGCATTTTAGAAAAGAGATGATGAAGGAAATGAAAACAAAATACAATAAGACAAAGAAAAGGTAGATAGAAAATCCGAAGTGAATGGAAAAGCTGACAGGACAACTACCGCTTAGAGGCCAATATTGCAGAGTTGGGTTAGCCCACGACTCGTCCCCGTGCGTTTCCTACGATTGCTTTTTATTCTAGGACTATAGAAAAAGCAATCATTGAGAGTAACTTGAGGTTGTATAGGGTTGAAGGCTTTCTTCCCTCTCGCTAGGTTTTACGTCCTCTCGTCGCTGGCGTCGATGTTGAGAATAACCTCATTACTTATCCTCTCCCTGCCCCAGGTCTCTTTCTCGGGCTGATCAAGGGGCAGTCTAGCACTGCTACCCGGCCTTGGACACAGACTGGGACCTAGAAGGAGTTAGGATTTCATCGATCTACCCGCATTGCTACCCGGCCTTGGACACTGACTAGGACCCGGAAGGAGTTAGGGACACATACATTAAGCTCGTCTTATAAGTTCATCATCAAGACTAAAATCTAGAGAGAGAGCTGGCTTAAGGGTCGTGGTGAAACTTCTGATGGGAGTAAAAAAGAGTGTGTGGTCATCTCTCTGGAAAATCAAAGTACCTGCCAAAGTACATGTCTTCCTATGGAGATTAGCGCGTCACTCATTGCCAACTTTGGATCTGCTAAAGCACGAAAATATGGCACTTGCAGATGCTTGTTCTCTATGTGGCGCGGAGGACTCGTGGAGACATGCTTTGTTGAGTTGCACAATGGCAAGGTGCATTTGGGCTTTGTGAGATGACGATCTCATGGACATGAAAATAGAGAATCCAGTGCAAAAAACTGGGTGTTCACCTTGCATGATGAACTGAATCACGAGCAGTTCACGAGGTTGGTTGTTACCCTTTGGTCAATATGGTAAGCGCGAAGAAAAGTTGTTTATGAATCGATTTTCCAAGGGCCAAAGCATACACACGAGTTCATAAACTCATACTTGCGGGACTTGAAGGAAGTCGGGGAGCTGGCCGCTGGGAGGAAATGGACCGAGCGGTGTCAGTCTATCTGGACCGGTGAATATATTACCTGGACCGATCAATATATTATCTGGACCGATCAATATATTACTATCTGGGAGGAAATGGACACCGCTCGGTTCTATCTGGCACCTCCTATTGGCACTATCAAATTTAATGTAGATGCAACTATACTGAACCATGGCAGCCGAGGTGCCTCGACGGTGGTGTGCAGGAGCCAGGAGGGGGTCTACTTGGGATCCTCGGTGGTAGTTTTCCAGATGAATGACCCAACTACTTTGGAAGCATTTGCAGTAGGGAAGCTCTTGCCCTCGCGGAGGATTTGGGTATTCAACATCCCCACGTGGCATCAGACTACCTTGGAGTGATAAACGATATCCGACATTGCGCACAGGTGGAAAACATGGTGCAATTTTTAAGGAGATTACAACTGCTCTAGACATCTTCTTTCATGTACTTTTACTCAAGAATATAGACATTTCAATTTTGAAGTGCATAATCTAGCTAAGTATGCCTGTAACTTAGGAGTAGGGCGTCATTTGTGGTTGGTGACTCCCCACAACCAAAATTTTGTACCCATGAACATTTATGAGTCTTAAAAAAATTGGGATGAGATTCTAAAATAAAACCGAGGATTGTATACGTCTCGCCTATTTTGAGAGCGAAGAATGCATTGCTTCGGAGCCCCATAAATGGTGTAGGCCACATATGGGACAGAACATGCTTGTTGCCACGCGGGAGCTCCTATTCAATACAAATGCCATCCTCCATAGGCGAGCCCATGTACATGGCTCAATCGTTGACTTTTGAGAGAGAGAGAGAGAGAGAGAGAGAGAGAAAATGGAAAATTCAAGAAAAATCATGAATTCAAAATGTTCTCGTATTTTGCAAAAAAGTTCACAAATTTTAAAAAGTTAATTGATTTAAATAAAGATCATCAAATTTGACAAGAAATTTATCAATTCGTCGGTTCAAAAAAAGTTCATTGAACTTTTTTTAAAATATCATCAATTTTTTGGGAAAAATTATCAATTTGAAGAAGAAAATTACAAATTTGAACCAAAAATCAGCAAAAAAAGAAAGAAGGAAAAATAAAAAAGGATGAAGGGAAATGATAAGAAGACAACAACAACAAAGCCTTTAGTCCCAAACAAGTTGGGGCAAGCTAGAGGTCAAACCCATAAGATCTCGTGACCAACTCATGGCTCCGGCACATGGATAGCAAGCTTCCACGCACCCATGTTCATAGCTAGTTCTCTGGTGATACTCCAATCCTTCAGGTCTCTCTTAACGGACTCCTCCCATGTCAAATTCGGTCTACCCCGACCTCTCTTGACATTCTCCGCATTCTTTAGCCGTCCACTATGCACTGAGGCTTCTAGAGGCCTGTGCTGAATATGCCCAAACCATCTCAGACGATGTTGGACTTCTCTTCAATAGGTGCTACCCCAACTCTATCTCGTATATCATCATTCCGGACTCGATCCTTCCTCGTGTGGCCACACATCCATCTCAACATACGCATCTCCGCCACACCTAACTGTTGAACATGTCACCTTTTAGTCGGCCAACACTCGGCGCCATACAGCATTGCGGGTCGAACCGCCGTCCTGTAGAACTTGCCTTTTAGCTTTTGTGGCACTCTCTTGTCACGGAGAATGCCAGAAGCTTGGCGCCACTTTATCCATCCGGCTTTGATTCGATGGTTCACATCTTCATCAATACCCCCATCCTCCTGCAGCTTTGACCACAAATATCGAAAGGTGTTCTACTGAGGCGTCACCTGTCCATCAAGGCTAACCTCCTCCTCCTCACACCTACTAGTACTGAAACCGCACATCATGTACTCAGTTTTAGTTCTACTAAGCTTAAACCCTTTCGATTCCAAGGTTTGTCTCCATAACTCTAACTTCCTATTTACCCCCGTCCGACTATCGTCAACTAGCACCACATCGTCCGCAAAGAGCATACACCATGGGATATCTCCTTGTATATCCCTTGTGACCTAATCCATCACCAAGGCAAAAAGATAAGGGCTCAAAGCCGACCCTTGATGCAGTCATATCTTAATCGGGAAGTCATCAGTGCCAACATCACTTGTTCGAACACTTGTCACAACATTATCGTACATGTCCTTGATGAGGGTAATGTGCTTTGCTGGGACTTTGTGTTTCTCCAAGGCCCGCCACATGGCATTCCGTGGTATCTTATCATAGGCCTTCTCCAAGTCAATGAACACCATATGCAAATCCTTCTTTTGATCCCTGTATCTCTCCATAAGTTGTTGAACCAATAAAATGGCTTCCATCGTCAATCTCCCAGGCATGAAACCAAACTGATTTTTGGTCACATTTGTCATTCTTCTTAAGCAGTGCTCAATGACTCTCTCCCATAGCTTCATTGTATGGCTCATCATCTTAATTCCATGGTAATTAGTACAACTCTGAACATCCCCCTTGTTCTTGAAGATTGGTACTAATATACTCCGTCTCCATTCTTCTGGCATCTTGTTTGCCCAAAAAATGAGGTTGAAAAGCTTGGTTAGCCATACTATCGCTATGTCCCTGAGGCCTTTCCACACCTCAATGGGGATACAATTAGGGCCCATCGCCTTGCCTCCTTTCATCCTTTTTAAAGCCTCCTTGACCTCAGACTCCTGGATTCGCCGCACAAAACACATGCTGGTCTCATGAAAGGAGTCATCAAGTTCAATGGTAGAACTCTCATTCTCCCCATTGAACAGCTTGTCGAAGTACTCCCGCCACCTATGCTTAATCTCCTCATCCTTCACGAGGAGTTGGTCTGCCCCGTCCTTGATGCATTTGACTTGGCCAATATCCCTCGTCTTCCTCTCTTGGATCTTGGCCATCTTATAGATGTCCCTTCCCCCTTCCTTCGTGCCTAACCATTGGTAGACGCCCTCATACGCCCTACCCCTTGCTTCACCGATAGCTCGCTTTGCGGCCTTCTTCGCCATCTTGTACTTCTCTATGTTGTCTGCACTCCTATCCAAGTACAGACGTCTGAAGCACTCTTTCTTTTCTTTAACCGCCTTCTGGACGTCATCATTCCACCACCAGGTATCCTTATCTTCGCTTCTCCTTCCCCTGGACACTCCAAACTCCTCTAAGGCCACCTTACGAATGCAAGTCGCCATCTTCATCCACACATTGTCCGCATCCCCTCCTTCCTCCCAAGGGCCCTCCTTAATGACCCACTCCTTGAACGCCTAAACTACCTCCCCCTTGAGCTTCCACCACTTTGTTCTAGCGACTTTGGCACGCCTATCCCGCTGGACACGAGTCTGAAAGCGGAAGTCAGCAACCACAAGCTTATGTTGAGGTACAACACTCTCTCTAGGTATCACCTTACAATCTAGGCACGCACGCCTATCTTCTCTTCTCGAGAGGATGAAATCAATCTGGCTAGAGTGTTGGCCACTACTAAAAGTCACCAGATGTCATTCTCTCTTTCTAAAGAGGGTGTTAGCTACAACGGGTTAGTTGGTGTTGTGGTTACTGCAGCGTGCTTAGATGTAGCAGGAGGTCCGAGGTTCGATTAACTAAGCAAGCTTGGTATCTTCCGCCCACCGGAGTTCAAGTCCTAAACTTTACAATGCTGCTCGCATTTTTTTGGATTTGTTTTAAGCCTTTGAACGATGGGGTGAGTGTATGTGTGTCTCTATGAGCGTCTGCGTCTGTCCTGTTTTTTTAAAGGTTACATTTTACGCCATTTTTTTAGTATCATATTTTCATCATTTTATTTAAGAAAATTATATTCCCCCTTTTGAGAACCCTTTCTCCTCGGTACACGGTTTTTTTTGAAAATATTCTAAAAATATATGTTTCAAAAGTTATTTACATCAATTTTTTAAAATGTTTACCAAGCATTAAAAAAAGTTCTTGAAATCTAAAACATTGTTTGAGTAATTTAAAAAATCTGGCATATCATTTAAAAATAGTTATGTTAGTTAATAATTCAGATGCTTAAAACATATATTCATGACATTTAAAAAAATGATCATGAAAGTATCAAATCTTGTTAATGTAATTTGTAGAAAATGTGCATACCATTAAAAATGTTGATCATGACATTTAAAAAATGTCGACGTGCTTAAAAGTATGTTACATGATTTCTTAGAAACAATTGCATTAAATCTAAATTTTTTATTGCCCAAATTTAGATAAATGTTCATAACTTATTAAAAAATGTCCATCCCCAAATAATGTTGTAACACATTTTTTCACGTCTTAAAAAATGGTCATGACATTTTCTTTCAAAAACTTTGCTTAAGAATATTCATTTTGCAATAAAAAATTGTTCAATGTGCATTTGCAAATATTCAGCATGTATTAGGATAAGGGTTTTCTATTTATGTGCCCCTCGTTGCTTAGTTGTGCTCAGCTTTGCCGAAGCTAATAATTTTTGCTCACTTTCCCCTCCACCGCACCACCTACCCTCACCAATGCCCAATCAGGATTTGTTGTTGGTAAAGGGAGTTGAGTGTTAGCCATCGCTGGTACTCACATGTGGGACACGCCATGCCATGTGGCACTCTCATAATCGGCTGTGTGCGCGCCCGCATGCATGAGTAGTCACATCATGGTCATGTTGGCGCTTTCACACATGGGGTGTACGCACCGCGCAATTTCTCATATGGAGAGTTGTGTCACCAGCGTGCTTCGTGCCAGGCGCCTAGCCCACAACAATCTTCGTCGTGCCCCTTCACCATACCCTAGCCGCCTCCCCTGCTGAGGGAGGCCCAAATAGGGTGGTCCTCTGGCTTTCGGCCTATCTCTCGTGGGCCGGCCTATAGGACTACTCCAGATTCTATTAAGGAAAGTCGAGCTTCGGATAACTCCGTGTTCTATAAGGACATCTCCGAAGACCTGGTGTCTATACCAAGATAAGATAATGGCGTCTGTGTGCTTATCTCCTGATGGCAACTGACTATGTGTAACCCTAGGGACCCCTGGTGTCTATATAAACCAGAGGGTTTAGTCCATAAAGGCAGGAACTATCATCCTATTCATCTAAGGTTTAGTTCATCCAATCTCTTGGTAGATCATCTCTATAACCATCATACACACATCAATGCAATCAAGCAAGCCGTTGGGTTTTACCTCTTCAAGAGGGCGTGAACCTGGGTAAATATTGTCTTTGCGTTCCCTGTTCCCCATTGATCTGAGATCCACAGCTCGGGACCCCCTACCCGAGATCCGCCGGTTTTGACACCGACATTGGTGCTTTCATTGAGAGTTCTGTTGTAGGATCGCCGAAGGATTGATGCTTCGCTTAGTCATCGGCGACTACATCAGCACCGGCGACGTCTTCGTCCCCGACCAGCTCTTCGCGTTCGGCAGCATCGTTCTGCACGCCAATTCGTTCGGGCATCTTGACCAGGTCGACAACTTCTCCCCCGAGTAGAAGGTCAAGTTCGGTAGCCTCGAGTACGTTGCTCACACCCGGGGCATTCGGTTCTGAATTATGTCTTGGGTCAATAGCTGGGTTGCCCGGCTCCTGTGTTTACCCTCTTACATTCCGCATGTTCGGCTAGGAGGGTAAAGGGAGAACAACTGTGATTGTACTTCTAGCTTACCTAGTTAAGTACCTCAGTGGAGAAAGCCAAAAAACTGTTTGTCATAATAAGTGAGAACTAGTAGGCGATTCGATGACAAGTGTCGAACTAAAAATCAATGGAGGTTATGCCATGTTATATGAAGGGTTTGTCTTCACATAAACCAAGTGATCATGGTTTCTACCTCGTATCATCTGAACATCACAAAACACCGAGGGCTAGTCACTAGCCCGTGCAGTCAAGCTCCTATGGTTAAGTGAAAGCACTAAAGGCGCATAGTTTGATTGCCTTGTTTCCCTTACACACTCTCTAGCAACCAAAACATCGGCTAAGGGTTACAGTGTTCAGGAAGAAACACCCCTCGTAGCATCTACAAGGGGGCTGAAGCCGACGACTAGTAACTTTCAGTATAAAACGACCGCACATGAGTCAAAATATTAAAACAAATCATGATATAGCATGCAAAGAACTTGCATCTTAAAGCACAAAAGTTTAACTATCATCGGATATATGATAAGCATGCTCATTCATAAATTACATCTTTAGAGCACTCAGCCTCTATCCCCGAGAACCATCCATTACGATGGGAAAATACTGCTCGGGGTGCCTATGCCCCTTCCTTGGAAGCGGAGGTCCGGTGGCCATCTTGGCTAGCTTGATCTTCGGCCAGTGCACCATGGTCTTCGTGAAGGCCATCCGAGCTCCCTCAATGCATCTGGAGTGCTTCCAAACATCAATCCGAGGCACGACGTCGCAAAACCTCCGCACCAAGCCGAAGTAGCTGCTTCACAGCGGCTCTGCAGTCCATAGTTTGACTTAGAGGTCCTGATACGTCCAAAACGTATCTATAATTTCTGCTTGCTCCATGCCTCTTTTGGGTGATATTGATATGATATTTATACACTTCCATACACTTTTGATCATATTTGGACTAACCTATTAACTCAGTGCACCCCAGTGCCAGTTTCTATTTTCTGCTGTTTTTGTATTTCAGGTTTTCCCATTACGTAAACTGCTAGAAAAATTTCGGAAAAATTATATAAAAAATCAGCGTTCCGGAAGCTTCCTTGCGGCCAAAGTAGGGCCGGAGGGGGGCCACCAGGGCTCCAGGCGCCCTGGCCACGTGGCCCCCCTCCAGGCCACGCCGGGGGGGCGCCTGGGCCCCCCTTAGCTCCCCTGGCGACCCCCTTTGGCATATATTTAACACCCGTCGAGGAAACCCTGATTCCAGACCCCTTTTCTCCAGACGCGATTCCGATCTCCGCCGCCATTGCCATCAAGCTTCGGGGGACCAGAATTCCTGTGCCGGCACCCTGCCGGGACAGGGAAGTGCCCCCGGATTCATCTCCATCGACGTTGCTTCCTCCCTCCATGATGCGGGAGTAGTTCCTCCTCGGGGCTGAGGTTTCTACCAGTAGCTATGTGGTCAGTTCTCTCTCCCATGATGTGATCTTCGTTGTGATCATAGGCTATGTTAATCTAGGGTGATCCCATGATATTTCCCCTTCCTCTATGTATTGGATTGATGTACTCACTTGTCTTTATCTAGTATAATCCCCGAGACCAAGGTGACAGCGGTCTATTGGACATGGGTTAGAAAAATATTTTCATGAGTGATTTCCTCTCTTGTGTGTTGATTGAAGATTGAGAGTCTCTTGGTGCTTGTCTTTGACTATCCTTTAGATATGTTGTGGTGATTGTGGGACTCTCTTTGGATGGCCGCGGTGACATTGGGAAATCCTTAGATTGAGAACTATGAAATTTGAGGTGTGCTTTTGTAGCCCTACATAATTCTCGTCCTCTCTTGACCACGAAGGAATGACCTCCGGGTGCATCTCCATTGCATGTTTTATGGGAAATATCATGTGATTCGATTATGTTAATGTTGTTGGGAGTTGCCACTAGTGAAAGTATGATCCCTATGTTGGGGATCGTAGCAGAAAATCAAAATTTTTCCTACGCGTCACCAAGATCTATCTATGGAGTAATCTAGCAACGAGCATAAAGGAGAGTGGATCTACATACCCTTGTAGATCGTGATGCGGAAGCGTTGCAAGAACGCGGATGAAGGAGTCGTACTCGCTGCGATTCAGATCGCGGTTGATTCCGATCTAAGCGCCGAACAACGGCGCCTCCGCGTTCAACACACGTGCAGCCCGATGACGTCTCCCACGCCTTGATCCAGCAAGGAGAGAGGGAGAGGTTGGGGAAGACTCCATCCAACAGCAGCACGACGGCGTGGTGGTGGTGGAGGAGCGCGGGACTCCAGCAGGGCTTCGCCAAGCGCTGCGGGAGACGAGGAGGGAGAGAGGTAGGGCTGCGCCAAGCGACAGAGGTCAAAACGTGTTCTGGGCAGCCCTAAACCTCACATATATATAGGGGGAAGGGAGGGGCTGCGCCCCCTCTAGGGTTTCCCACCCCTAGGGGTGCGGCCAGCCCTAGATCCCATCTAGGGGGGCGGCAAAGGGGGAGAGAGGGGGAGGCGCACCACTAAGTGGGCCTTAGGCCCATCTGAGCCTAGGGTTTCTCCCCTTTTTCTTCTCTCTTTGCCTTGGGCCTGGTTAGGGGGGCGCACCAGCCCACCTGGGGCTGGTCCCCTCCCACACTTGGCCCACGCAGCCTTCTGGGGCCGGTGGCCCCACCCGGTGGACCCCCGGGACCCTCCCGGTGGTCCCGGTACGCTACCGATAGCGCCCGAAACTTTTCCGATGACCAAAACGGGACTTCCCATATATGAATCTTTACCTCCGGACCATTCCGGAACTCCTCGTGACGTCCGGGATCTCATCCGGGACTCCGAACAACATTTGGTAACCGCGTACATACTTTCCCTATAACCCTAGCGTCATCGAACCTTAAGTGTGTAGACCCTACGGGCTCGGGAACCATGTAGTCATGACCGAGACAACTCTCCGGCCAATAACCAACAGCGGGATCTGGATACCCATGTTGGCTCCCACATGTTCCACGATGATCTCATCGGATGAACCACGATGTCAAGGATTCAATCAATCCCGTATACGATTCCCTTTGTCTATCGGTATAGCACTTGCCCGAGATTCGATCGTCGGTATACCGATACCTTGCTCAATCTCGTTACCGGCAAGTCTCTTTACTCGTTCCGTAACACATCATCCCGTGATCAACTCCTTGATCACATATTGTGCACATTATGATGATGTCCTACCGAGTGGGCCCAGAGATACCTCTCTGTCATACGGAGTGACAAATCCCAGTCTCGATTCGTGCCAACCCAACAGACACTTTCAGAGATACCTGTAGTGCACCTTTATAGCCACCCAGTTACGTTGTGACGTTTGGTACACCCAAAGCATTCCTACGGTATCCGGGAGTTGCACAATCTCATGGTCTAAGGAAAATATACTTGACATATAGAAAAGCTTTAGCATACGAACTACACGATCTGTGCTAGGCTTAGGATTGGGTCTTGTCCATCACATCATTCTCCTAATGATGTGATCCCGTTATCAACGACATCCAATGTCCATGGTTAGGAAACCGTAACCATCTATTGATCAACGAGCTAGTCGTCTAGAGGCTTACTAGGGACATGGTATTTGTCTATGTATCCACACATGTATCTGAGTTTCCTTTCAATACAATTCTAGCATGGATAATAAATGATTATCGTGAACAAGGAAATATAATAATAACCAATTTATTATTGCCTCTAGGGCATATTTCCAACAGTCTCCCACTTGCACTAGAGTCAATAATCTAGTTCACATCGCCATGTGATTAACACTCACAGGTCACATCGCCATGTGACCAACATCCAAAGAGTTTACTAGAGTCAGTAATCTAGTTCACATCAATATGTGATTAACACTCAATGAGTTCTGGGTTTGATCATGTTATGCTTGTGAGAGAGGTTGTAGTCAACGGGTCTGCAACATTCAGATCCCTATGTACTTCGCAAAATTTTATGTCATATCGTAGATGCTGCTACCACGTTCCACTTGGAGCTATTCCAAACTGTTGCTCCATTATACGTATCCGGTATCTCTACCCCGAGTTATCCGGATAGGTGTAAAGCTTGTATCGACGTGACTCTTTACGTCGAACTCTTTATCACCTCCATAACCGAGAAACATTTCCTTATTCCTCTAAGGATAATTTTGACCACTATCTAGTGATCCACTCCTGGATCACCTTTGTACCCTCTTGCCAGACGTGTGGCAAGGCACACATCAGGTGCGGTACTCATCATGGCATACCGTATAGAGCCTATGACAAAAGTATAGGGGACGACCTTCGTCCTTCCTCTTCCTTCTGCCGTGGTCAAGTTTTGAGTCTTACTCAACTTCACACCTTACAACTCAGGTAAGAACTCCTTCTTTGACTGATCTATTTTGAACTCCTTCAAAATTATGTCAAAGGTGTGTGTTCCTTTTGAAAGTATCAGCAGGCGTCTTGATCTATCTGTATAGATCTTGATGCCCAATATGTAAGCAGCTTTATCCAGGTCTTCCTTTGAAAAACTCATTTCAAACAACCCTTTATGCTTTCCAGAAATTCTACATTATTTCGGATCAACAATATGTTATTCACATATACTTATCAGAAATGTTGTGATGCTCCCACTCACTTTATTGTAAATACAAGTTTCTAACAAACTTAGTATAAACCCAAAAACTTTGATCACTCCATCAAAGTGTATATTCCGACTCTGAGATGCTTGCTCTAGTCCATGGAAGGTTCGCTGGAGCTAGCACACCTTTTAGCATCCTTAGGATCGACAAAACCTTTCTGATTGTATCACATACAACCTTTCCTTACGAAAACTGGTAAGGAAACTTGTTTTGTCATCCATCTGCCAGATTTCATAAATGCAGCTAATGCTAACATGATTCCGACGGATTTAAGCATCGCTACAGGTGAGAAAATCTCATCGTAGTCAACTCCTTGAACTTGTGAAAAACTATTTGCCACAAGTCGAGCTTCATAGACGGTGACATTACTGTCCACGTCCGTCTTCTTCTTAAAGATCCATTTATCTCAATGGCTTGCTGATCATCGAACAAGTCCACCAAGGTCCATACTTTGCTTTGATACATGGATCCTATCTCGGATTTCTCGGCTTCTAACCATTTGTCGGAATACGGGCCCACCATCGCTTCTCCATAGTTCGTAGGTTCATTGTTGTCTAACAACATGACTTCTAAGATAGGATCACCGTACCACTCAGAAGTAGTACATATCCTTGTCGACCTACGAGGTTCGATAGCAACTTGATCCGAAGCTTCATGATCACTATCATTAGTTTCCTCTTCAACAGTCGTAGGTTCCACAGAAACATCTTTCTGTGCTGCACTACTTTCCGGTTGAAGTGAGGGTTCAACAACCTCATCAAGTTCTATCTTCCTCCCACTCAATTCTTTCGAGAGAAACTCCTTCTCGAGAAAGGACCCATTCTTAGCGACAAACATTTTTGTCCTTGGATCTGAGATAGAAGGTATACCCAACTGTTACCTTTGGGTATCATATGAAGATGTTTTTGTCCGCTTTGGGTTCGAGCTTTTCCCGGCTGAAGCCACAAGCATCGCAGCCCCAAACATTAAGAAAACGACAACTTTGGTTTCTTGCCAAACCATAGTTCATACGGCGTCGTCTCAACGGACTTAGATGGTGCCCTATATAAAGTGAATGCAGCTTTCTCTAATGCATAACCTCAAAATAATAGCGGTAGATCGGTAAGATACATCATAGATCGCACCATATCTCATAAGGTTCGATTACGATGTCTGGACACACCATTACGCTGTGGTGTTCCAGGTGGCTTCAACTGTGAAACATTTCCACAATGCCTTAAGTGATTGCCAAACTCATAATTCAGAAAATCTCCTCTCGATCAGATCGTAGGAACATGATCTTCTTGTTATGATGACTCTTAATCTTCACTCTGAAATTGCCTTGAACTTTTCAAACGCTTCAGACTTTTGCTTCATTGAGTAAATATACCCATATCTACTCAAATCGTCAGTGAAGATGAGAAAATAACGATATCCACCACACGCCTCAATTTTCATTGGATCACACACATCAGCATGTATGATTTCCAACAAGTCACTTGCCCGTTTTATTGTACCTGAAAACGGGATCTTAGTTATCCTGCCCAAGAGGCATGGCTCGCATGTGTCAAGCGATTCAAAATCAAGTGACTCCAAACATCCATCAGCATGGAGTTTCTTCATGCATTTTATGCCAAAATGACCTAAGCGGCAGTGCCACAAGAAAGTGGTATTATCATTATTAACTCTACATCTTTTGGCATTAATATTATCATCATTTGTATTACTATGATCGAGATTCAAAAAACCATTGGGTGCATGACCATAAAGGTATTATTCATGTAAACAGAATAACCATTATTCTCTGACTTAAATGAATAACCGTATTGCAATGAACATGATCTAATCATATTCATGCTCAACGTAGACACCCGATAACATTTATCTAGGTTCAACACTAATCTCGAAAATAGAGGGAGTGTGCGATGGTGATCTTATCAACCTTGGAAACACTTCCAACACACATCGTCACCTCGCCCTTAGCTAGTCTCCGTTCAGTCCGTAGCTTTTGCTTCAAGTCACTAATAATAGCAACTGAACCGGTATCCAATACCCAGGTGCTACAAGGAGTACTAGTAAGGTACACATCAATAACAATATACTTTGTTGAAGTTTCCAGCTATCATATCTACCATGTATTTGGGGTAGTTCCGCTATCATGTGACCGTTCCCCGTACAATAGAAGCACTTAGTCTCGAGGTTTGGGTTTAACCATGGGTTCCTTCATCAGAGCGACAACTGGTTTGCCATCCATGAAGTTTCCCTTCTAGCCCTTGCCCTTTTGAAACCAGTGGTCTTGTTAAACCATCAACACTTGATGCTCCTTCTTGATTTCTACTTTCGCGGTCTTAAGAACCGCTAATAGCTCCGGGATCATCTCCATCCTTTGCATGTCATAGTTCATCACGAAGTTCTAGTAGCTTGGTGATAGTGTCTAGAGAATTATGTCAACCACTATCTCACCTGGAAGATTAACTCCCACTTGGTTCAAGTGATTTTAGCACCCAGACATTCTGAGCACATGCTCACTAGTTGAGCTATTCTCCTCCATCTTTTTGGCAAAGGAACTTGTGAGAGGTCTCATACCTCTCAACACGGGCATGAGCCTGAAATCCCAATTTCAGCTCTTAGAACATCTCATATGTTCCATGGCGTTCAAAACGTCATTGGAATCCCGATTCTAAGCCGTAAAGTATGGTGCACTAAACTATCAAGTAGTCATCAGGACGTGTCTCTCAGGTGTTCACAACATCCACAGACAACGTTGTAGGGGTTTGCACATCGAGCGGTGCATCAAAGACGTAAGCTTTCTGTGTAGCAGTGAGGACACTCCTCGGACCACGAACCCAGTCCGCATCCTTGCTTACAATATCTTTCAACTTAGTCTTTCTCTAGGATCGTATTAAACAGGGAGCTACAACGCAGTTATTGGTCTACAACATAATTTGCGAAGACAACTTAGACTATTGTTCATGACAATGAAGTTCATCTAATGAACTCCCACTCAGATAGACATCTCTCTAGTCATCTAAGTGATACATGATCCGAATCGACTAGGCCGTGTCCGATCATCACGTGAGACGGACTAGTCATCAACGGTGAACATCTTCATGTTGATCGTATCTTCTATACGACTCATGTTCGACCTTTCGGTCTTCTGTGTTCCGAGGCCATGTCTGTACATGCTAGGCTCATCAAGTGAACCCTAAGTGTATCGCGTGTGTAAATCTGGCTTACACCCGTTGTATGCGAACGTTAGAACTTATCACACCCGATCATCACGTGGTGCTTCGGAACAACGAACCTTAGCAACGGTGCATAGTTAGGGGGAACACAATTCTTGAGATTTTAGTGAGAGATCATCTTATTCACTACCGTCGTTCTAAGCAAATAAGATGTAAAACATGATAAACATCACATGCAATCAAATAGTGACATGATATGGCCAATATCATTTTGCTCCTTTTGATCTTCATCTTCGGGGCTCCATGATCATCATCGTCACCGGCATGACACCATGATCTCCATCATCATGATCTCCATCATCGTGTCTTCATGAAGTCGTCTCGCCAAACATTACTTCTACTACTATGGCTAACGTTTAGCAATAAAGTAAAGTAATTACATGGCGTTATTCAGTGACACGTAGGTCATACAATAAATAAGACAACTCCTATGGCTCCTGCCGGTTGTCATTCTCATCGACATGCAAGTCGTGATTCCTATTACAAGAACATGATCAATCTCATACATCACATATATATCATTCATCACATCCTTTTGGCCATATCACATCACACGGCACATGCTGCAAGAACAAGTTAGACGTCCTCTAATTGTTGTTGCAAGTTTTTACGTGGCTGCTATAGGTTTCTAGCAAGAATGTTTCTTACCTACGCCAAAACCACAACGTGATATGCCAATTTCTATTTACCCTTCATAAGGACCCTTTTCATCGAATCCGATCCGACTAAAGTGGGAGAGACAGACACCCGCTAGCCACCTTATGCAACTAGTGCATGTCAGTCGGTGGAACCTGTCTCACGTAAGAGTACGTGTAAGGTCGGTCCGGGCCGCTTCATCCCACGATGCCGCCGAATCAAGATAAGACTAGTAACGGCAAGAGAATTGACATGATCTACGCCCACAACTACTTTGTGTTCTACTCGTGCAAGATACTACGCATAGACCTAGCTCTGATACCACTGTTGGGGATCGTAGCAGAAAATCAAAAATTTTCCTACGCGTCACCAAGATCTATCTATGGAGTAATCTAGCAACGAGCATAAAGGAGAGTGGATCTACATACCCTTGTAGATCGCGATGCGGAAGCGTTGCAAGAACGCGGATGAAGGAGTCGTACTCGTTGCGATTCAGATCACGGTTGATTCCGATCTAAGCGCCGAACAACGGCGCCTCCGCGTTCAACACACGTGCAGCCCGATGACGTCTCCCACGCCTTGATCCAGCAAGGAGAGAGGGAGAGGTTGGGGAAGACTCCATCCAACAGCAGCACGACGGCGTGGTGGTGGTGGAGGAGCGCGGGACTCCAGCAGGGCTTCGCCAAGCGCTGCGGGAGACGAGGAGGGAGAGAGGTAGGGCTGCGCCAAGCGACAGAGGTCAAAACGTGTTCTGGGCAGCCCTAAACCTCACATATATATAGGGGGAAGGGAGGGGCTGCGCCCCCTCTAGGGTTTCCCACCCCTAGGGGTGCGGCCAGCCCTAGATCCCATCTAGGGGGGCGGCCAAGGGGGAGAGAGGGGGAGGCGCACCACTAAGTGGGCCTTAGGCCCATCTGAGCCTAGGGTTTCTCCCCTTTTTCTTCTCTCTTTGCCTTGGGCCTGGTTAGGGGGGCGCACCAGCCCACCTGGGGCTGGTCCCCTCCCACACTTGGCCCACGCAGCCTTCTGGGGCCGGTGGCCCCACCCGGTGGACCCCCGGGACCCTCCCGGTGGTCCCGGTACGCTACCGATAGCGCCTGAAACTTTTCCGGTGACCAAAACGGGACTTCCCATATATGAATCTTTACCTCCGGACCATTCCGGAACTCCTCGTGACATCCGGGATCTCATCCGGGACTCCGAACAACATTCGGTAACCGCGTACATACTTTCCCTATAACCCTAGCGTCATCGAACCTTAAGTGTGTAGACCCTACGGGCTCGGGAACCATGTAGTCATGACCGAGACAACTCTCCGGCCAATAACCAACAGCGGGATCCGGATACCCATGTTGGCTCCCACATGTTCCACGATGATCTCATCGGATGAACCACGATGTCAAGGATTCAATCAATCCCGTATACGATTCCCTTTGTCTATCGGTATAGCACTTGCCCGAGATTCGATCGTCGGTATACCGATACCTTGCTCAATCTCGTTACCGGCAAGTCTCTTTACTCGTTCCGTAACACATCATCCCGTGATCAACTCCTTGATCACATATTGTGCACATTATGATGATGTCCTACCGAGTGGGCCCAGAGATACCTCTCCGTCATACGGAGTGACAAATCCCAGTCTCGATTCGTGCCAACCCAACAGACACTTCCGGAGATACCTGTAGTGCACCTTTATAGCCACCCAGTTACGTTGTGACGTTTGGTACACCCAAAGCATTCCTGCGGTATCCGGGAGTTGCACAATCTCATGGTCTAAGGAAAATATACTTGACATATAGAAAAGCTTTAGCATACGAACTACACGATCTGTGCTAGGCTTAGGATTGGGTCTTGTCCATCACATCATTCTCCTAATGATGTGATCCCGTTATCAACGACATCCAATGTCCATGGTTAGGAAACCGTAACCATCTATTGATCAACGAGCTAGTCGTCTAGAGGCTTACTAGGGACATGGTATTTGTCTATGTATCCACACATGTATCTGAGTTTCCTTTCAATACAATTCTAGCATGGATAATAAACGATTATCGTGAACAAGGAAATATAATAATAACCAATTTATTATTGCCTCTAGGGCATATTTCCAACACCCTAGGCCTTGTTTCCACCATTGCAATACCATTTGTGCTCACGTTTACCACTTGTTTGCTTGCTGCACTTTTTATTACAGATTTATATTACTTTGTTTTGCCATCCATATCACTTGCCATTTGACATCTCTTCGCCGAACTAGTGCACCTATACATCTGACAAGTGTATTAGGTGTGTTGGGGACACAAGAGACTTCTTGTATTTTAGTTGCAGGGTTGCTTGAGAGAGACCATCTTCAACCTCTACTTCCCTGAGTTCGATAAACCTTAGGTCATCCACTTGAGGGAAATTGCTGCTGTCCTACAAACCTCTGCGCTTGGAGGCCCAACATAGTCTACAAGAGTAGAAGCGTGTGTAGACATCGAGCTATTTCTGGCGCCGTTGCCGGGGAAGTGAGTGCCTGAAGGTATATCTTTAGATCTTGCAATTAAATCTTTTTGTTTCTTGTTTTTATTTCACCAGTTATGCTTATGGACAACCTTGCTATTGGATCGTTGCTTGTGGGAAGACGCCCCACACCTGTGGTGGTTGCTCCTCCCCCTACTGAAATTGTGCCCTATAAAATACCAGCTGGTATTATCGATTATGTTTTGGCTAATCGTTATGCAGGAGACAGACATCCCGGTGAACACTTGCTATATCTGTCACAACTATGTTCATTATTTAAGCTTGCAGGTGTATCAAGGGAGTTTGTCATGAGCAAATTGTTCGCCGTATCACTTATAGATAAAGCTTTAGATTGGTATAAGCTTCTCGATAACTCGCACTTGCTTGATTGGCAAGAGCTTATGTCTCTCTTTTACTCCAAGTTTTATCATCTTCATGAAGTCCATGAGAATAGGAATTATGTTTATAATTTCTACCCTCATGACGGAGAGAGCATAGCTCAAGCTTGGGGGAGACTGAAAACGTTAATGCTAAAATGTCCTAACCATGGGCTCCCCAAAGATATGATTATTTCTAAAAAAAATTCCAGGCTTTCTCGACAGGATAAAGACTTGCTCGATGCTTCCTCTATGGGTTCTTTCACAAACGAAAAGATTGATGCTAAATGGGAACTCCTTGAAAGAATTCAACGCAACACTGAAGATTGGGAGATCGACAAAGGTAAAGAGTCAGGTATAATTTATGAGTATGATTGCATTAAGTCCTTTGTTGAAACTACAAGTTTTAATAAGTTTAGTGCTAAGTTTGGGCTTGATTCTCAACTCCTTGTTGATTTCCTCAAATCTTTTGCTTCACATCTTAATATGCCTAAGGAGGATTGGATCAAGCATCATAAACCTTTTAAAGAGATTTTCAAAGAAAATGAAATTGTTCATGATGATTGCAACATGCATGATCCAATTCCTAAAAATGAAGTTTTATATAAGCATGTTAATTTTCGTGGAGTGGATAGACCTTGTGAAAGGCCTATGATTGAAGAAGAGAAGTATTGTAAGCAACATAAGCATGAAAGAACAATCACTTGGGTCAGAGATTTAAATGAAATTGCTAGAGAATTGTGTGACCTTTATCCTTTTACTTGTGAACTTTGTTGTATAGAGGGTCACTTTAATTTTCAATGCATACACTTTCAAAACATAACTGTTAACCAGTTGTGTGATACCATGATCACCTCTGATCTTTATGATGAGCTTATGTTATTTTTGATGTGTGAGGAGTTATCAGAAAAGACTTCTTGGCAAGATGTTAATGCCATAGGAATAAAAAACACTTTGCAAAATTGCCATCTCTATTGTGTTGTTAATTGCCATGAAAATGATTACATAAGTAAGATTAGAAAGGAGGGAACTTTACCAAAGTATAAAAATGTCTCTTATATTTCTGCTAATAAAAAGGAGAGTTTCTCCCAAGTTTCCCCTATTGTTTCTAATGATAAACCAGGATATGTGGAGAAGCTTCATCTCCAACCACTCCCTCCTAAGGTGAAGAAGAAGAAAAAGAAGAGGAGGAGGAAGAGGAGCAAGAAGGAAGAAGAATAGGTATCAACCTGGCCTGAGCATATTCCTCCCATCAACTTTTATCCTAACGGTTGTAATTTAAAGAAGAAGGTGAAGTTTATTGCCTTAATTATCATCTTGATGATACGTCCGTAGGTACTATTGAAGATGATTTTGATTATGATATGCATGTTACTTATTGTGATTGGGAAAATGATGATAATGCTACTTATGATCTTGAAAATCTTTTTGGTACCAACTCTGAAAGTGATGATATGGAAAGCTCTAAGCTTGGGGATGATAGGATTGCAAATCCTTTACCCACTAGTGATGTGACAATTGATAATTCTTTTGCTAGTAAGAATAAAGACAACATGTTTACAAATATAGTTGCTAGCAATGATAATGCTCTTCTCTACTATGATGATGTTGTAACTCCAATCTATAGTGATTATAAAGGTACCTATGACATAAGGAGAAATTATCCTTATGAAACTTGTCATAATCAAGGAGGGAATTACTCCCTTGTTGAACACCATCTTCCTAATACACAATTAATCTATAGTGTTCAAGTTGTTTATGATAGTCCTACTCCCACTATTACCAATGAGAAAGATTATGCTTATGTGGAGAGTAAGAGTACCTTTTCGCATGTGGATCATGGTAACAAGGCTTTATGTGATGCTTATATTGTTGAGTTCATCCATGATGCCACTGAAATTTATAATGAGAGAGGGAGACTTGGTTCTAAATATCTTAATAATAAGAAGTTTCCTCTCTTTATGGTGAATATTTTGAAGTTATGCTTGTTTTGCCTTCCTATGCTAGTTGCTTTGTGCTTCAATGAATTATTCTAGTGCAATATTCCTATGCATAGGAAGCATGTTAGGCTTAAATGTGTTTGGTGTTTGCTTCTTGATGCTCTCTTTTGTTCTTCAGCTCTTATTCTTACGAGAGCATCATTAAAGTCTTAAGCCTATCTTTATGGCTATAAAGAAAGAGCTCTAGGGAGACAACCCTTGTTATCTTTGCTTTTAGTTTTTAGTGGTCTTGATGTTTGTTACTACTGTAGCAACATCATTGTATCTTTATTTTTCAGCTTTGTGCCAAGTTTAGCCTCCGATTGCAAGGAAGTTCAAAAGTTGTGACATGCTGTCCAGGAAACAGATTCTGTCCTTGGACAGAAAAATTCTTATAAAATCACCAGATCATCTTTTTGGTCTGAATTTTTTCGACAGCGTGCTCTATACAATTGGCTTTCGGGCGTCTGTTCTGAGTTTTTTGATTTGAGTTGCAGAAGTGCCCCGAAAAAAATTATGTACTACCTGCTGGTCTGTTTTTCACAGATTCTGTCCTGTTTTGCCTTTCCTTCGTTTTGCAAACCTTGAGCTTGCTTTTTCTTTGTAAAAACCTTTTGGCAATCTTGAGAAACAGTAGACCTTCAAGAATATCTTTATTTCCAGCAAGGAAAAATTATTTTATTATGGGTACTAACCTCGCTAATCAGATTATGATGAGTTATGTATGAAGGGAGTTTTCAAGTGTGCGAGGGAAGATGATAAAAAGATTCAGGAGTGTCAAACGCTCAAGCTTGGGGATGCCCCCATGCACCCCCAGGAAATATTCAAGAAGACTCAAGCGTCTAAGCTTGGGGATGCCCCCCGTGCATCCCCTTCTCCATCAACATTATCAGTTCGTCTTTCGTCCCACTATATTTTTATCACTTCATGTGTTATGTGCTATGCTTGGAGCGTCTTGCTTTTAGTTTCCTTTTTAGTTTTCTTTAGCTTTGCTTGCTGTTCATAACGGGTTGGAACTCAGCTTTCTTTGTGTGGGAGAGAAACACGCTCCACTTCAACCTAGAACATAACATAGAATTTTCATGTCTATCTTTGCTGTGTGTGTTCTTTGTCTTTCAATAGCAACTATCATGTTTAGCTCTTAGTTCTCATGCTTATCTTTTTAAAGAGCTTTTGTTTAGTTGGTCGCTGGAACTCTCTTTAGTTATCATGCTTATCTTATTAAGAGAGTTGGCTTCTGTTGCACTGGTCGATATGTCTATGATAAGAATGATATGTGCATAATGATGCTTAGTAGTTCATGTTTTCTTATGGTTAGTCTCATATAGCTGGGGGGTTCTCAATGTGTTATTGAGGTACCAACATGATTTGTTTGCCTATGATGTGGTATGGTTTAGTGATATCTTCCTTCAAGAATTTATTTTGATTGACTTGGCGTATGCTCACGCATATTTAAGACTGTAAAGAAAGTCTATCAAGCCTTGATGATCTTTAATTTCTGAGTAGCGATATAACTTCCATGCCTGATTCAATGTTGCTTTGTCGCTCTGCATGATTATGATCGTCATTGCTCTTTTAGTTGGTCGCTCCCAGTCTTTTGCTAACCTTCGCCTGTACTAAGCGGACTGACTGCTTGTGCATCCAAAATCCTTTAAACCAGTTATGCCATATGTGTCCACCATACCTTCCTATACATGGTATTTACCTGCCATTCCTAACGAAGACTTTCATGTACCATCTCGAAATTATTCAAAAAAAGCATTTCTCTTTTGTGCCTCTGTTTTAGCTCATGAGGAAGTAGTAGTTAATTCATGATCTTTTTTAGTTGGACAAGCTTCACCCCGGGATTGCATGTCTAATGTGCAAACCCATAATACGAGAAGGAACTGGCATAGAGTGCGCCCGGCTCATTAAAAAATTATACAACAAACAAACCCTCCTTCACGCTTTGTTCATGAGAAATCAGAAAACTTTGGCAGTGATAAACAAAGGAGATTAAGAGGATGTGATCGTCCTCATGCGGGAGCCGTTCCTCGAAACTTGTCCAGCTCAAGAAGTGATTGAGTTATCTGCTAGCATTCGTTGACGAAATATGTATATTCTAAAAAATAATTATTACCTCTGTTTTTAAAACCAAGAGCTCTGGTACATGTTTAGTTTTTGTTTCCGACCACGGGTTTTCAACCTTGCCAACAAAAGCCACGGTTCGAGAGTCTCCACCTTCTTTTAAAGCACCAACTATTAAGAGCATGATTGTCATTCTGAGTGTAATGTGCATTGTCCCAAAGTAGCATTGTCTTTTGCATGATTATGATATCGTTTATTCTGAAATCATTGTATCTAGTCATCACTTAAACCTTGGAGGTGCCCCTGCATTTATGTTTTGCTTCACTAAAGGGGGCAAGCGAGATATCACTTTATCATATTTGCACACCATGCTCATTACAAATCTTTTGAGTATTTCAGTATCATATTGTAAAACTTTCAGTTCTTTGTGATTTTCTCATGAGGCAACTTCATTACTACAGATTCATTGTCTCAGTAAGCACTTGTCATGTGACTGTGAAAAGTTCCTATATGCTTAATAGCATGTCACCACAGAAATTATGCTTGTTATCATTTACCTACTCGAGGACGAGCAGGAATTAAGCTTGGGGATATTGATACGTCCAAAACGTATCTATAATTTCTGCCTGCTCCATGCCTCTTTTGGGTGATATTGCTATGATATTTATACACTTCCATACACTTTTGATCATATTTGGACTAACCTATTCACTCAGTGCACCCCAGTGCCAGTTTCTGTTTTCTGCTGTTTTTGTATTTCAGGTTTTCCCATTACGTAAACTGCCAGAAAAATTCCGGAAAAATTATATAAAAAATCAGCGTTCCGGAAGCTTCCTTGCGGCCAAAGTAGGGCCGGAGGGGGGCCACCAGGGCTCCAGGCGCCCTGGCCACGCGGCCCCCCTCCAGGCCGCGCCGGGGGGGGGGGCGCCTGGGCCCCCCTTAGCTCCCCTGGCGACCCCCTTTGGCATATATTTAACACCCGTCGAGGAAACCCTGATTCCAGACCCCTTTTCTCCAGACGCGATTCCGATCTCCGCCGCCATCGCCATCAAGCTTCGGGGGACCAGAATTCCTGTGCCGGCACCCTGCCGGGACGGGGAAGTGCCCCCGGATTCATCTCCATCGACGTTGCTTCCTCCCTCCATGATGCGGGAGTAGTTCCTCCTCGGGGCTGAGGTTTCTACCAGTAGCTATGTGGTCAATTCTCTCTCCCATGATGTGATCTTCGTTGTGATCATAGGCTATGTTAATCTAGGGTGATCCCATGATATTTCCCCTTCCTCTATGTATTGGATTGATGTACTCACTTGTCTTTATCTAGTATAATCCCCGAGACCAAGGTGACATCGGTCTATTGGACATGGATTAGAAAAATATTTTCATGAGTGATTTCCTCTCTTGTGTGTTGATTGAAGATTGAGAGTCTCTTGGTGCTTGTGTTTGACTATCCTTTAGATATGTTGTGGTGATTGTGGGACTCTCTTTGGATGGCCGCGGTGACATTGGGAAATCCTTAGATTGAGAACTACGAACTTTGAGGTGTGCTTTTGTAGCCCTACATAATTCTCGTCCTCTCTTGACCACGAAGGAATGACCTCCGGGTGCATCTCCATTGCATGTTTTATGGGAAATATCATGTGATTCGATTATGTTAATGTTGTTGGGAGTTGCCACTAGTGAAAGTATGATCCCTAGGCCTTGTTTCCACCATTGCAATACCATTTGTGCTCAGGTTTACCACTTGTTTGCTTGCTGCACTTTTTATTGCAGATTTATATTACTTTGTTTTGCCATCCATATCACTTGCCATTTAACATCTCTTCGCCGAACTAGTGCACCTATACATCTGACAAGTGTATTGGGTGTTTTGGGGACACAAGATACTTCTTGTATTTTAGTTGCAGGGTTGCTTGAGAGAGACCATCTTCAACCTCTACTTCCCTGAGTTCGATAAACCTTAGGTCATCCACTTGAGGGAAATTGCTGCTGTCCTACAAACCTCTGCGCTTGGAGGCCCAACATAGTCTACAAGAGTAGAAGCGTGTATAGACATCAGGTCCTTCATGGCTGGCTCCGACATCCGATGCAACTCCATTAACTACTTCATCTGGTTAAGGAGGGGAGGGTGCTCGGGCACCTGGAACTGTGCCCAAACCAGCCTATGCTCGGCATCGCCTTCCTGGGACACAAATTACCTTGCCGCATCTGTCACACTCCTTGGAAGATTTGCAAAAGCGCATGGGGAATGCCATACTTGCGTGAGAAAAGCGAACCTGTTACCACCAAAGACACTTTGGAGTAATTATGGCTTACCATACACAATAAGCTTGACTTGGTGGAGTTCTTCTTGGGCGCCTCACGTATCTGTCTTCGCCTCCTGGATAGCCGACCTCATTGAGGTCAGCTCGGTGGCATGCTCCTCAAGGTCCTCACATTTAGTGATGGCATCCTTGAGATCTTGCTGCACCTTGGACACTCTGGCCTCGTGCTTCTTGCTAACGGTCTTCACTGTCATCAGTACGGCAACTGCTCGTTCGGCCGCCGCCTTCTGTTCTGCGACCTCTTGCTTCACCTTCTTCAGCTCAGTCTTGATGTTCTTGACCTCCACGACAACAACTGCAGCTATAATAAGCGCCCCCGGTTAGGAATAAACCCGAACACCTCGCTTAATGAGGAAAAATATGATGCTAAACAATCCAGTCTGGACTCACCTTGCGCTTCATCGAACCTCTCGTTGAGAAGGTCAAGCTCCTCATAGGAGCTCTTGAGCTTCTGATTCACTTTGGACAGCTCTGCGGCGTTGGCAGTTGCCGCTGAAGACGAGGCCTGCATAACAGCTTATGCATGTCAGACTCCCGAGTTATTGATTTTTAGATCCTCTACCAGACTTATTCAACCCTGCCTTGAGTTTCTCAAACTCACCCAGGGCTCGGGGGCTACTATATATGTGGAGTGCATATCCCTATAAAATAAATTCTCTCTGTAAAAGGGTATTACATGATTTACCTTGAAGCCCGTCAAGCGGCCGCTGAAAGCCTCCTTCAGTCCGCTGTCAACGGACCGAATGCTTTGTAAAACCGCGCCCATTAGGGCACGGTGTTCTTCAATGATGGAGGAGCTATTCAAAGCCTCCTCCATCACGGCCGGCCACCCAGTTGCGACCCGATGTGCTACGGGTGGCATTGCCGGTAGCGCCTCGCCCCCTCCCTTCAGTGCAGGCCGGAATGGATGACTCCGGGGGGGGCTCTTGGGGCTCCGGGACCGTCTTTGGTGAGAGCTCGGACTGTCCTAGCTCCCCCTCTTTGTTCGCCAGAAGGGACCTTCCCTCCTAGTCTTCGGCGATCGAGGTGTTGACCTCGGCCATGATGTCGCCACCTCCTCCCCCGGTGTCCGGCCCGGGAGGGGTCTTCTTGGACAACACCTCCTCGGTCTCCTCGACGACCCAAGGAGGCGTGGTGCGGGATGTCGACCCGCTCTCCACCAGCTCGGTTGGCGGGGAGTCCCCCTCCGAAGCTCGGTCGATGGGGAGGTCATGCGGCGGGCTGGGAAATCACGAGCAGATACATGGTTAACTGCTGGACTAAAATCAGATAAAAATATTCGGGTGCCTCTTCAAAAATATACCTCGGGGCTGGAGGCTTGACCTGAAGTTTCCTTTTAGGAACCTCTTCAGAAGCCTCAGACTCTTCGACAGAGTCGGAGCTATCGCCAGACAGGGCCACCTTGGCCCTGCACTGCCTCTTCGGGGCAAGAGGAAGTTGCTCCTCCTCGGCGTCTTCCTGGCATTGCGTGAATCAACGAACGGGCTGCATCACCACCCCAATGACCCGATTGACACACTGGGGCTGCAATAGTCCGTCGTCACCTTGGTGGACGACGTCAACGTCAACCTCGTGAGCCAGGATGACGACAATGACAAGCAGGAGGAGGACGACGAGGACAGCTCCTTCAGCAACGGTAGTGGCTCTGGTAGGGATGACGACGATTAGTAGATTATAGGTTTTTGGACTTGCGTTATTTTTTTATTAGCTATGTTTAGGATTTATGTCTCTAATATTGATAAACTTTACATGAAATTTGTGTTGTTTGCATGTTTGAATGTCCAATTTTTTCCCTGTTTGAAAGCCCAATTTCAGTATTTTTCTTAAAATAATTTGGTGTTTACAATTAAAAAGCTCAAATTTTCACCCAAACAGTCCAAAAGAACCTTTATGATTTTTCCACAAACTAGTGCACATAAGATGTCTTAACACAACAACATTTCAATTTTTGAGGCTTTTTTTCATTTTCGTTGACTTTTTCCAAAATCAAGGCAAACATGAAATGTGGATCATTCATACCAAATGGTTTGGAATTACAACATTGGTTGTCCTAAGTTCATGCAGCACCAACATTAGAGCATAAAATGATTTTTTTTCTTTTTAGGACCAAACTACATCACACTTGTAATTCAAACTTAGACAAGTTCTGATAATTCACTAAAAGTCAACTAAATGAATGAAATATAGCTATAATACTTTGAAATCATTGAACTTGGGAAGTAGGCATCCAATGTGACCTACTTTTGATAAAAAAAATGGAAGGGCTCAATTCTCAATATTATTTGAGGCACTTTCTTCATAAAAAAAGTCATTTTCAGGATCTGAAAAATGGAAAATTATTTTAAATTATCAGAGACAAGGACATGGAAATCCTTTTGCGTGTACCCTATGTTTATGGATTTCTTTCAGGTAAAAATGATAAACAAGAAATGTCAAATGTTAGGGGGAAAGCATTTAGCCCCCCCCCCTCCCCCGCGGCATATCCTACTACATAAACTCGATCGACGGTTACAAAACACAAGTACGCACTAGGCCAGTTGGCGCTTGCGCTGCTCTATAAGCTGTTGGGGAATGTAGCATGGGAAACAAAAATTTACCTAGGCTCACCAAGATCAATCTAGGAGATGACCATCTACGAGAGGACAGATTGGATCTCCATACCCTTCTAGATCGCTAAGCGAAAGCGTTAAGAAACGTGGTTGATGTAATCGAATGTCTTCGCGATCCAATCATGGTCCGTCCACGAACTCCTGATCAAGTGCCGAACGGATGACACCTCCATGTTCAACACACGTATGGCTTGATGACGCCTATATCTCCTCAATCCAGCGAGCGATGGTGAAGTAGTAGCTCAAGTTCTCCGGTAGCATGACGGCGTGGTGGCAGTGGTGGTGCCGAAATCTCAGCAGGGCTTCACCCAGCCTAGCGGAGAAGAAGATGATCTACGAGGGAGGGGAAGGGCAGCGCCGTTGCAATGATGGGTTTGGCTGTCCTCCCTCTCCACCTCTATATATAGGGGGAAGGGAGGAGGGGTGGGCGCCCTAGGGTTTCCCCCTAGGTGGGGGCGGCGGCCACCAAGGGGAGGCGCCCTGGGGTTTGGGTGGCGCCCCTAGGTATCTTGCCTCCAAAGCAGGGGGTGTCGGGGATATACCCCGCGGTATGAACCGGCTGGAATTATAACCCGTCCGGACTTGGTGGTTTACTTGAGGCGGTTTACATTTGGCAATTCACTAGTAACCCGGCGGGCGGATCACGTATGACAAGGCCCAAGGCCCAGAAGGCCGGTTCATGCATGGTGGGTCGGTCTATGAAGAAAGCACAAAGAATATTCTCCTACAAAGGAAGCAAGACTAGGACTCCTTGTAATAGATCAATCATAATCCTACTAGGACTAGTCATGTAACCCGCCCCTTCAACATATATAAGGAGGGGCAGGGCTCCCCAAAGAGGACAAGTTTTAGAGGAGAAGTTTAGACAAGTTTCTAGGGTTAGACACAAAGAGCCGGTTTACCGGCGACACCACGAGGATCATAATGAGATCTAGCCTCAAACATCACGTAGGGTTATTACCGGATAATGTTTCCCGGGGCCCGAAGCTGTCTAAATCCGAGTCTTGCATCGCGCCTCTCAATTCCGCTCAACCCCTCTCAAGCTACTACATAGATGCGCGGCCTCACGACTAAGTCTGCTAAACCGGACATCTGACGTGTTATTTCCATGACAGTTGGCGCCCACCGTGGGGCCTGCGCACGGTGGTATTGAGTTCTTGGAGGGATTTCTCAGGGATCGAGAAGTTCAAATTTTCCGGATGAAAAGATTTAGGATTATGCGCATGGCTGCACGCGACCAGGCGAATCTGTGTTGATTGGTTTCAGCTGCTTTGAGAAGTCGCCGAGATGAACGTAAAAGTTCCCTGCGCATCGCTGCAGAAATCTACCGAAGACTTCTCGCCTTCCGGATCGGAGGAGAACCTCGCTATAGCCACATATGGCTAGTCAAGAAAATAGGGCCACGCCCTTACCATCTACGCCATCAAATCCGAGGAACCATCAGATCAGGCGCACAAACTAGTACGATGGTAGATTGATTAATTTTGGATGGGGCAGAGTCGGTCCAAGAGAGGATCGAGACAAACTGCTCCTATCAACACGTCAAGTCAATTCTGCTGCATACTACGTGTGCGTGACGGATACAATCGGCAATTTGCCTGAGCCGCCGAGTTCGTTATATTACTAGTATTATGACGGATGACACAAATAACTAGTGCTAATTCATGGCAAGCATCAGCGTTAGCTACCATGTGAAGACCAAAAAAGATGGTGCTCAGAGGAATTCTTCAGAAGTATTTTATGCGCCGCCCGTCGTCCGTTGGTCTGTTCCGGGTCTAGCCCTGCGGCCGCAAGCTGTCATCACATTCAGATACGGAGACGCCTGCCTCGCGTCGTCAACTGCGGGCCGGTCTTCCCGTTACCACTCTGGGTCACCTCTACCTCGACTACTACGACCCGGACTCATCTCAAGTCGCTATCGTTCTGCACTACCGCGGAGGCTAATTATGAGGAGATCGGACAAAATCGCTGCTGTTACCACTCATTACCTGATTCAAACAAGAGGATATCAACGATGGACTAGGACTACTACAGAACAGAAGCGACAAAAGGATTGAAAAGGAATAAAAAGGGAAAGGGACCCAATCCGGAGGAGTCACAGCCACGATTCGAATCAAGTCCCATCAAACCTCAGCTGACGGATCAAGTCCCAGTAATTTTTTCGGATAAACTAGCAAGGTATTAGTAGTGCGTACCGGTTCAGGTGATGGTACGTGAGTGCTAATTGTTTTTATCTATGCGGAGGACAAATCAAACCCAAGTACTTCCAATAGTACTCCAAGTAGCACGTGATGAAGGAGTAATTGCCGTAATTTGGTTTGCTTCGGTCCGCGCCGGCTTGCTACCCACTTCTGCTGCGGGTGACCCCGGGCTGATCGCTCCGTCCGCCCGTCATGCTGGGTCACTTCGGACCCGACGAAAAAAAATACCAGGTGTTATTTTTCCTATATATTTTATCAGTACATGTTTATTCATCCAAGAACAATTACTCTTGCACGTAATATTTTTTACGCAGGACGACTATTAAAAGCTGCAGCCGGATCATCATTAGGGTATGCCACGGATTAAACGTTCAGCTGAGTTGCGCGGCTTCACGAGTATGTGTGTTGCGGTCCGGTTTACATCAATGCGCCGGCCGGCTCGTCTGTCCGCGCCTACGCGCGCTGGTCTCCAACATCGCGGCCGACTCCCTCGCCAATGAAACGTGCGCACGCCACCACTCCCGTGGTTCGGTCTACATTAACACGTCGGTGCCGCACCCGATTCAGGTGATATCTTTCTTATTTATTTTTAATACATATTAATTCATCCGAGCAAAAATACCTCGCCCTGCTGTATTTTGTATGCAGAAAAATCATTCATTACAAAGTGATATTATACCGCGGAGATGGAGACCCGCTAACATCATTCGGCACAAGTGGACGTCGTTACTCAACGGACTCCCGCGCCGGTTTACAACGCCGGGGCCATCTCTCGCGACCACGCCGGTTTGCAATGCCGTGGCCGTCTCTCGCAACCGCACCGGCTTACAACGAGGAGGGCAACTAGCCCGTCGACGCCGGCCGACCCATCTGCTATTTGAGCAAATCAGGTGTTATCCCTCCTATATATTTTATCATTTTATTTCCTCTGAGCGCCATTACACTACCCTATTGGTGTTTTCTATACATAGGTAAAATCCTTGTTATACTGCGGATATAAAACACGCACTGGCAACGTTCTACAACGGCGTTTTTCTTCTGTGTCACACTACCCATTGAACGGACGGCCGGTTCACGCGTCCGTACCGGTTTACAACACGGAGGACAACTTACTCATCTCCGCCGGATTACAACATTGCGGCCGATTCATATGTTTGTGTTGCCACTGATGCAGCGGTCGTTTTTACTGTCCGCCCTGTGATCCGGTCTATTCAACATACCGGTTCAAATTCACTCAGGTGATATCCATCTACAGTATTATTTCTCTTGTTATATATCATTTTTCATTAAGAAAATAAGATGCTTTGATTAGTCTATCTGGTTGTGCAGGGCAACTCCCACATATGTACTCAGGAGCAATAACTCCCTGAAGAGCTTTTTTCAATCATAAGGTCATATCAGGACCAAAGAGGACACTTCATGAAGGCCCTCTGGACAGGCGACAGCCATCCAATGATTGGCTAAAGATTTACCCATGGTTCTATGGAGCCATGGAGGCCCTCTGGACAGGCGACAGCCATCCAGTGATTGGCTAAAGATTTACCCATGGTTTCATGGAACCATGGAGGCCCTCTGGATAGGCGACAACCATCCAGTGATTGGCTAAAGATTTACCCATGGTTTCATGGAACCATGGAGGCCCTCTGGACAGGCGACATCCATCCAGTGATTGGCTAAAGATTTACCCATGGTTCTATGGAGCCATGGAGGCCCTCTGGACAGGCGACAGCCATCCAGTGATTGGCTAAAGATTTACCCATGGTTTCATGGAACCATGGAGGCCCTCTGGACAGGCGACAGCCATCCAGTGATTGGCTAAAGTTTTACCCATGGTTTCATGGAACCATGGTGGCCCTCTGGACAGGCGACAGCCATCCAGTGATTGGCTAAAGTTTTACCCATGGTTTCATGGAACCATGGAGGCCCTCTGGACAGGCGACAGCCATCCAGTGATTGGCTAAAGTTTTTCTTATGGTTCCTATGGATGGTACCCGCATCCATCGACCGGCCCTCTGGATGGTAAGCCCATTCCATTGATTGGCTGAACCTTGCTTTGAGCCTGGCAGCTCGTAAAAAGCCTCGACTACATGGTCTTATTTGCAAAACTTGCTTTTTGGGTGTTTATGTTTTATGATTCTTTAAACCGGAGTGGAACAGCTCCAGAAGTTGACCACACATCTATAAAGTTAAAAGTCTGGATCATGAATACCAGCATGAGATAAACCGGTGTTCATTGTAACCCGGATCATCCATCAGGCAAAATCCAAGTATAAGCTACAAATTTCTGGACAAAGTTTCAGCATGATATAAACCGGTGTCTTTTATCAAACCCGGAATTATTATTGGGTCTATCAAAGGCTCCCTCAGAAAACTGCAAATTTCGCCGGATTAAGAATATCAAGCGTACTTGATCGCAGGTATGAAGTATTTTGTTTTTAAATACATATTGGCAATACATGATCAGTTATAATGATCGGTGTTTATTAAACCGGCCTGGCTTTGACTATTGATACGTCCAAAATGTATCTATAATTTCTGCTTGCTCCATGCCTCTTTTGGGTGATATTGCTATGTTATTTATACACTTCCATACACTTTTGATCATATTTGGACTAACCTATTAACTCAGTGCACCCCAGTGCCACTTTCTGTTTTCGGCTGTTTTTGTATTTCAGGTTTTCACATTACGAGAACTGCCAGAAAAAATCCAGAAAAATTATATAAAAATCAGCGTTCCAGAAGCTTCCATGCGGCCAAAGTAGGGCCGGAGGGGACCCACAGGGGCTCCAGACGGCCTGCCCACGCGGCCCCCCCTGGCCGCGCCGGGGGGGGGGGGGCGCCTGGGCACCCCTGACCCCCTCTGATGCCCCCCTTTGGCATATATTTACACCGTATCGCGGAAACCCTCATTCCAGACCCCTTTTCTCCAGACGCGATTCCGATCTCCGCCGCCATCGCCATCAAGCTTCGGGGGACCAGAATTCCTGCGTCGGCACCCTGCCGGGACGGGGAAGTGCCCCCGGATTCATCTCCATCGACGTTGCTTCCTCCCTCCATGATGCGGGAGTAGTTCCTCCTCGGGGCTGAGGTTTCTACCAGTAGCTATGTGGTCAATTCTCTCTCCCATGATGTGATCTTCGTTGTGATCATAGGCTATGTTAATCTAGGGTGATCCCATGATATTTCCCCTTCCTCTATGTATTGGATTGATGTACTCACTTGTCTTTATCTAGTATAATCCCCAAGACCAAGGTGACAGCGGTCTATTGAACATGTATTAGAAAAGTATTTTCATGAGTGATTTCCTCTCTTGTGTGTTGATTGAAGATTGAGAGTCTCTTGGTGCTTGTCTTTGACTATCCTTTAGATATGTTGTGGTGATTGTGGGACTCTCTTTGGATGGCCGCGGTGACATTGGGAAATCCTTAGATTGAGAACTACGAACTTTGAGGTGTGCTTTTGTAGCCCTACATAATTCTCGTCCTCTCTTGACCACGAAGGAATGACCTCCGAGTGTGTCCCCTTTGCATGTTTTATGGGAAATATCATGTGATTCGATTATGTTAATGTTGTTGGGAGTTGCCACTAGTGAAAGTATGAACCCTAGGCCTTGTTTCCACCATTGCAATACCATTTGTGCTCATGTTTACCACTTGTTTGCTTGCTGCACTTTTTATTACAGATTTATATTACTTTGTTTTGCCATCCATATCACTTGCCATTTAACATCTCTTCGCCGAACTAGTGCACCTATACAACTCCTAGTTGTATTAGGTGTGTTGGGGACACAAGAGACTTCTTGTATCTTAGTTGCAGGGTTGCTTGAGAGAGACCATCTTCAACCTCTACTTCCCTGAGTTCAATAAACCTTAGGTCATCCACTTGAGGGAAGTTGCTGCTGTCCTACAAACCTCTGCGCTTGGAGGCCCAACATAGTCTACAAGAGTAGAAGCGTGTGTAGACATCAAGTTATTTCTGGCGCCGTTGCCGGGGAGGTGAGCGCTTGAAGGTATATCTTTAGATCTTGCAATTAAATCTTTTTGTTTCTTGTTTTTATTTCACTAGTTATGTTTATGGAAAACCTTGCTATTGGATCGTTGCTTGCGGGAAGACGCCCCACACCTGTGGTGGTTGCTCCTCCCCTCACTGAAATTGTGCCCTATAAAATACTAGCTGGTATTATCGATTATGTTTTGGCTAATCGTTACGCATGAGACAGACATCCCGGTGAACACTTGCTATATCTGTCACAATTATGTTCATTATTTAAGCTTGCAGGTGTATCAATGGAGTTTGTCATGAGGAAATTGTTCGCCGTATCACTTATAGATAAAGCTTCAGATTGGTATAAGCTTCTCGATAACTCCCACTTGCTTGATTGGCAAGAGCTTGTGTCTCTCTTTTATACTAAGTTTTATCCTCTTCATGAAGTCCATAAGAATAGGAATTATGTTTATAATTTCTATCCTCATGACGGAGAGAGCATAGCTCAAGCTTGGGGGAGACTGAAAACGTTAATGCTAAAAAGTCCTAACCATGGGCTCCCCAAAGATATGATTATTACTAATTTCTATGCGAGGCTCTCTCGACAGGATAAAGATTTGCTCGATGCTTCCTCTATGGGTTCTTTCACAAACGAAAAGACTGATGCTAAATGGGAACTCCTTGAAAGAATTCAACGCAACACTGAAGATTGGGAGATCGACAAAGGTAAAGAGTCAGGTATAATTTATGAGTATGATTGCATTAAGTCCTTTGTTGAAACTACAAGTTTTAATAAGTTTAGTGCTAAGTTTGGACTTGATTCTCAACTTCTTGTTGATTTCCTCAAATCTTTTGCTTCACATCTTAATATGCCTAAGGAGGATTGGATCAAGTATCATAAACCTTTTAAAGAGACTTGCAAAGAAAATGAAATTGTTCATGATGATTGCAACATGCATGATCCAATTCCTAAAAATGAAGTTTTATATAAGCATGTTAATTTTTGTGGAGTGGATAGACCTTGTGAAAGGCCTATGATTGAAGAAGAGAAGTATTGTAAGCAACATAAGCATGAAAGAACAATCACTTGGGTCAGAGATTTAAATGAAATTGCTAGAGAATTGTGTGACCTTTATCCTTTTACTTGTGAACTTTGCCGTATAGAGGGTCACTTTAATTTTCAATGCATGAACTTTCAAAACATAACTGTTAACCGGTTGTGTGATAACATGATCACCTCTGATCTTTATGATGAGCTTATGTTATTTTTGATGTGTGAAGAGTTATCAGAAAAGACTTCTTGGCTAGATGTTAATGCCATAGGAATAAAAAACACTTTGCAAAATTGCCATCTCTATTGTGTTGTTAATTGCCATGAAAATGATTACATAAGTAAGATTAGAAAGGAGGGAACTTTACCAAAGCATAAAAATGTCTCTTATATTTCTGCTAATAAAAAGGAGAGTTTCTCCCAAGTTTCCCCTATTGTTTCTAATGATAAACCAGGATATGTGGAGAAGCTTCATCTCCAACCACCCCCTCCTAAGGTGAAGAAGAAGAAAAAGAAGAGGAGGAGGAAGAGGAACAAGAAGGAAGAAGAATGGGTATCAACCTGGCCGGAGCATATTCCTCCCATCAACTTTTATCCTAACGGTTGTAAGTTTAAAGAAGAAGGTGAAGTTTATTGCCTTAATTATCATCTTGATGATACGTCCGTAGGTACTATTGAAGATGATTTTGATTATGATATGCATGTTACTTATTGTGATTGGGAAAATGATGATAATGCTACTTATGATCTTGAAAATCTTTTTGGTACCAACTCTGAAAGTGATGATATGGGAAGCTCTAAGCTTGGGGATGATAGGATTGCAAACCCTTTACCCACTAGTGATGTGATAACTGATAATTCTTTTGCTAGTAAGAATAAAGACAACATGATTACAAATATAGTTGCTAGCAATGATAATGCTCTTCTCTACTATGATGATGTAATAACTCCAACCTATAGTGATTATAAAGGTACCTATGACATAAGGAGAAATTATCCTTATGAAACTTGTCATAATCATGGAGGGAATTACTCCCTTGTTGAACACCACCCTCCTAATACACAAGTAATCTATAGTGTTCAAGTTGTTTATGATAGTCCTACTACCACTATTACCAATGAGAAAGATTATGCTTATGTGGAGAGTAAGAGTACCTTTTTGCATGTGGATCATGGTAACAATGCTTTACGTGATGCTTATATTGTTGAGTTCATCCATGATGCCACAGAAATTTATAATGAGAGAGGGAGACTTGGTTCTAAATATCTTAATAATAAGAAGTTTCCTCTCTTTATGGTGAATATTTTGAAGTTATGCTTGTTTTGCCTTCCTATGCTAGTTGCTTTGTGCTTCAATGAATTATTCTATTGCAATATTCCTATGCATAGGAAGCATGTTAGGCTTAAATGTGTTTGGTATTTGCTTCTTGATGCTCTCTTTTGTTCTTCAGCTCTTATTCCTACGAGAGCATCATTAAAGTCTTAAGCCTATCTTTATGGCTATAAAGAAAGAGCTCTAGGGAGACAACCCTTGTTATGTTTACTTTCAGTTTTAGTGGTCTTGATGTTTGTTACTACTGTAGCAACATCATTGTATCTTTATTTTTCAGCTTTGTGCCAAGTTTAGCCTCTGATTGCAAGAAAGTTCAAAAGTTGTGACGTGCTGTCCAGGAAACAGATTCTGTCCTTGGATAGAAAAATTCGTATAAAATCACCAGATCATCTTTTTGGTCTGAATTTTTTCGACAGCGTGCTCTATACAATTGTCTTTCGTGCATCTGTTTTGAGTTTTTTTTATTAGAGTTGCAGAAGTGCCCCGGAAAAATCATTTACTACCTGCTGTTCTGTTTTTCACAGATTCTATCCTGTTTTGCCTTTCCTTCATTTTGCAAACCTAGAGCTTGCTTTTTCTTTGCAAAATCCTTTTGGCAATCTTGAGAAACAGTAGAACTTCAAGAATATCTTTATTTCCAGCAAGGAACAATTATTTTATTATGGGTACTAACCTCGCTAATCAGATTATGATGAGTTATGTATGAAGGGAGTTTTCAAGTGTGCGAGGGAAGATGATAAAAAGATTCAGGAGTGTCAAACGCTCAAGCTTGGGGATGCCCCCATGCACCCCCAAGAAATATTCAAGGAGACTCAAGCGTCTAAGCTTGGGGATGCCGCCGTGCATCCCCTTCTCCATCAACATTATCAGTTCGTCCTTCGTTCCACTATATTTTAATCACTTCATGTGTTATGTGCTATGCTTGGAGCGTCTTGTTTTAGTTTTCCTTTTAGTTTTCTTTAGCTTTTCATAACGAGTTGGAACTCAGCTTTCTTTATGTGGGAGAGAAACATGCTCCACTTCTACCTAGAACATAACATAGAATTTGCATGTCTATCTTTGCTGTGTGTGTTCTTTGTCTTTTAATAGCTACTATCATGCTTAGCTCTTAACTTTCATGCTTATCTTTTTAAAGAGCTTTTGTTTAGTTGGTTGCTTGAACTCTCTTTAGTTATCATGTTTATCTTATTAAGAGAGTTTGCTTCCGTTGCATTGGTTGATATGTCTATGATAAAGATGCTACGTGCATAATGGCGCTTAGTAGTTCATGTTTTCTTATGGTTAGTCTCAAATAGATGGGGGGTTCCCAATGTGTTATTGGAGTACCAACATGATTTGTTTGCCTATGATGTGGTATGGTTTAGTAATATCTTCCTTCAAAGAATTTATTTTGATTGACTTGGCGTATGCTCACGCATATTTAAGACTGTAAAGAAAGTCTGTCAAGCCTTGATGATCTTTTGTTTCTGAGTAGCGATATAACTTCCATGCCTGATTCAATGTTACTTTGTCGCTCTGCATGATTATGACCGTCATTGCTCTCTTAGTTGGTCGCTCCCCGTCTTTTGCTAACCTTCGCCTGTACTAAGCGGACTGACTGCTTGTTCATCCACATCCTTTTAATCCAGTTATGCCATATGAGTCCACCATATCTTCCTACATGGTATTTACCTGCCATTCCTAACGGAGACTTGCATGTACCATCTCGAAATTATTCAAAGAAAAAGCATTCCTATTTTGTGCCTCTGTTTTAAGTTCATGAGGAAGTAGTAGTTAATTCATGATCTTTTTAAGTTGGATAAGCTTCACCCCGGGATTGCATGTATAATGTGCAAACCCATAATACGAGAAGGAACTGGCATTGAGTGCGCCCAGCTCAAAAAGATAATATAACAAACAAACCCTCCTTCACGCCTTGTTCATGAGAAATCAGAAAACTTTGGTAGTGATAAACAAAGGAGATTAAGAGGATGTGATCGTCCTCATTCGGGAGCCGTTCCTCGAAACTTGTCCATCTCAAGAAGTGATTGAGTTGTCTGCTAGCATTCGTTGACGAAACATGCATGATCTAAAAAAATTATTACCTCTGTTTTAAAACCAAGAGCTCTGGTACATGTTTTGTCTTTGTTTCCGACTACGGGTTTTCAACCTTGCCAACAAAAGCCACGGTTCGAGAGTCTCCACCTTCTTTTAAAAGCACCAACTACTGAGAGCATGATTGTCATTCTGAGTGTAATGTGCATTGTCCCAAAGTAGCATTGTCTTTTGCATGATTGTGATATCGTTTATTTTGAAATCATTGTATCTAGTCATCACTTAAACCTTGGAGGTGCCCCTGCATTTATGTTTTGCTTCACTAAAGGGGGCAAGCTAGATATCACTTTATCATATTTGCACATCATGTTCATTACAAATCTATTTGATGTTTCAATATCATATTGTAAAACTTTCAGTTCTTTCTGATTTTCTCATGAGGCAACTTAATTACTATAGATTCATTGTCTCAGTAAGCTTTTGTCATATGACTATGAAAAAGTCCTATATGGTTAATAGCATGTCACCACAGAAATTATTCTTGTTATCATTTACCTACTCGAGGACGAGCAGGAATTAAGCTTGGGGATGTTGATACGTCCAAAACGTATCTATAATTTCTGCTTGCTCCATGCCTCTTTTGGGTGATATTGCTATGTTATTTATACACTTCCATACACTTTTGATCATATTTGGACTAACCTATTAACTCAGTGCACCCCAGTGCCAGTTTCTGTTTTCGGCTGTTTTTGTATTTCAGGTTTTCACATTACGAGAACTGCCAGAAAAAATCCAGAAAAATTATATAAAAAATCAGCGTTCCGGAAGCTTCCATGCGGCCAAAGTAGGGCCGGAGGGGACCCACAGGGGCTCCAGGCGGCCTGCCCACGCGCCCCCCCCCTGGCCGCGCCGGGGGGGGCGCCTGGGCACCCCTGACCCCCTCTGATGCCCCCCTTTGGCATATATTTACACCGTGTCGCGGAAACCCTGATTCCATACCCCTTTTCTCCAGATGCGATTCCGATCTCCGCCGCCATCGCCATCAAGCTTCGGGGGACCAAAATTCCTGCGCCGGCACCCTGCCGGGATGGGGAAGTGCCCCCGGATTCATCTCCATCGACGTTGCTTCCTCCCTCCATGATGCGGGAGTAGTTCCTCCTCGGGGCTGAGGTTTCTACCAGTAGCTATGTGGTCAATTCTCTCTCCCATGATGTGATCTTCGTTGTGATCATAGGCTATGTTAATCTAGGGTGATCCCATGATATTTCCCCTTCCTCTATGTATTGGATTGATGTACTCACTTGTCTTTATCTAGTATAATCCCCGAGACCAAGGTGACAGCGGTCTATTGGACATGGATTAGAAAAGTATTTTCATGAGTGATTTCCTCTCTTGTGTGTTGATTGAAGATTGAGAGTCTCTTGGTGCTTGTCTTTGACTATCCTTTAGATATTGTAATGCCCAGGATGGGACTATACCTCCTACGTGTCGAGGCACGACTTAAAGGTATAAGCCCATCCTAGAATGATCTCAAGTTTGGTATCTTTGCACGACTCATGTAAAAGAGGGATTAAATTGCAAAAGGAGATAGTTGGCTTACACTCGCCACTTCACACAATACAATACATAAGCAATACATCATTCAAAACATCACAACCCGACTACGGGTGAAGATCCAAAAGAAAGATACCAAAACAACATAAAGCCACAGGTCAGGATCGAATCCTAGTAGAAACCACTACTGATCGTCGAAACGTCACAAGCATACGGCCAAACTCTTCATCGAGCTCCCAGCAAAGAACTTGAACCAGCTTTTGCATCAAACTCGGCTGAACCTGCATCTGGTGATGTAGTAACTGTGAGCCACGAGGACTCAGCAATCCCATAACCATGGGTATCAAGACTAGCAAAGCATTATGGGTAGGAAGAGGTAAAGTGGTGAGGTTGCAGCAGCGGCTAAGCATAATATGGTGGCTAGCTTACGAGTACCAGAATAAGATGAGAAGCTACGCAAACGGTCGCAAAAGAGGTGATCGCTAAAGATCCTAACTACATACGAGTCAAACATAACCCCACCGTGTTCTCTTCTCAAAGTGAAAAGAGACAGTCACGGTTACTCACACAGTTGTGTGTTTTACTTCGGATCATCTGTCAAGTTTTCTACAACCGGACATTAACAAATTCCAATCTGCCACATAACCGCGGGCACGGCTTTCGAAAGATCATAACCCTGCAGGGGTGTCCCAACTTAGGCCTTCACAAGCTCTCATGATTAGCTGAAGTGATAAATATAATATCATCACTCCTTATCTTAGGGAAAATCCGATCAGGCTCGGCATCCCGGTAGCACAAGTCATTTCGACAATGGTAAAACAAGTCCAGCAAGACCTCCCGGCGTGCCGACACCCTGATAGTAGCCGCGCGTATCTCGTCTCAGGCCACGTCCGGATGAGACATCCTACAGGTTATACCAGATACCTCGGGTTTCCCCAAGGCGGCCCCGCAGTCTGCTCGTTTGGGATCAACACCATCAGCACTGGCCCCCCCCCTGCTATGTAGAATTAAGAATCCTCGGGTAGCGCTAACTCCCTATGCAATTTAATTAATTAATTAAGTTGTTATTATGAGGCAAATTAAAACCAATGTTGGGCCTTGCTGGAGGAGTTTTATTCAAAGTCGAACTGTCAAGGGGTCCCCATTTCAACCATCGTGTAAGGAACGCAAAATCAAGGAACATAATGCCGGTTTATCGGCGCCTAAGGTGGCATGAGTGGAACAAAACACCGAGCAAAAGGCCAAGCCTTCCACCCATGCCCAGTATATAGGTGTGTTAATAATAATTATAGATATTGTGATATATCCAACAACAAGTTCCTCCTGGAACGAACTTCATCTTCACCTGCAACTAACAACGCTATAAGAAGAACTGAGCAAGCGAGGCTGAGCAAGCGGGTAACATAGCCAAACATTGGTTTTGCTAGGAAGGTGTCAAGGTTAGAGGTTTCATGGCAACAAGGAGAGGCTGACATAAAAGATGGGTAGCGCGACATGTAACGATAGCATCGAGACAACTAAGCATGGCAATGGTAGTAAAGGTATCCAAGGGTATGATCATCTTGCCTGGGATTCCGCAAGGGAGAAGAACGGGTCCATGAAGTAGACGGAGCAACAGTCGAGTGAAACCTCACAACTCCGGAACGAAACCGAAGCTAACAAGAGAAGCAACCGGAAAGAAGAAACAACGCGGTAAACACACAAACATAGACATGGCATACGATGCACATCCAAGTATGATGCATGTCCGGTTTAAATATGAAAGTCATGGCAAAGTGCACAAACAATACTACAAGTTAAGGGGAGCTCAATATGCAACGAGTTGCATATTGACGAAACACCACATTTTAATTATTTAGTTGACTCTCGTTATTTACAAGACAAGATTAAATGTTTTTAACATGGCAAGAGGTGAAGCATAAACAAACTACACTATTTAAGCATTTTAAATGAGGCCGGAAAATAACAACAACATATCCGGAAAATCCCCATGAGCATGTTTAGTAATTATAAAGCAAACACAATTAAACATATAATGTTGTTAACATGATGCGGATGACATGATCAAGTTTAATGCAATTATTAATTAAAGGTTGACCTAAAAGAGATATGAAGCATTTGTCACCGTGGTGGATAGAAAGGGTGCCACGGCAACGATCCGAAAATGAAGCCACGCAACATATCGGTTCCGGTAACCCATTGAGAGACCGGTGCAAGAGATAGATGGCGTGAGCGAGTCAAACGAGATGAAAGGTGGGGCGATCCCGTTACCGGGTTCCCACGAGTCGGCGACGAGGCAACCGAGGAACACGACAAAAGATGAAACGGCACGGAGCACACAAGGGAAACATTTCATACAACACAAGCAAGCATCACACGGGTCATCGTCTCGGGTTATACCTTCGAAACACTCGTTTCGGGACGGTTCGAGATCGTAGAGGAAGGAGTCGTTCTCGTTCGGAGCGGAAGTAGCCGTTCACGAGGAGGTAGTGGAAGTAGTTGTTCACGGGGTCTTCGATGGTCGACGGTAGTCGTTCGGGCGTCGAGTTCGTAGATGTACTAGCGGTCTCGGCGACGGTAGTGGTACTTGTCCATGAAGTCATTCTCGTTCGTAGTCGTTCATGTCATCGATGTCGGGGTACTTGGTCGTATCGTCGTGTAGCCGTACTCGTCACGGTTCGTAGACGTTCGGGTTTTCCGTAGAGGAACTTGATGCATCCCCGTTCTCCGGTCTCCACTTGGCAAACGAAACGGTTCCTGGACACTTGCAACAGCACACGGCAACATAACAAAACAAACAAAACAGCACGGGAGGCGACGCGGCCATGGCAGCGACAGCAACAGCAGGAAGAACATGATGGAGCTGGTGAGGCCGGCGGCCTCGAGGAGAACGGAGGGAGATGGTGCGGGACGACGGGGCGCTGCCTTGGGCGGAGGAGGCGCTGGACGGCCTCGACGGGAGGAGGGCTCGGGGCGCCGGGCTGCTGGTGCATGGCGAAGAGGAGGCGCGGAGGCTCGAAGGAGCTGCTGGAGGTGAAGGCTCGGCCGCTGCGGTCTTGACGGGGAGGACGAAGAGCGCTGAGGCGAGGCGGCGACCTGGTGAGGCGCGGACGGGACGGCCGGAGGCGGGCCTGGCCGCGGGAGGAACGAGGCCGGGCGCGGCGGGACTCGAAGGCAGGAGGCAGGGCGTCGGTGCCTGGGCTCCTGGCCGCGGGAGCTGCTGGGGCTCGGCCCTGGGAACGGGCGCTCGGGGCCGGGGCAACCGACAAGGCCGGGGCGAGGCGCTGACTGCCTGCGCGGGGAGGAAAAGGCGTCGGGGGGCGCCGGGCTTCGAAGGGAGGAGCGCAGGGCTTCTGGCCGCTGGCGATGCGGGACCGGAGGGAGAGGCGATGGAATCGGGCTGGTCGAGGGGAGATCGAGAGGGAGGAGGCTCGGGGCGAGCGAGAGATCGAAGGGGAAAACGAGGGGGTGGCGGCGGCTTGCGGGAGGGACGAGGGGAGCGAGCGGTCGATGGGATCGCTAGGGTTCTGGGAGGCTGCGGTCGGGCCAAGGTGCGGTTGGGCCAGGAGATGGGCCAGGAGGCTTGCGGCTAGAATGGAGGGCCTAGAGGCCAGGGAAGGAGGAGAGGGAGGCCTGGCGGCTGGGATGCCTCCTTTTTAACTGTTTTTTTTAATAGAAAAGAAAGAAGAAGAAAAGGGAAGAAAAGAAAAGAAAAGGTTAGGGAAGAGAGTTAAACACGGAGTTAAATCTCTGGACTCACACAAAATGTCAGGAATTTAAATAAAATAGTTGGGGGGGGTTTTGGAGGAACCTCGAAACAACGGAAAGAATTATAGGCAAGGTTTAGAAGTAGAAACTCGAATTAAGAGGCATGGGGAATATTGCAAGTGTGTTATGGTGATCTCCAACAAATGGAATAATTATGATATAGCTCCCTAATAATATTGAGAGGCTTTTATATGTTATAAAGAGAAGTCATTCTTCCCTCGATTTAAATGGACCGAAGGTCCACACGATTTATTTAGGTTGAGATGCAAAATAAAATATGACATGCTGGCATGATGACATGATGCAATGCAAAAATAAATAACACAAGCTCAAAAGAAACACACGGGCAACCCGGAACATCTGGAATCTTCGGGAATCTTCTGGAATCTTCTGGGACGTCGGTCTCGGGCGTCACAACTCTCCCACACTAACAGAGGATCTCGACCCGAGATCCTAGAGATATCACCGGGTAAAAACGAAAGAGGAAGAGGTAAAACAAAGTTGCTTCTTTGACAGACGAGTGAAACCACGAACCTTGAGAGGTTGAACAAGATGAAAGAAGAGTACAACGGAGATGAATGAATATGAAAACTCCGTTAGAAAAGAGGAACAAGGAACACAATTAGAACCTTGTAGGTTGAAAGACATGAAACAAGGGCTCACGGATGACGAAAGAATTTCAAAACCACTCCGGTTAACCAAGATTGAGAAGGAATAAGAACGAAATAATTTGGACAGCACTCCGTCTGAAAATGGAAGGAATTGAACATGAACTTGAGGAGATGGAATGATACTTGATGAAATCAACAACATATTCCTCCGAAACAATTAAAAGAATGGCACAAGGTGTAAGGAAGGCTTCAGACAGCACTCCGGTTAAAAGATAGGCAAACTTGAAAAGATGAGGGAACTCGAACGAAGAATACAACACTCCGGTTAAATGATAAGCAAGGGAAAGAACATGATCTCGATAAAACGATATGATGGTTTGGAGAGAGCAACATCACAATGCCTCCGGAATGAAAGAATAGAATAAAGATCCATGAAAAGAAAAGAACGGAGAAGAAAATGACAACTTCTCCCACGAATGAATTAGGAAAACCTCCTTACGAAGAAGGGTTGAACGGAGTTGATGAAAAATCAACAACGAAACGAATAAGCTTGATGTGGGCTTATGGAAAACATCTCAGCATTAAGAGGTGACAACCAGCCACTAACGGAAATATTTGATTGGATTGAGAACAACAAGGAGACGATAAACTTATTCCACCGGAAGGATAAATGAAGAACTTGGGTCATTTATGAGCACCATAATTAGCAACAATCCTTAGGGAAAGCTTTTAGGTGAAATAGAACCCAAGATAACTCCAACAAATAATTAAAGGGTTTAAAAAGATCTCCTGAACAAGGAAAATGATGGGTTTAAATATCTCATTCCTGACAACTTGTGGATCATAAAACATGAAGGAATTGTCAAGAATGACATAACACCATCTCAAACAATAAGGTAGAAAGAATTGCAATTGGAAAGCATGATGAAAATGCTTGAGCTCCGACAAGAATGTTGATGAAGACTTCAAGGATGAATTAAAACATGATGAACCACCATGAGAACTCCGGTAATGAAAGCATGAGAAGTGAAAGATGAAAAGAATAAGATTTAGGCCTGCGATGAATTAGATGGAGCTTGAAATGATATAATTGAAATACTTCGAACTCCGGAAAACAAGATGAACAACTTGAAACCTAGAATTTATTCCTCGTGAATAAACTCTAACAAGGGGATTAATCCACTTGGATGAAATAAGAATAAGAATTATGTCATGCATCTCCTTCACCAATTTAAATTGATGACAACCAAAGGATTTGGCATACTACTTATTCTCGTTGCAAAGAATTAAAGAGAGATCTCGCACAAGCTTGGGTAAATCTTCAACGAACCACCGGTAGGATTGTGAAAGAACAAATGAATTAAAATGATAACAACGGAACGTTAATCTTGAAAGAACCACCGTAAGAATAGGGAGACGAACGAAGAGACATCAAAGAAGAATATTTGGAGAACGAAGTTGAAAACTGAGAACGAAGAATCTTCTGAAATGATGGCCTTCGGAGGATCACAAAGAAAAGAATTCATGAAATGCTTCGGACGGGTATAAAAAGAATTCCTTACAATCGGAACAATAATGAGGATGGCAAGAAGCTAGAACCACGAATCTTCAAGAGAAGGGCCAAGATTTAAGAGAAACACTTTTCCGGTCTCCAAATGTTGAGAATGAAGACGAGAAATGCCATAAGAATTGTTGAGCACTCCGGAATGAAGAATTAAAAGGTTGAAACAATGATGGAAAGAATTTGAAAGTAAACTTGGAGAAGGCATGTGACTGATGGAGATCATTCTTACGTCACACTTTCAAAAGAATTTGAGTATAACTCCAGAAAATAATTAGAAGAGTCAGGTAAGATCCTGGAAAAAGACCTGTGGGTTAGGGCCCACTCAAAGAAATCACCGTTGGAAAAGATTGCTTAAGAGATATTGCACCGGTTGAATTAAATGGCTTGGATGAGATAACAATCCTCAAAATAGCTTGAACGGTTTAAGAATGGAATTATGAATCTTCTGAGATATCTTCAACACTCCGGATATGAATAAGAGAGGAGAATGATTACTTGGAGCACCGGAATAAGAAAGCATTGTGAAATGAGGAAAAGGATAAGATCAACACCGAAATCTTGAATTAGATTCACCGGCAGAATTAGAGAACAAAAGAATGATGAACTTGAAGCTCTAGATCATCTTCACGATAAATCACCGGATAAGAACATTGAAGGAAAAGAATGAAGAAATATCACATGAATAAAATGGATATTTCATTAAGAATTTCTGGCTGCAAATTAAAAGGGAGGGAGGGCGGGGAAACAGAGACAACTTGGGATGAAAGAACATACACCGTTGAGAAAAGACTGAGAGTTGATCTTGTAGATGATGAAAAGATCTGATTAACTCGAAGAAAAGGACGCCGGTTGAGAAGAATTTAACATGACCATTTTGATGATCAAGAAGAATTAGCACTCCCATAGAAATATGAGAATACCGATTAGGAAGGTATGGAATCAACATTTGACATCGAAGCAACTCGAATACCAGAATCAAAACAAAAACAAAGGATAGATATGCAACATGATCTTCACAATATCATCCGAACAGAGAATTGAACGAATGAATTCCGTAGGTACATCAACTAGTCGAGAAGCCACTGGGAGAAGAAAAGGTAAATAAAAAGGAACAAGGATCAGATAGAACAAATACAAGATAGAAGCTTCATTCCACATCTTCGTGCTCAAAGCTCATGGAACGTGTTACAAAAGGGTTTTGCAATCCCCGGATCAGCATAGCCAAGGACCCTTTAAGATGCAACTCCCGATCAGAACAAGTCCATAAAACCACTTCACTCAATGTAGAACCCCGAACTTCATATCGTGCATCCGTTGGAAGAAATGCCTAGAACTACTAGATGAACCCACCTATAGATTTCCGAAAGTTTCCAGTTATGCAATCAGGTGTTGGGGATACACGGGAAGCACCGCGCAATCAACTCTAAAACCTACATCCAGGTGTATCCATCCTTCAACATATAACCAGTCTTTCTCGGAAACTGTTTACCTCGGACCTTCGAAACGCATCCACTATACAAGCTATGGCAATACTCCCGAACTACCTCCCCAGTACTGGGTGATGTCGGGGTTATCTTGCCACTAACCGCATAGGAGAGTTTTCGATGTCGGCCGTCTTAAGTATTCTAGTACTGTCGCGATGGATTTGTGACGACAACACCTCGGAGCTCAACTCCCCGGGACACTGCCACAACCCCTAATGACAGGAGGCATCGAGAACAATGTTCTCGTCACAAAGACATCGAAACAATCCAAACAATACTCGCGAGATCCTAAAAAAAATTTGGTGCAATTTTGAAAGTAGAAGAGGCAAGAGTAATCGTCAGGAGTCCTCACCAGAGTGAAAAGAGAAGAGGAGCAAAGAAATCCTACTCTCCGATATAAATATAGGACTCAAAATATTTTCAGTGTGTGCCTAGACTCAACCGTCAACGATTCGATCAATCAGTGGGGGCTTCTAGGTCGGAGAAGGCTCTGAATACCAACTTGTAATGCCCAGGATGGGACTATACCTCCTACGTGTCGAGGCACGACTTAAAGGTATAAGCCCATCCTAGAATGATCTCAAGTTTGGTATCTTTGCACGACTCATGTAAAAGAGGGATTAAATTGCAAAAGGAGATAGTTGGCTTACACTCGCCACTTCACACAATACAATACATAAGCAATACATCATTCAAAACATCACAACCCGACTACGGGTGAAGATCCAAAAGAAAGATACCAAAACAACATAAAGCCACAGGTCAGGATCGAATCCTAGTAGAAACCACTACTGATCTTCGAAACGTCACAAGCATACGGCCAAACTCTTCATCGAGCTCCCAGCGAAGAACTTGAACCAGCTTCTGCATCAAACTCGGCTGAACCTGCATCTGGTGATGTAGTAACTGTGAGCCACGAGGACTCAGCAATCCCATAACCATGGGTATCAAGACTAGCAAAGCATTATGGGTAGGAAGAGGTAAAGTGGTGAGGTTGCAGCAGCGGCTAAGCATAATATGGTGGCTAGCTTACGAGTACCAGAATAAGATGAGAAGCTACGCAAACGGTCGCAAAAGAGGTGATCGCTAAAGATCCTAACTACATACGAGTCAAACATAACCCCACCGTGTTCTCTTCTCAAAGTGAAAAGAGACAGTCACGGTTACTCACACAGTTGTGTGTTTTACTTCGGATCATCTGTCAAGTTTTCTACAACCGGACATTAACAAATTCCAATCTGCCACATAACTGTGGGCACGGCTTTCGAAAGATCATAACCCTGCAGGGGTGTCCCAACTTAGCCCATCACAAGCTCTCACGATTAGCTGAAGTGATAAATATAATATCATCACTCCTTATCTTAGGGAAAATCCGATCAGGCTCGGCATCCCGGTAGCACAAGTCATTTCGACAATGGTAAAACAAGTCCAGCAAGACCTCCCGGCGTGCCGACACCCTGATAGTAGCCGCGCGTATCTCGTCTCAGGCCACGTCCGGATGAGACATCCTACAGGTTATACCAGATACCTCGGGTTTCCCCAAGGCGGCCCCGCAGTCTGCTCGTTTGGGACCAACACCATCAGCACTGGCCCCCCCTGCTATGTAGAATTAAGAATCCTCGGGTAGCGCTAACTCCCTATGCAATTTAATTAGTTAATTAAGTTGTTATTATGAGGCAAATTAAAACCAATGTTGGGCCTTGCTGGAGGAGTTTTATTCAAAGTCGAACTGTCAAGGGGTCCCCATTTCACCCATCGTGTAAGGAACGCAAAATCAAGGAACATAATGCCGGTTTATCGGCGCCTAAGGTGGCATGAGTGGAACAAAACACCGAGCAAAAGGCCAAGCCTTCCACCCATGCCCAGTATATAGGTGTGTTAATAATAATTATAGATATTGTGATATATCCAACCACAAGTTCCTCCTGGAACGAACTTCATCTTCACCTGCAACTAACAACGCTATAAGAAGGACTGAGCAAGCGAGGCTGAGCAAGCGGGTAACATAGCCAAACAGTGGTTTTGCTAGGAAGGTGTCAAGGTTAGAGGTTTCATGGCAACAAGGAGAGGCTGGCATAAAATATGGGTAGCGCGACATGTAACGATAGCATCGAGACAACTAAGCATGGCAATGGTAGTAAAGGTATCCAAGGGTATGATCATCTTGCCTGGGATTCCGCAAGGGAGAAGAACGGGTCCATGAAGTAGACGGAGCAACAGTCGAGTGAAACCTCACAACTCCGGAACGAAACCGAAGCTAACAAGAGAAGCAACCGGAAAGAAGAAACAACGCGGTAAACACACAAACATAGACATGGCATACGATGCACATCCAAGTATGATGCATGTCCGGTTTAAATATGAAAGTCATGGCAAAGTGCACAAACAATACTACAAGTTAAGGGGAGCTCAATATGCAACGAGTTGCATATTGACGAAACACCACATTTTAATTATTTAGTTGACTCTCGTTATTTACAAGACAAGATTAAATGTTTTTAACATGGCAAGAGGTGAAGCATAAACAAACTACACTATTTAAGCATTTTAAATGAGGCCGGAAAATAACAACAACATATCCGGAAAATCCCCATGAGCATGTTTAGTAATTATAAAGCAAACACAATTAAACATATAATGTTGTTAACATGATGCGGATGACATGATCAAGTTTAATGCAATAATTAATTAAAGGTTGACTTAAAAGAGATATGAAGCATTTGTCACCGTGGTGGATAGAAAGGGTGCCACGGCAACGATCCGAAAATGAAGCCACGCAACATATCGGTTCCGGTAACCCGTTGAGAGACCGGTGCAAGAGATAGATGGCGTGAGCGAGTCAAACGAGATGAAAGGTGGGGCGATCCCGTTACCGGGTTCCCACGAGTCGGCGACGAGGCAACCGAGGAACACGACAAAAGATGAAACGGCACGGAGCACACAAGGGAAACATTTCATACAACACAAGAAAGCATCACACGGGTCATCGTCTCGGGTTATACCTTCGAAACACTCGTTTCGGGACGGTTCGAGATCGTAGAGGAAGGAGTCGTTCTCGTTCGGAGCGGAAGTAGCCGTTCACGAGGCGGTAGTGGAAGTAGTTGTTCACGGGGTCTTCGATGGTCGACGGTAGTCGTTCGGGCGTCGAGTTCGTAGATGTACTAGCGGTCTCGGCGACGGTAGTGGTACTTGTCCATGAAGTCGTTCTCGTTCGTAGTCGTTCATGTCATCGATGTCGGGGTACTTGGTCGTATCGTCGTGTAGCCGTACTCGTCACGGTTCGTAGACGTTCGGGTTTTCCGTAGAGGAACTTGATGCATCCCCGTTCTCCGGTCTCCACTTGGCAAACGAAACGGTTCCTGGACACTTGCAACAGCACACGGCAACATAACAAAACAAACAAAACAGCACGGGAGGCGACGCGGCCATGGCAGCGACAGCAACAGCAGGAAGAACATGATGGAGCTGGTGAGGCCGGCGGCCTCGAGGAGAACGAAGGGAGATGGTGCGGGACGACGGGGCGCTGCCTTGGGCGGAGGAGGCGCTGGACGGCCTCGACGGGAGGAGGGCTCGGGGCGCCGGGCTGCTGGTGCATGGCGAAGAGGAGGCGCGGAGGCTCGAAGGAGCTGCTGGAGGTGAAGGCTCAGCCGCTGCGGTCTTGACGGGGAGGACGAAGAGCGCTGAGGCGAGGCGGCGACCTGGTGAGGCGCGGACGGGACGGCGGGAGGCGGGCCTGGCCGCGGGAGGAACGAGGCCGGGCGCGGCGGGACTCGAAGGCAGGAGGCAGGGCGTCGGTGCCTGGGCTCCTGGCCGCGGGAGCTGCTGGGGCTCGGCCCTGGGAACGGTTGCTCGGGGCCGGGGCAACCGACAAGGCCGGGGCGAGGCGCTGACTGCCTGCGCGAGGAGGAAAAGGCGTCTGGGGGCGCCGTGCTTCGAAGGGAGGAGCGCAGGGCTTCTGGCCGCTGGCGATGCGGGACCGGAGGGAGAGGCGATGGAATCGGGCTGGTCGAGGGAGATCGAGAGGGAGGAGGCTCGGGGCGAGCGAGAGATCGAAGGGGAAAACGAGGGGGTGGCGGCGGCTTGCGGGAGGGACGAGGGGAGCGAGCGGTCGATGGGATCGCTAGGGTTCTGGGAGGCTGTGGTCGGGCCAAGGTGCGGTTGGGCCAGGAGATGGGCCAGGAGGCCTGCGGCTAGAATGGAGGGCCTAGAGGCCAGGGAAGGAGGAGAGGGAGGCCTGGCGGCTGGGAGGCCTCCTTTTTAACTGTTTTTTTTAAACAGAAAAGAAAGAAGAAGAAAAGGGAAGAAAAGAAAAGGTTAGGGAAGAGATTTAAACACGGAGTTAAATCTCTGGACTCACACAAAATGTCAGGAATTTAAATAAAATAGTTGGGGGGGGGGGTTTGGAGGAACCTCGAAACAACGGAAAGAATTATAGGCAAGGTTTAGAAGTAGAAACTCGAATTAAGAGGCATGGGGAATATTGCAAGTGTGTTATGGTGATCTCCAACAAATGGAATAATTATGATATAGCTCCCTAATAATATTGAGAGGCTTTTATATGTTATAAAGAGAAGTCATTCTTCCCTCGATTTAAATGGACCGAAGGTCCACACGATTTATTTAGGTTGAGATGCAAAATAAAATATGACATGCTGGCATGATGACATGATGCAATGCAAAAATAAATAACACAAGCTCAAAAGAAACACACGGGCAACCCGGAACATCTGGAATCTTCGGGAATCTTCTGGAATCTTCTGGGACGTCGGTCTCGGGCGTCACAGATATGTTGTGGTGATTGTGGGACTCTCTTTGGATGGCCGCGGTGACATTGAGAAATCCTTAGATTGAGAACTACGAACTTTGAGGTGTGCTTTTGTAGCCCTACATAATTCTCGTACTCTCTTGACCACGAAGGAATGACCTCCGAGTGTGTCCCCTTTGCATGTTTTATTGGAAATATCATGTGATTCGATTATGTTAATGTTGTTGGGAGTTGCCACTAGTGAAAGTATGAACCCTAGGCCTTGTTTCCACCATTGCAATACCATTTGTGCTCACGTTTACCACTTGTTTGCTTGCTGCACTTTTTATTACAGATTTATATTACTTTGTTTTGCCATCCATATCACTTGCCATTTAACATCTCTTCGCCGAACTAGTGCACCTATACAACTCCTAGTTGTATTAGGTGTGTTGGGGACACAAGAGACTTCTTGTATCTTAGTTGCAGGGTTGCTTGAGAGAGACCATCTTCAACCTCTACTTCCCTGAGTTCGATAAACCTTAGGTCATCCACTTGAGGGAAGTTGTTGCTGTCCTACAAACCTCTGCGCTTGGAGGCCCAACATAGTCTACAAGAGTAGAAGCGTGTGTAGACATCAACTATAAGTCGCCCGTATGAGACAAAATAAGGACCGGTGTTTATTAACACGGCCTGGTTGTGATCAAATATCACTGGAATCGGTTTTCAAGACCGGATTATATTATTCAAATCTTTAATAGCCAACATGGCTGGGTTTTTATTATGATTATCAATATTATGATTGAGGTTTTCAAAGTTGCTTTAAGCGCAATGGATATTATTTCATCGATGGAAGTGATTTATTCTGCAAAGGAATAATCCCGAGTTGCTGCAGGCTTACAACCCGGCACTTGGGGGCTACATTATTCAAATTAAGATTACATCAAATACACAAGTCTCATGTCGCTGCAAGCATGCACCATGACACTTGGGGGCTAATGCAAAGTCATTTTTTGCTCACTTTATTGAAGACCCGACTCATCACATTATAATGAGCCGGCCCTTGGGGGCTACATGTTGCTGTTCAAATTTACATGATCATATTTTCAAAGTCCCTGCTCATTATTGCATAATAACCCGGCACTTGGGGGCTACATAATATGGAATATTCAGTTTCATAGTGATTGGGATGAACAATCCGGATTTCTTCAAGATTATATAATGTTATTTTCAATGATTATATCTACTAAGTCCCTGCTCATTATTGCATAATGACCCGGCACTTGGGGGCTACATATGGCTGTTCAAGTTTACATGATCATATTTTCAAAGTCCCTGCTCATTATTACATAATGACCCGGCACTTGGGGGCTACATAATATGGAATATTCAGTTTCATAGTGATTGGGATGAACAATCCGGATTTCTTCAAGATTATACAATGCTATTTTCAAAGAAGTATATACAAAGTCCCTGCTCATTATTACATAATGACCCGGCACTTGGGGGCTACAGGTAATATGGATATAAAGAAGGAACATCTTCAAATTCTCAGTTTTGGGTAAATCCGGAGAATCAATCATAACCCGGCGTTGGCAACAATCATAACCCGGTATCTATAAACAGTCATGACCTGGAATTATCATTTTTTATAACCCGGCAATTTTGGCAATCATAAACCGGCAAGTGCTACATTTCCAAACCGGTTGGATATCAATTGAATATTTGAAGATCAATATTTTTTCAAGTCAGAGCATTGAAAAGCTGAGTCAAATGGATTCTTTATTTACAATATATCTTCTGCAAGCAAATTGATTATGAAGCTGGTCTATTGCCTCGGATTTTTAGAAGGAAGAAATGACAAGGACTTAAGGATAATCAAGTACCGGTTTACAAGAATTTTTAACCCGGAGCACAACCTGTCAGATTCCCTCTTGTGTTTATTTTGCAGCATAAGTTTACCATGGATAAATCCAAGCTAAACTTGGGGGCTAATGTCGGTGATATACCCCGCGGTATGAACCGGCTGGAATTATAACCCGGCCGGACTTGGTGGTTTACTTGAGGCGGTTTACATTTGGCAATTCACTAGTAACCCGGCGGGCGGATCACGGATGACAAGGCCCAAGGCCTAGAAGGCCGGTTCATGCATGGTGGGCCGGTCTATGAAGAAAGCACAAAGAATATTCTCCTACAAAGGAAGCAAGACTAGGACTCCTTGTAATAGATCAATCCTAATCCTACTAGGACTAGTCATGTAACCCGCCCCTTCAACATATATAAGGTGGAGCAGGGCTCCCCAAAGAGGACAAGTTTTAGAGGAGAAGTTTATACAAGTTTCTAGGGTTAGACACAAAGAGCCGGTTTACCGGCGACACCACGAGGATCATAATGAGATCTAGCCTCAAACAGCACGTAGGGTTATTACCGGATGATGTTTCCCGGGGCCCGAAGCTGTCTAAATCCAAGTCTTGCATCGCGTCTCTCAATTCCGCTCAACCCCTCTCAAGTTACTACATAGATGCGCGGCCTCACGACTAAGTCTGCTAAACCGGACATCTGACGTGTTATTTCCACGATAGGGGGCGACTGCCCTAGGGGGCGCACCACCCTCCTGGCCGAGTGGGCTGGGGTTTGGGGTGACGCTCAGCCCCTTCCCTTGGCCCATGATCCCCCCGTCAACACTTGTTGGGGCCCCCCGAAACCCTTTTCGGTCTTCCGGCGATAACCGGTACCTACCGGAATTCTTTTGGAATCCTATTCCCTTCGTCCTATATATCAATCTTCACCTCCGGACCATTCCGGAGTTCCTCTTCATGTTCGGGATCTCATCCGGGACTCCGGACAACCTTCAGTCACCAAGACAATAACTCAACTATACTTAGATCGTCACCAAACGTTAGGTGTGTAGACCCTGCGGGTTTGAGAACTATGTAGACATGACCGAGACACCTCTATGGTAAATAACCAATAGAGGGACCTGGATTTACATATTGGTTCCGACATATACTACGAAGATTTTTATCGATCGAACCTCGTTGCCAAGGATTCAGCTAATCCTGTATGCAGTTCTCTTTGTCCATCGGTATGTTACTTGCCCGAGATTCGATCGTCGGTATCTCCATACCTAGTTCAATATCGTTACTGGCAAGTCTCCTTACTCGTTCTATAATACATGATCATGTGGCTAACTCATTACTCACATTGCTTGCAAGGTCATTGTGATGTTGTATTACCGAGTGGGCCCCGCGATACCTCTCCGTCACACAGAGTGACAAATCCCTATCTTGATCCATGCCAACTCAACACATACCCTCGGAGATACATGTAGGTCATCTTTATAGTCACCCAGTTAAGTTGTAACATTTGATACACACAAGATACTCCTACGGTGTCAGTGACTTGCATGATCTCATGGTTATAGGAACAAACACTTAACATGTAGAAAAACTATAGCAATAAACTTGATACAATCATATGCTACGCTTATAGTTTGGGTCTTGTCCATCACATCATTCTCCTAATGATGTGACCCCGTTATCAAATGACAACTCATGTCTATGGCTAGGAAACCATAGCCATCTTTGATCAACGAGCTAGTCCTGTAGAGGCTCATTAGGGACATATTGTTGTCTATGTATCCACACAAGTATTTGAGTTTCCAATCAGTACAATTATAGCATGGATAATAAACGATTATCATGAACAAGAAAATATAATAATAACCACTTTATTATTGCCTCTAGGGTATGTTTCCAACGTAAGCAGGTAGTCTTGAGTTCGAATCCCCTTCCTCGCATAATAATAAGCCAGTTTTTTATTGTCAGTTCTGCTCTCGGCCCACCTACGACCGTGTTGCCGTTGACAGATGGGCCCGCAGGGGGTGTCTCATGCATTAGTAAACTTGCCCACATATAACCGCACTGCCACACACAGGTCGGTCGGCGGGGAGTGTCCCACGCGTCAGCAACTTATCCCACGTACAACCATGCCGCCGCTGACAGATGGACCCGCGGGGGGTGTCCCATGCGTCAGCAACTTAGCTCACGTACAACCGCGTTGCCGTTGTCAGATGGGCCCAAAGGTGGTGTCCTACACATCAGTAACGGAGCCCACCTACGACCGCGTGCCGCCGACAGGGGGTATCATACGCGTCAGTAACCGCGCTAGGTAATGGTCAAAGACTTTGACCGGAGGGCAAACTCCCGTCTGGGCTATTGTAAAGATGGGCCACGTGGTAGAGGGGAAGCACGAGGATTGCAAATGAGTGTGGGCAAAACTAAGGAGGACTAATCAAAGAGGGGCACAAAAATAGAAATCCCTTAAGATAATACAACGTGTATAAGAAAAATGTTCAACCTATCCGCGTAAATTGTTCAACGTATATTTGAAAAACATTGAAACTTATTTGAAAAATGGAAAGAAAACCAACATACAAAATCCAGAAAGACTACCAATAGAAGAAGAAAATCTATACGGAACCTTCTTAACACTGGAGACAGCACACAAAGTTAGTAAAACCACTTATGGAAGGTTCCCAAGCCGACTCAAAGTGATCGCCAGGGCTATGTCTGGTCCTTTGCAAGACAGGGTTCTATCACACCTACAACAATCACACGAGCGGGCGGTTTTTGGAAGGTTCCTGGGAGCTTCCGGATTCGTATTGGGAAGCTTCAAGGGCGGGTGTTTTTTATTGGGTTTCCAAGTTTTTTTTTCCGTTGTGTTTTTTCATTCGTTTCCTTTGGTTTTCTCAGTTACTTTTTTCCTCTTTTACTCCAGTTTTCCGTATTGGTTTTCGACTGTTTTCTTTTGGGCTTTGGTTTTCTCATGTTTTTTACTAGTTTTCTCCAGGTTAGTGTTTTTTCATCAATTTATCTTTCCTATTTTTTCAACACATGTGAATTTTTTGCATACTTAGTGTACATTTTTGTATACATCAGGACCATTCTTTTATACTTGTTCAAGTTTTTTGAAATACGTAATTACATTTTTTTAATATGTGCATTCATCCCTATTTATTCATACACACCATGCATTTGTTGTATATATATGAAAATATTTTGTCATGCACGTTTAATTTTTAAAAAATACATGATACACATTTTTTTCATATCTTTTGATGTCTAGTTTTTAATACACATTGTACATTATTTCTATACATATGAACCATTTTTGTACATGCTCAATATTTTCTAAATACATGATTGTTTTTATTTACAAAAATATATGTTATGATGTCTACTTTTTTTCATACACATAGTACATTTTTTGTATACATATGAAACATTTTTATGCATTTTTAATATTGTTCAAATACATGATTAACATTCTTCTTCAAACACATGTTTTTGAATATGTGCTAAAGATTTTTCCCATACACGGTGAATCATTTTTCAGAATGATACAAATTATTTTCAAACGATGTACACACATTTTTACAAGGTATAAACAGTTTTCTAAAATATCACTAACATATTTTTGAAACATGCGATTTAGAAAAATGTAACGTACATTTTTGAATGGGATAAAGCATTTTTATGAATTATTAGAATATTTTTATGTTGTATAAATTTGTAAAAATGACATGCACATTTCTTCTTACACGTGAAAAAAAATTAGAATACAAAAACATTTTTTAAATGTTCAACATATTTTAAATTACGCTATCAGTTTTTGGGTCCTGTTACGCGTCCGCCGACTGATTTTTTTAAAAGATCATCCGAGTCGCGAGCCGTTAGATTTACCGCATCGGCCGAACACGTCTTCACTACTGTAATACATGTCTTGTTGCGGAATTATTTGTGCAACACAAGTCTTCTTGCGGAATTATTTCTGCAACATAAATCTTGTTGCAGATTTTTTTTACAACAACAATTTTGTTGCATTTTTTGCAACTAAGGTTTTGTTGCATTTTTTTTGCAACTGAGGTCTTGTTACATAAAATTTTCGTAAGTAGAGTTTTGTTACAAAACATAGACCCGTCGTAAAGCATGGTAAAACCGCATATGTTTCAGAAGCATAGCTCTTGTTGCAGAACTGAGTACAAGAAAGCATAGTATGCGAGCCCTCAATTGGACGTGTGTCACGCAAAGAAGGTGGCGGACGCGGCCGCTGTGATCCGCCGGGTGATGGTAATTGTTTCCCTCAGTTTTTTTACTTTGTTAAATTGTTCTTAATTTATTATTTCAAAAAATTACGTAAATTTAAGTTCTAAAAATATATTTTTAGAAAATTTACCAAATGTGAACAAAATAGAAATGATCCATTGGAAAAACAGAGGAGAAAAATGTATCTGTGCAGGAACCTGCTTGGGTCGCTCATTAGTAGCAACAAGAGGCCACGTTTGTGAAACCAAGTTCGTGTTCACAGAAGCGATGTATATCCACAGTTTCTATTTCTCGCTTTAACCGAGAAGGTAGGTTACCCTTGCTGAAGGTTTTCCCTCCATCGCCGGCCCAATCACGCGTGCATAAGAAGGGCCGGTTCGGAACAGGGGGAGAAAAAAACTACAGGAATTGGTGAAAAGCAAAGGATTGCTGTGGTAAAATCATGGAAATACGAAACAGAGGACAAAAACTGAAGATGGTGTTCGGATCAGTAGAGAGAGGACCACATGAAGCTGGCGCGAAAAATAGGAAATAATGCAATGTGGTAGTAGAACAGACAATGAAATGATTGTTTATTCACTAGCTTCTCCCTACTCGCCACGGTCCTACGCGAAATAAGTGGTAGAAGCAAATGTTTTAGTTCCTTCGGAATCTAACGGATAGGGGTACTTTTCCTCTGCTAGCCAGTCTGCTCATGTCCATTTCGTGTTAAGTAGTAGAGGAATGTCGTATTTGCGGCGATTCAAGCTGGTTTTCATTGTTTTATTCATTATCTTTTGTTCCTTTTCAGTTTTTTTTTTCAGATTTCTTTGTTCTTTTGGTTGTTATTCTACATTTTTATATGTCAACAACATTTTTCTAATACACATATAACATTTTTTTCAAATGCTTGATCAACATTTTATAAATGCAATAATAATATTTTCTTGACACATGGTCAATATTTTTTCTACACACATTTAACATTTTCCACATGCTTGATTGACATTTTTAAATACTGGTTCAACATTTTTTCAAATGCTTAATTAACATTTCTTATATACAAGATCAACTATTCTTCATTTTTTAATACATCTTCAACATTTTTTTTCTATACACATTTAACATTGTTCAAATGCTTGATCAACATTTTTTAAATACATGTTCAACATTTTTTTCAAAAGATTAATTTACATTCATAAATTTTTAATAATTGGTCAACATTATTTGTATACACATTCAACATTGCCCGAACGTTGGTTCAACATTTTCAAAATACTTGTTCATCATTTTTAATACTTATGAATATTTTCTAAATACGTGTTCACCATTTTTCAAATACTTGTTCAACATTTTAAAATACTTCTTCAACATTCTTTTAAATGGGTGAGTAACATTTTTATATACATGATCAAGAAATTTCATCATTTTTTAATACATGGTCTAGATTTTTTTGTATACACATTCAACATATCACAAAGCATGATTAGCAGTTTTTAAAATATTATGTGAATAAATTTTTAAAATATATATGTGTTTAGAATATTTAAAAGCATAAATAAAATTAAACATGGAATAAAAAATATGAAGGAAAAAAACAGAAAAGAAAACGAGGCAGTGTACCTACGCGAACTGGGCCGGCCCATATCCTCGCGTGCTTCAGCAAGGAACAGTTTTCGTAACTTGACTCGCTGAACGCGGGCATAACAGCGCCCATGTGTATATGGGAATATCCTATTCGAGGCATTCTGCGTCGAACAGTGGACATCTTGCACAGTGGCTGATCCATTAGACCTCGTTTGACGGAAGGGGATTGAGTGGGTTTTCACAGGATTAACCCCGTTGGGCCTGAAAACCTCCCTAACCCCCGACATCCCATTTGTTTCGTGGGTTTTGCACAACCCAATCCCTTCCACCCCCTCCGACCCCTTATATCCACGCGCCTCCTAACCGTCGAGGGCACACACATGGAACGCGCCGCTGCCGCTGCAAGGAGGCGCGCCGCCGCCACCGAGAGGAGCGCCACACCGCTGCCAGGGTGTCCACGTCCTTTCCGAGGTGATTCCTCCCCTCTCCTCCACTTCTCCATCCCCTCCCTGGAAACCTTAGGGCCGGCTCTGCTTGCTCCTCGTCCGGCAGCCAACGGCCATGGCTCCGTTCTGCAGAAGTTCGATGCCTCCATGGCCATCCTTCTCCTCTCCTACCTGGCTTTGATGTGGAGTTTAGCTTCAGCAGTTGCTGCCTACATGGCCACCCATGGCCAGTTCGCTGCATGTCTCTTCTAATTGCAGAACACGACACTTGGCTTTAGTGACCTTCAAATGTTGGTTGTAATTTACGAGGCTATTTAGTTGTTTTTTATCAACATGCAGTGAATTGTAGGGACACTCATCTTGGGGTGCCTGACATCAGCTTTGGTCTTTTCATGTAAAACAAATTTATCTTTCACCCATACACACACCATGATAGTACTGGGGTTCGTTGCTCGAGGGGTAGTATTCTCTGAAAGCCTGTAACATAGAGGCAAAACCAAAGAGTTATGTAGTGAGGTAACTACAAGGTCAAGCCACTTGCTCATGTTGTTTTCTAAATGATATCAAGCCATGACCTGGATATGCAGTTACCTGCACCTACATGATGTATTGTAGCTATTACTTGCTCATGTTGTTTTGTAAATGATAACTATCATTTATGCATTCAAAGAGATTACAATTTGTTGATATTTGCGTTCAGTGTGATTTTCATGATTTGACTCTCTTGATTTTACAATTAGCTAACATTTGTGCTTAGTTTCACTTCTTAACTTGTTGGTGTTGAATTATGGAACGACTCCTAAAAATTGCTAAATTGCTAAAAAAAATCACACGCTTTATATGAGGGATAAAAACTTTGTATGCCCTAGCAAAGTGCCAGGACCATTGTATGCCAATGGAAATGTCCGCCAATCCTTCTATGGTGTTGCGGCACTCCCGTTATATGTATACATCCCAAATTTTGTGTTGTTTTGTTAGAATGTAGCAATATCTTGGCGAGTGATTCTGCTCCTACTTGTGATCTGTTTGGAGGGAAGGAACTTGGAATTTATATACGTCGGTTCAAGGGGAAAGAGGGTAGGAGAGGGAAATAACAGATGATGTGAAGGGACACAAGGGTAATCATGCATCTTAATTTACAAAGTATATAAGCTTGTGAGCTTGATTTGATCATTGGGAGGACTAACTTAGTGTTTGATTGAGTATGATACGACTTGTGCTGATAGTTAGTATCACTGCTACGCGTCGGTGCTATACAAACGGTTTTTAACCCCTTTCCGCGATGATGTTCGGAACCGTCGCGAAGAGAGTGACGGTGATAGGGGGGTCCTTCCCACACGACCCAGAAACCATCGAGGATATGCCCTCCTGGCACACACGCTCGGCAAAATGAGGTCGTGTGCGACCGGAGAGCGCTCAAATACGGTAATACGTATAATATAGCTAAAAACTACAATTATACAAGCGAAATTGTTTCCTGTCGCAAGTACATCCCACACAGTCTGTCATCACTAAATGTTTCCGTTCGTATGTACATCCGACACAGTCGCTCCAAGGAAAATGTTTCCGTTCACAAGTACATCACACAAAATTTTCCCCGTTAAATCGTTTGTGATAGCGTTGCCATTGCACACGATATTAACAATTTTATCGTTTGCGTTATTGAATGCATCACACACGGTGCATAGAAGAAACTGTGTGGCAAAGGTTGTCCATCACAGACAGTTTTTTGTGGTAAACGTTTGCGCAAGGTGGACTAACGCAAACAGTTTTCAAGAGGATGTCGTGTGTACAGTGGAGATTGATCGCACACGTAGTGGATCATAGAAACGTTTCTGATCTCCACGTCTATCACAGACGTTTGGCTTTCGCAAATCGTGTGCAATGTAATCCTTAATTTAAAAATCACATGTTTTGAATTTGAAAGTAGGCAATCACTTATTTCATATCCAACCATGTTTATTACAAATATAGGTTCAACAACGAATGCATAATTCGATGCACAGGTACATATACCGAAGAACTACAGAAGCACTAAGTAAAGAATGATGAACCATAGTTGCTAAAGACTGTAAAGAGAGAGGCGAAAGACATTCTAGTTACTAGAGAAGGTGAAGCGGAATGCCCATATTGTGCCCTCCTCCATGCGTAATGCGCGCACGACTCTAGGCCAACCCCTTGTGATGGTTGCCCGTCCATCATTCATTGTCTTCATTACGACTTCTTGATGCTCATTGTAGTCTGGATGAAATACTTTAACCTTCATTGCATGTCCATCAATTATGTACTTTGCGAGGTAATCTTGAGTGAACTGCTTCGGGAACCACTGCGAACGAAAAAGATTCAGACATTGTTGTTTAACAACTCATTATGGGCAGTGAAAAGAGAAGGCTGCAGAGTTTGTAATTACCATCCTACAGCTCACAGTTGTGTTGGATACAACATAAACAAATAATTTGCTTGCCACCATTCGTATCTTTTTGCTAATAATCCTTATCAGTTTCCTGACTTGATGCTTGTTCATGAATATCTCATTGCCCCATACGCAAAAAGGGTCGATGCGTGGATCCTTTCCAAGGGCATATGTACCTACAAGCAACAAGTCAATATTAGAAGCTAACAAGTTTCCAGGACTGAATCTATATGCACTACATTATGGAACGACGGGGGTAGTATAAACCGAGGGATGAAGCTAATATCGACGGAAAATGGTGGCCACTCCCGTTGTTGTCCTGCATAAGTAGTGGAAATGCATGATAAGTACAACAACCTTAACATCCAACAAATATAGCAAAGGTAAACAACATCATCTCCAAATGATAGCTTGAATGTGTTGGTTTCAACATGCTTTTAAAGCAGATATAAAATGACAGGTAATGTTACCGACAGCAGGCTTAACAGCTGTAACATCCCAAATTTTTAATTTGGAATGTTATACATAGATCATATTGCATAGCATATTTTTATTCAATTTGTGTGTTGCGATCCTCGAAATTCTAAGCAACTCAAGGACCCACGGAGACAGTTGGGGATTTTACCATTTTCGTATTTGAGTTTTCTCAAATACCGGTACGGAGATCACTTTGGTTTTAATTATTTTTCTCTCCGAAAAAATATTTCTTAATAAAATATATGAGCGGAGATAATATGACTTCTCCAAAATAAAGGAAATATTGGAGGAAAAATATTAAAATCAACTTTGGTATTTTATTTGGATTTATTTACAATTTTATTTGCATAGGAAAAATGCGCGTTTGTCAAAGTTGCATTTATGTCCGGTAAAAACGTTCACTTTGTCCTAAATATTATTAGAGGACGGTGAAAATTTATTTCGGAATTTTTCAAGTCCGTTTAGAATTTTTTCGCCAGTTTTGCCGCGTCGGGACTATATATATATATATATATATATATATATATATATATATATATATATATATATATATATATATATAGGGTGGGTCTATTCTCATAACACCCCTTAAGACCTTATTCTCCTAACAACAGGCTTATTCTCCTAACAACCCTCCCCCACCCCTACAGACCTTCTAGCGCGGGAGCGTCCCGACGCCGGCGTCCTCCCCGACCCCTCCCCGCCTTCTAGCGCGGGAGCGCCCCGATGACGGCGTCCTCCCCGACCGCTCCCTGCCTCCTAGCGCGGGAGCGCCCCGGCGGCGGGCCTCCTCCCCCACCCCTCCCCGCCTCCTAGCGCGCCAGCTCCCCGGCGGCCGGCGGCGACACCCACCCTTCCCCGCCTTCTTCCGCGCCA
>LR738711.1:181973036-181989839 GCA_902687465.1 Secale cereale | reverse complement strand
GGCGGCCGGCGGCGACACCCACCCTTCCCCGCCTTCTTCCGCGCCACCGCCCCGGTGGCCGGCGGCCACCCCCACCCCTCCCCGCCTTCTTCCGCGCCAAGCACCACGGAGCGCGAGCCAAACGGCCGGCAATGCAGTCCGGCGGCGACGATATTTCCGCGGCGGTGTTTAGGAAGTGATGGCGCACCTCACCTTCGCCCCAAGACCACCTGGGGGATCCGCCGCTGAAGCATCCTGCCTCAGTCATGCATGACAGGGGAAAGCGAACTACAAGGATGACTACTCCATCGCATTCGTCGTGGATGCGAACTGCAGTGAACAATCTGAGAAGAAGCACCAGGAAAAGGACGTAGATCAACACATATGCAGTTTTACATTTAAAAAACATATTAACTTGTAATATGTTTGATAAAATGCAGTTCTCTTCTATATGAAAAAGAAAATAAGATCTCAGAATGCGGTTCTCTTCTGTATAAAAACTCTGAGATCGGAATGTCATTTGGAGAATGCAGTTCTCTTCGTCGTATAGAATCTGACATGACCATGAATCAATACAGAATGCAGTTAGAAGACAAAAAATGTAGAGTCAGACTAGGATTCGCGTACACTGCAGTGCGTGCGTGGTGCGTTTAAAGCTTGCACTGCAGTACGCTTCGAGTACACAGTGCAGTGCGCTTAGTGCAAAAAAATGTGAAAACAAAAACTTGGCTGCAGTGCGGATGAATTTTGAAACTCGACGACAAACACGTTGAATTCATCTTTGCAGTCCCATGTGATAAGGTGAGATGCAGTGCGGATGCGTATACTTAAAAAAAATTGGCTGCTACTCATATGAGAGAATGCAGTGCGCTGCGAACATGTTACAACTCGCAAGGAGAAGATACTTACACTACACTTTGCGAATTTCACAACAAAGGTTTTGCCGTCGTAATACTGAGCCATCTTCAGAACATAAAAGCCGCACTCGTTGGGGCCCTGCTCAGGGGTGCCCAAATAGCTAGCTTTCTTTGAAACATCGACCCAGTCTACCGACTCCTTTCTCTTGTACTCCTTTTCTCCATAAACCTTCTTCAACAATGCAGTCATCCTGATCATCTGGTGGAAAATAAAAAAAAATACACATCACAACAAAAATATTGTTCAACACGCGCACGCATGAAAAAAACAAAACTAGAAAGGTGAAAAAAGGAAAAATTTTACCATTTCAGTGCGGTCGCTGTGGTATTCAGACTTATGCCACCTCGTCGTTTGATCAACCGGTCCGCTGTACCTCCTAGTGTCATGAATGTCAAGGGTCTCGCGGTGCCTATTCATCGTGTATAGCGAATAATGCTGGTCTTTCATCCGTGGTAACAGAATCTGATTTTGTTCCATCAAATTTGTTATGGGTTTGATCAGTGAAAAAGGATTACTGGAAAAAATTGGGAGAGAAAATAAATACAAAAAGGCTGAACAAAAGCAAATCTGATAACTTACTAATTTGCAATCAAGAAGGTTCTCGTCATCACGGACATAAAGTTCGAACTGCTGTGCTGCATCTTCGACGTTAAACTTGCCGTGGACAAAAGGCAACACAACATTTCCATCTTCATCTCTATTCGCGTGATCATTCATTTGAAGCACATACTGCGTGTGGGTAATTCACAAAAGAAAGTTAATGCAGTTCACCTTAAAAAAGATGTTCGCTCCGACGCTTAATAAAAAAACGGATCACGCTTCTCTAAAAAACAGTATGCAATTCACAAATTCTCACCATAATTTGTTTCGTTTTAAGATGCATGGGTTAAGACACAAAAAAAATGTATGCAGTTCAGTACATTCTAAAAACAAATTATTATACACTAATTACTGCAGTTCACTCGAGCAGAAAAAGAAGAAGAAAAAAAGAGAAATACCGTGATAAACAAAGGGGACAGCAGAACGCGTTCGCCAGATCGATAAACCACATTCATACTCTCGTCATTCTTCCAGAACCTGATGATATGATCCATCAATTCCGAGTCCATAAAACCACCTTTGGTGAAAGTTAAGAACAAGTAGTCCACAGTCACGGTGTAGACTTCGATAGGATTCCTGTGCATGAAAAGCGCGCACCTGCACAAAAGAAACGGCGAAGGTGGGGGGGGGGGGTTAGTAGCACAAAAGCAAAAACACAGAAAGAACATTACACACATTAAAAATCAAAAAAATATAAAAAACTAACGAAAAGAGAACTGACTCGCTGTATTTCTGCCTGAATTGTGTGCTCGTGATGAGTTGCAAGACTTTCCTCATCTCCACAAGATGGCTGAATCTCGCAGGATTCAACTTCTGTACAGTAGATCGAAACTTTGATGACTTATGCACAGGCCTCTTATTTGATAGAATTAGTGCCTCGCTGTCCGTCGGGCGTTCCACAGCTGCGCTCCTGGTCCTCCTAGGCACTGGTGGTGGCCTCTCAAAATCATCATCGCTATCTTCAGCATTCGGAGGGCTCGCAGCTTTCTTCACATGCTTAACATTGACAGGAGATTTCTCAAGAGCTTTTTCATTCGAAGTGCCGGCGCCACTCCTCAACCTCTTACACACAGGTTCTTTCACAACCTTAACAGGAGGTTCATCAAGGAAAACTTTCTGAATAGTTGGAGTATGAACCTGAGTTTCAAACAAGGAAATACCACCTTGGTGTGCGCCTTCATCAAAGCCTGCACAAAAAAAAGGATAATGAGCAAAAGTAGTGAAAAAGAATCATCAAGTTCCCTAAGGAAAAGTCATTTTAAACACACAAATGGGGTTCTACTAAAAATCTTAACAAAAGTAGTCGACCTCCCCTCTCTGTACCAATGAAGTTCACTTAATAAAAAAGGTGTGTGACTAAAAAAAATGTAATAACCTTCTTTAAAAATTAAAAGTGATGTCAGGTCCAGACAGCAATGCGACGAGGTCAGCCAACTATAGAGCATAGCCTTCCTGATGTAGCCAATGTGCTCCTTCCCAAACTTGGCAATCGTTTCACCATCCCAGGTCTGCATGAACTGGAACATGTAAAATCCACAATCATGCCTGCAAAGAAAACCAACACAAAACACATTAACAATGCAGTTCACTCAGTAATAAAAGTGCTACTGATGTTAGTAAAACAATGCAGCTCGATACAAACAAGAGACCGAGGGAGAATAACCAATAACACATTAGTAATGCAGTTCGCTCAAGGGAAAAGGTGCTTCTAATTTGGTAAAAACAATGCAGCTCACTTACACAAAAAAAAACTGAAGGAGGAAAAAGAAAAAAGGAGAACAGATACAAACCCGTTTCCCTGTTGCGGGACATTAATATGAGTCAGCGCAAAGCCGTCCAGGGTGGGAGGTTTCAACGGCTCATCGCAGCTTGCGCTGCCATCTTTCCAGACTTTTTTGATGTTCCTGACCATTTTCCTGAAGACAACACTTGCAGCAGCGCTGTCTCCTTCGTTCAATGAGTCGAGAAGCTCAAAACGCTTCTCTCGCAGGTTCAAAGTGACCAAGCAGTAGTGGCCTATCGCGTCCTTCATTGTTGCGGGAGGAGGGTCAAATGTTGCAAACATAATCTGAAATAAAAAAAGAATAAAACAAACCAGATGAGAAAAAATAGAAAAAACAGAAAACTTATTTTCAAGATGACGAAAAATGGTCAAGATGCGTTACCAAGTTTTTCTTGTCCACACGTTCCTCTGCGCTCGAAGAAAACATCTTTTTCAAAGCCCTATTTGTGGCACCGCCGTTCCAAATGGAATTCTGCAAAAAAGACAAAACCAGAGAGTTAATGAAAAATGGTTATAGCACAAATAAAAAATTGGACGAGGGGATAAAATATAAATTAATGAAAATGCTTACACATAGGTTGTACGGGACAATCATAGTTTGAGATCCTTTGAACCTTTCAGCTAGCATAGAGACGCCAATGTTTGCGAGGCGCGTGCTCAGCGTTCCATACGACCAAAAAGACTCGCCAACATGGCCGATAGTAATATCACCAAACTCGCCCTTGAACGCAACTAGATGCCTTCAGACAAGAAGAAAAAAACACAGCAAAAAGTGATAAGATGGGAGCGTCCCTGAAAAAATAACATATTAATTAACCGGGGCGTAAGACAAAAAATGTCATACTGCTTCTTCTTGTCCCTCCTAGCCCTCGTAACAGCGTCATACAACTCATTGTATCTCCTCATAAGAGCTGGATCAATCCTTGAAGGAGTAACAACAGGTAATTCCTCATGTGCATACAGAGTGGGAACGATATCAGATTATAAAACACACACGGTCCATTTCGCCCCCGGGAAAAAGAACAAAAAATAATGCAGTTCGCTTACCTTCGGTTTCAGAATAAACTTCCTTCTGCTGCTCGTATACATCTTCGTTGAGCGTCAAGTGCTCCAGCCCGGTAATATCATCGTCAAGCGGCGCTTGATTGCTCATGTCCTGAGAGAGTCTTGGCTGTTCCTCTTCAGAATCAATCGAAACTGTCTCAGATGGGACTTTGGTTGTATCAGCTGGGAAAGCCAGATTGCCGACAGATTGCTCAGGGGCGCGAGGGACCACACAAAATTTCTCAGGCACCTCGTCGCCAACCAACAAAACAGTAGGCCCAACAACACCATCGATGCCAGCGGATGTCCCGGCATCGTCAAATCCGACTCTACGAGTTCCTTCTGTCTCTTCTGCAACTTCAACTGTAACACCAGGAGCTCCTTCTTTCTCTTCATGCTTATCACAATCCACGATGTCCTCCCTTCCTTCTCTCTCTTGTGCCTTATCAGCCTCAACAGGACACTCCCCTCCTTCTCTACCTTCTGCCTTATCAACCTCCGCATCAGGCTCCTGCCCTCCTCTCCCTTCCACATTATCATCCCCAATGTTGCGCTCCGCTTGGATTTCAACATTTAATCCGCAGTTCTGATGAGTTAAAAAATAAAACACATTACACAAAAAGCTAGAATGCAGTTCACTAATAAAAACGGACCATGAAGCTACCACGAAAAATAAAAAATAAAACACAAAAATGCAAAAATTCTCTATACTCACCAGGGGAGCGTCGTCGCCTTCCATCTCTTTACACTTGTCAGCCTCCTCATCCTTGCCAGCGTCGTCACCATCTGCCTCCTTCCCATGTATCTCCACGTTTGATTCGGCAACCTAAAAAACATTAAAACGTAAATAAAACTATTATCCAAATCTGCAGTTCTACAACTAAAAAACCAACACCAGATCATGCAGTTCACTGCTAAAAAAAGATGATGCTTCTTCTCTAAACAACAACTGCAGTGCACTACCACTTCTGGTGCACAAAAAACAAAAAAAAGTTAAAAACTGCAGTTCGCTGCCACTGCTGGTGCAAAAAAAATATGATTGTTTGTTTTGGACACTACAAAAAAATCAAACAATGAAGTTCACTGTAACAAAAAAAATAATAGGAAGAAATCAAACCTTGTCGATGACAACTTCGTCAATAGGATTGTCTTTGGCAGCTTCGTCAACGGGGGATAATGGCCTGTCAAACAAGTAATCAGAATCAACACCGTCGTGGTCCTGGTGCTCATCAACACGACCAGCGTTAGCCTTGGAAGATTCTCCAACACACTGCGAAAAGAACAAAAGGATAGAAAAAACAAATAGTCAATGCCACAAACGCACAGAAAAAATAGATAACAAAAATATGGGTAAAAAAAACTGTTCACATATGGAAAAAAGACATACATCCACATCTGCGGGGTCGGGAAGAGAAGGCCGGACAACATCTTCATGCCTGTTCATTTCCTTCACGATTGCATCCGCTTCCTGCTCATACGTAGCACACCTGTCATCCTGAGACTGCTTAAACTGAACGAATGAAGATCTGATATTCGTTACAGCCTGCTTAAGGAATTCAAGCTGCCCACGGTCAAAGTTATGAGCGGCCTCGATTTCTGCTTCAGAAGGGCCTTTGCCTTCAGGAAACAAACCGGCAATATTCCTCATCCTGGAGCCGGATGTTGGGAAATCACTAGTTATATTGATGACCCTATCGAGAAGCTCATCGACCTGAACAAATTTATTACGATCAGCAGAAGCATGGCCAGAAAAACCTCTAGCAGCCGCCCTAGCAAAACCACGACCCCGTCGAATTGGAGCCGCCCTAGCAAGAGGCTCACAAAACATTTCAGGGGCTTCCGCAACTGCAGTCCGCTTATACACAATGTCCGCTTCCGCCTTCCACTGAAAAAATTAACAAAAAAAAGAGATGCAGTTCACAAAAAAAAGTACATAAGAGGTTCACATTTAGCATGCGCGAAAAAAGGAATAAAAACAAAAACAAAACATGGCTATGCACTCACCGACAGCTTGCCAAACTTGTAAGAGTCCAGGTGTATCTTTCCCCTGACAACGATGTCGGCGTTGTGAATCATCTTCAACTGCACATGGGACAGTATTGCGGCACGTGGAGTGCGTTTATCCATCACCGATACTTTTCGAAGGTTCAAGGAATCCAGGTACATGAACAGGGGAACGATGGTGCAACCCTCAGCGCAGTTCTGCTTGCTCCCTGTGGAATTCCACTTGTACACAGCGGCCTGCAGCTCGTCGACAACAAGCTGACAAAAATCCATGCTAGCCATAGATGCAATATCCAAGTTTTCAACCATAGCAGTGTAATGCCCAGGATGGGACTATACCTCCTACGTGTCGAGGCACGACTTAAAGGTATAAGCCCATCCTAGAATGATCTCAAGTTTGGTATCTTTGCACGACTCATGTAGAAGAGGGATTAAAATGCAAAAGGAGATAGTTGGCTTACACTCGCCACTTCACACAATACATTACATAAGCAAGACATCATACAAAACATCACAACCCGACTACGGGTGAAGATCCAAAAGAAAGATACCAAAACAACATAAAGCCACAGGTCAGGATCGAATCCTAGTAGAAACCACTACTGATCGTCGAAACGTAACAAGCAAACAGCGAAACTCTTCATCGAGCTCCTGGTGAAGAACTTGAACCAGCTTCTGCTTCAACTCAGCTGAACCTGCATCTGGTGTTGTAGTAACTGTGAGCCACGAGGACTCAGCAATCCCATAACCATGGGTAACAAGACTAGCAAAGCTTTATGGGTAGGAAGAGGTAAGGTGGTGAGGTTGCAGCAACGACTAAGCAATATATGGTGGCTAACTTACGAGTACCAGAATAAGATGAGAAGCTACGCAAACGGTCGCAAAAGGAGTGATCGCTAAAGATCCTGACTACATACGGTCAAACATAACCCCACCGTGTTCTCTTCTCAAAGTGAAAAGAGACAGTCACGGTTACTCACACAGTTGTGTGTTTTACTTCGGATCCTCTGTCAAGTTTTCTACAACCGGACATTAACAAATTCCAATCTGCCACATAACCGCGGGCACGGCTTTCGAAAGTTCATAACCCTGCAGGGGTGTTCCAACTTAGCCCATCACAAGCTCTCACGATTAGCTGAAGTGATAAATATAATATCATCACCCCTTATCTTAGGGAAAATCCGATCAGGCTCGGCATCCCGATAGCACAAGTCATTTCGACAATGGTAAAACAAGTCCAGCAAGACCTCCCGGTGTGTCGACACCCTGATAGTAGCCGCGCGTATCTAAGTCTCAGGACACGACCGGATGGGTGATCCTACAGGTTATACCAGATACCTCGGGTTTCCCCAAGGCGGCCCCGCAGTCTCCCCGTTTGGGACCAACACCATCAGCACTGGCCCCCCCTGCTATGTAGAATTAAGAATCCTCGGGTAGCGCTAACTCCCTATGCAATTTAATTATTTAATTAAGTTGTTATTATGAGCAAATTAAAAACCAATGTTGGGCCTTGCTGGAGGAGTTTTATTCAAAGTCGAACTGACAAGGGGTCCCCATTACACCCATCGTGTTAGGAACGCAAAATCAAGGAACATAATGCCGGTTTATCGGCGCCTAAGGTGGCATGAGTGGAACAAAACACCGAGCAAAAGGCCAAGCCTTCCACCCATGCCCAGTATATAAGGTGTGTTAATAATAATTATAGATATTGTGTTATACCAACAACAACAAGTTCCCTCCTGGAACGAACTTCATCTTCACCTGCAACTAACAACGCTATAAGAAAGACTGAGCAAGCGAGGCTGAGCAAGCGGGTAACATAGCCAAACAGTGGTTTTGCTAGGAAGGTTTCAAAGTTAGAGGTTTCATGGCAACAAGGAGAGGCTGACATAAAGATGGGTATCGCGACATGTAACGATAGCATCGAGACAACTAAGCATGGCAATGGTAGTAAAGGTATCCAAGGGTATGCTCATCTTGCCTGGGATTCCACAAGGGAGAAGAACGGATCCAAGAAGAAGACGGAGCAACACAGTCGAGCGAATCCTCACAACTCCGGAACGAAACCGAAGCTATCAAGAGAAGCAACCGGAAAGAAGGAAACAACACGGTAAACACACATATCATAAACATGGCATACGATGCACATCCAAATATGATGCATGTCCGGTTTAAATATGCATGGCATGGCAAAGTGCACAGACAAAACTACAAGTTAAGTGGAGATCAATATGCAACGGGTTGCATATTGACGAAACACCACATTTAATTATTTAGTTGACTCTCATTTAATTACAAGACAAGATTAAATGTTGGTTAACATGGCAAGAGGTGAAGCATAAAGAAACTACACTATTTAGGCATTTTAAATGGGGCCGGAAAATAACAACAACAAGTCCGGAAAAATCCCCATGAGCATGTTTAATAATTATAAGCAAACAACAATTAACATTTATAATGTTGTTAAATGATGCGGATGAGATGATCAAGTTTATGCAATTTTATTAAAAGGTTGACTTAAAGGAGATATGAAGTATTGTCACCGTGGTGGAATGAAAAAGGGTGCCACGGCAACGATTCCGAAAATGATGCAACGCATCATATCGGTTCCGGTATCTCGTTGAGAGTCCGGTGCAAAAGATGGATGGCGTGGGTGAGTCAAACGAGATGAAAGGTGGGGCGATCCCGTTTCCGGGTTCCCACGAGTCGGTGACGAGGCAACCGAGGAACATGACAAAAGGTCGGAACGGGCACGAAGCACACAAGGGAGACAACTCATACAACCACAAGCAAGCATCACACGGGTCCTCCACGGGGTCGTCTCGGTATACCTTCGAAGCGTGCGTTTCGGGGCGGTTCGAGACGTAGAGGAAGGAGTCGTTCTCGTTTCCGAAGAGGAAGTAGTGGTTCACATAGCGGTAGTGGAAGTAGACGTTCTCGTAGATGTACATGTCGACGGTAGACGTTCGGGCGACGGTAGACGTTCGGGCGACGGTAGTCGTACACGGGGCGACGGTAGTGGAACTCGTTCCGTAGTGGGAAGTAGTTGTTCCGGCGACGGTAGTCGTTCACGTTCGTGTCGTGGTACTTGCGACGTCGGGGTACTTGGTCGAAGACGTTCCGTAGGGGTACACGGGCGACGGTAGGGGTACTTGGGGTCTCCGAGTAGTCGTTCATGTAGTCGTTCTCGAGCTCGTAGTCGTTCGGTCATCGATGTCGGGGTACTTGTCTCGAAGAGGTACTTGGTCGAGTCGCCGGTAGTCGTACACGGGTCATAGACGTTCGGGTTTTCCGTAGAGGAACTTGATGCATCCCCGTTCTTCGGTCTCCACTTGGCAAACAAAACAGATCCTGGACACTTCATCAGCACAAGGCAACACAAACAAAAAAAACACAGAGCAGGGACAGCAGGAGCGGGGATTCGCGCGGAGGGAGCTCGCGGCGACTCTTGGCGACGGGACTTGCGGTCCTGCTGGAGGTGAGGCAGCAGCAGCATGGCACGGGGCTGTAGAGGTGCTGGAGCTGCGGCGGCCGCGGGGCGCACCGGAGGCAGAGCAGAGGCGCGGCTGAAGAGATGCAGAGGCGAGCTCGCGAGGGAGGCCGAACGCGTGAGGAGGAGGAGGGGCCGCGGGGCCTCGTGCGCGAGGGCGATGGGGCGGAGGAAGGCCGACGGCGAGGAGATCCCGCGGCGGCCGGCGGCTTCTGGAGAAGAGGCGCGGCGGAAGAGGGACGAGGGAGAGAACGAGAGCGAAGGGAGTTAGGGTAGGGTTTCGGTGGGGTGGCCGGATGGGCCAGGAGAGAGGAGGCCCAAGAGGGAGGAGAGATGGGCCAGAGAGATTGAGGCCCGAGCGGCTAGGATGCCTCTTATTTTTATTCCTTAGCAGAAATAAAAATAAAAGGAGAGAATCAAAATAAAAAGAAAAGAGGCAAAGAACAGAAAATAAAAGATGGGTCATTTTTGTAAGGCTTTACGGGTTATTACCAACCCAACAAAAATAGAACCAACAAAAGGGAAGTGCAAACTAAAACATTTAGGTTGCAAAAAATAAAAGGAGTTTGAATGGAGTCTAGATTTTTGGAGGAGCCTCGAAACAACGGAAAGAATTATCGGCAAGGTTTTGAAGGTGAAACTCGAAGTGAAAAGACATGGGGAAAATTATGCAAGTGTGTTATGGTGATTCCGAAGCAATGGAATAATTAATAAATATAGCTCCCTAAATATTGAGAGGCTTTTATATGTTTTAAAGAGAAGACATCCTTCCCTCGATTTAAATGGACCGAAGGTCCACACGATTTATTTAGATTGAGATGCAAAATTAATATGACATGATGGCATGATGACATGATGCAATGCAAAAAATAAATAACACAAGCACAAAAGAACACACGAGAAACCCGGAACATCTGGAATCTTCGGGACTCTTCTGGAATCTTCTGGGACGTCGGTCTTCGGACGTCACAACTCTCCCACACTAACAGAGGATCTCGACCCGAGATCCTAGAGATATCACCGGGTAAAAACGGAAGAGGAAGAGGTAAAACAAAGTTGCTTCTTTGACAGACGAGTGAAACCAAAGAACCTTGAGAGGTTGAACAAATTGAAAGAAAGAAAGCAACGGAGATGAACGAAGTTAAGAGCACTCCGGTAAGCAGGAGGAACATTACAAGAACCTTGAAGGTTGAAAGACATGAAACAAGAGCTTACGAACCAAAAGAATAAGAAACCGCAATGGTATAGCCAAGGAAAAAAAAGAATGACAGAATTTGGACAGCACTCCGTCTGAAAATGGAAGGAATTAACAAGAACTTGAGGAGATGGAATGATACTTGATGAAATGAACAGCATATAGCTTCTGAAACAATTAAAAGAATGGCACAAGGTGGAAGAAAGATTCAGACAGCACTCCGGTTGAAAAGAGAGGCAAACATGAAAGGATGACGGAACTAGAATGAAGAATACAACACTCCAGTTAAATGATAAGCAAGGAAAAAACAAGATCCCGATTAAACGAGATGATGGGGTGGAGAGAGCAATATTACAATGCCTCCGGAATGAAAGAATAGCATAAAACTCAATGAAAGACTTGAACGGAGAAGAAAATGACAACTTCTCTCAAAATTGAATTTGAGAGAGCATCCTTACAAAGAAGGGTTGAACGGAGTTGTTGGAAATTCAACAACGAAAGAATAAGCTTGATGTGGGCTTATGGAAAACATCTCAAAATTAAGAGGTGACAACCAGCCACTAACGAAACTTTTGATTGGATTGAGATCAACAAGGAGATGAAAAACTTATTTCACCGGAATGATAAGTGAAGAACTTGGGTCATCTATAAGCACCATAATTAGCAACAATCCTTAGGGAAAGCTTTTAGGTGAGATACAACCCAAGATTACTCCAACAAATAAATTGAATGGTTGGAAAGATGTCTTGAACAAAGAAAATGATGGGTTTAATTATCTCATTCTTGATACTCGTGAATCATGAAACATGAAGGAATTGACAAGAATAACATAACACCATCTCAAAAGATAAGGGAGAAAGAATTGCAATTGGAAAGCATGATGAAAATGCTTGAGCTCCAACAAGAATCTTGATGAAGACTTCAAGGATGAATTAAATGATGATGAACCACCATGAGAACTCCGGTAATGAAAGCATGAGAAGTGAAAGATGAAAAGAATAAAATTCAAGGCCTGCGATGAATTAGATAGAACTCCGGAAAACAAGATGAACAACTTAGAATCGAGAATATGATATGATGAACAAGCTCCGGAAAAAGAGATTAAATCACCTTGAAGGAATAAGAATAAGAATAAGAATTATGTCATGCATCTCCTTCACCACTTTAAATTGATGACAACCAAGGATTTGGCATACTACTTATTCTCGTTGGAAATAATTAAAGAGAGATCTAGCACAAGCTCGGATAATTATTCAACGAACCACCGGTAGGATTATGAAAGAACGAGTGAATTAAAACGATAACAATGGAAGGGTAATCTTGAAAGAACCACCGTAAGAATATGGAGACGAACGAAGAGGCATCAATGAAGAATATTTGGAGAACGAAGTTGAAAACTGAGAACGAAGAATCTTCTGAAATGATGGCCTCCGGAGGAACACAAAGGAAAAGAATTCATGAAATGCTTCGGATGGGTATGAAAAGAATTCCTCACAAACGAAACAATAATGAGGATGGCATGAAGCTAGAACCACGAATCTTGGAAGAACGGATAAGGATTTAAGAGAAACACTTCTCCGGTCTTCAATTGTTGAGAATGAAGACGAGAAATGCCATGAAGAATTGTTGAGCACTCCGGAATGAGAATTTAAAAGGTTGAACCAATGATGAACAATAATTTGAAAGCGATCTTGGAGAAGGCATGTGACTGATGGGAATCATTCTTACGTCACACTATGAAAAGAATTTGAGAATAACTCCGAAAAAATAGAAGAGTCAGGCAAGATCCTGGAAAAAGACCTGTGGGTTAGGGCCCACTCAAAGAAATCACCGTTGAAAAAGATTGCTTGAGAGATATTGCACCGGTTGAATTAAATGACTTGAATAAGATAACAATCTCAAAATAGCTTGACAGGATTAAGAATGGAATTATGAACCTTCAGCACTCCGGATAAGAATAGCAAGAGGAGAATGAATAATTGATGCACCGGAATAAGAAAGCATTGTGAAAAGAGGAAAAGGATAAGATCAACACCGAAAACTTGAATTACAACCACCGGCAGAATATTAGAATTAAGAATGATGAACTTGAAGCTCTTGAGCATCTTCGCGATAAATCCCGGATAAGGACATTGAAGGAAAAGAATGAAGAACCTCACATGAATAACATGGATACTTCATTTGAGAATCTCTTGCTCTGAGAAGAAGAAGGGTGGGAGGGTGGGTAAAACAAAGACAACTTGGGATGAATGAAACAAACACCGTCAGATTTCTCAACGGCGTCCGTATGGAATAACTTGAAGAGAAGGCACACCGGTTGAAAAAGAATTTAACATGACCATCTTGATGATCAAAAAGGACTAGCACTCTCATAGAAATATGAGAACACCGATTAGGAAAGGTATGGAATCAACATTTGACATCGAAGCAACTCGAATACCAGAATCAAAACAAGAACAAAGGATAGATGTGCAACATGATCTTCACAATATCATTCGAACAGAGGATTGAACGAATGAATTCCGCAGGTACATCAACTCGTCGAGAAGCCACTTGGAGAACAAAAGATAAATTAAAAGGAACAGGATCAGATAGAACAAATACAAGATAGAAGCTTCGTTCGACATCTTCGTGCTGAAAGATCATGGAACGTGTTACAAAAGGGTTTTGCAATCCCCGGATCAGCATAGCCAAGGACCCTTTAAGATGCAACTCCCGATCAGAACAAGTCCATAAAACCACTTCACTCAATGTAGAACCCCAAACTCCATATCGTGCATCCGTTGGAAGAATGCCTAGAACTACTAGATGAACCCACCTATAGATTTCCGAAAGTTTCCAGTTATGCAATCAGGTGTTGGGGATACACGGGAAGCACCGCGCAATCAACTCTAAACCTACATCCAGGTGTATCCATCCTTCAACACATAACCAGTCTTTCTCGGAAACTGTTTACCTCGGACCTTCGAAAAGCATCCACTATAACAAGCTATGGCAATACTCTCGAACTACCTCCCCAGTACTGGGTGATGTCGGGGTTATCTTGCCACTGGCCGTATAGGAGAGATTTTCGATGTCGGCCGTCTTAAGTATTTAGTACTGCCGCGATATGCTTGTTACAATGATACCTCGAAGCTCAACTCCTCGGTAACAGGAGGCATCGAGAACAATATCCTTGTCACAAGAACATCGAAACAATCCCAGAATACTCGCGGGATCCTAAAAAAAATTTGGTGCAATTTTTGAAAGTAGAAGAGACAAGAGTAGACGTCAGGAGTCCTCACCAGAGAGAAAAGAGATGAGGAGCAAAAGAAATCCTACTCTCCGATATAATATAGGACTCAAAAGGTTTTTCAGTGTGTGCCTAGACTCAACCGTCAACGATTCGATCAATCAGTGGGGGCTTCTAGGTCGGAGAAGGCTCTGAATACCAACTTGTAATGCCATCCTGGGCATTACAAGCAGCTACCCTGGACAACCGAGTTGCGGGGCTAGGACAAAGCAAGCACTGGAAGACAATGAGAAAAAAAAACCTTCACCGTCTTATCAACCTTCGCAGGGTCCGCAGCCAGCGTGCGAAGTAAGGTAAGTAGGTCCTTCGCATCTATGCTACGAGAACGGTTGAACCCGAGTTCATCCTTTAGGTTAGTCAGCGAGTCATCATGGCCGCTGGCAGCATGCCTGGGAGAAGTGTGAGAACCCATAGGGAAGTCAAAAATGTGATGGACAGCCTCGCGATTGATTTCCAGAACCTTGTTTGGCCCACAGTCCAGTCTCATCGTGTCGGGGTCGATCTTTCCCATCAGCTTGCACATCAAAACACGAGAAACATTCTTCTCTAATTTCAGGTCAAAGACAATGCTAAAACCTGCTTGCCGCACCAAAGTTCTGTGCACCTCACCCAGCAAAGCGACAACTTTGATTACATTTGGAATGGACAACCGAACAGTCTTGTTGAAACGCCATTCGTGCGCAACATCGTCTTCAGACCTCTTTCTCTTCGTACTCTTAGCAGCCTACAAAAAAAACAAAGAATAAAAAATGCAGTTCACATCAGCAAACTCATGCAAAAACAACTTAAAAAAACAGAAGAAAAAGTAAATAAACAGCGTATACCTTACTAACATCAACATCCTACTCATTAGAATCACTGTCCAGAGCTTCTTCAGCTGCATTTTCTCGCGCAAGCTTAGATCGACGCTCAGAATCAACATGAGAGTGATCGTCCGCCCGTCTCCGCTTTCCTTGAATCCCACCCACATCAACCTCGGCGTAATTAGGTCTCTTTGAGTAATCAACACGCGGGCTCCGGCGTGGAGAACTTAAACCTTGCTCTGCGACAGTGTTGAGTTTCCTCTTCACAGGATTCTTTGCGGGGGCAAATTTAGCAGACTTCTTTGAATCTGCAATCCTCCTTCCTATCTCCTTACCCTCCCCTAACTTTACTTGCTTCGCCCTATGAGCCTTCACAAAAGTATTACCGAGTGCAATAGCTTTCTGCCTTCTCCTCTCAACATCGGCTGCAATCTGATCAGGGACCATCCAATCCTGTGTAACTGGCTCTGTGCCATCAACAGATTGCGACTGGTTTTCACTCAACTCAGGTGGAATGTTGACCTGATCAGATGTACCGCCACCGACAACATCGGCTGTGAAATAACGTGTAATCAAATAGTTAACGCCACCACCCCCTGACCCACCAGGAGATAAAACTGTGGGTGAGAAAAAACATAAGGAAAGATGTGTGTGTGAGATGAAGACCTAAACTTAATGCAGCTCATATCAACTTGGAAAAACAAAAAAAATGTAGAAATGCAGTGCACTTTTCCAGCAGTTTATGTTTAACAATTAAAAACATAACAGTAAACCTAAAAAATGCAGTTCATGTCGCTTGAATATCATATTCACGCGTGTCTGAAAGTGGACATTGGCACAGGGTTATATGATGCAGTGCACTAATTCGTTTAAGTGACCAATTGACCGCATATAAAAAAAAAGAAGTGCGCTTAGATATGCAAAACAAAACAAATTCATGCAGTTCTGTGAGAGGCAAAAACTAAAACTTAATGCAGCTCATATCGATTTCGCAAAACCGCATAGTGGATAGACAAAAAAAATACAAAGCAGTGTCCAAAATGCAGTGCTCTTTTAGCAGTTTATGTTTAACAAAAAAAACATAACAACTAACTTAATGTCCTTCCAAAAAAGTAAAAAACAATTAACTTGACGCAGTTCATATCAGTTTGCCACGCGTGTCTTAAAAAAAGGCCTTACTAAAAAGGAATCTAAGATGCAGTGCACTATTTCGTTCAACCAAAAGAAGTAAATTGACCCTGAATGAAAACTGCAGTTCACTATGATGTAGTTACCAGATGGAGAAGCCGTTCTAACTGGTGACGCATCAATTGGTGAGGAAGAAACCATACTGTGCCTCCAATCAGCAAGGGATAATAATTAAACCCTAGACAGCAAACCCCAAATTCAGGCAGAGAAAAACTTTCAATCCATAGGGAGTTCCAATTTCAAGCATACAAAACAACCTTAAGAAGAGAATGCTGGCACGAAAAATAACCCTAACACAAGATCTGGAACGGATTAGGGGCGATTTGGGGCTCACCGTGGGACGAAGTGACGGCCGGACGAGGCGGGTGCGGACGGCAACGGCGGAGGAAGCGCCCTACGGACGGCGGCGGCTGCGGGCGTCGTCGCCCTCCACCACCAGAGAGCCCCTACGGACGGCGGCGGCTGCGGGCGTCGTCGCTCTCCACCACGAGAGCATGAGCGCGGGGG
>LR738711.1:181944690-181969491 GCA_902687465.1 Secale cereale | reverse complement strand
TACTAGCAAAAAATGCCCGTGCGTTGCAACGGGAGAACAAAACCACATGTCCACGTATATGCCTGAAGGCTTGTATGCACTCATGCGACATCCAGACCAGTTTGCTGGAAATTATTCATTTATGCACGTGCATTGCTTTTAGCATGTGCATTGCTTCTATGAATCACCATGGAGGATTTCCACCCATGGAAAGAACCAAAAAAGATTTCAGTTTACAATCTCTACATTCATCTTGAAGATCTTGAAGGTCGTTTAACCATGTAAAATAAGAATTGCTTTGGTGATCAAACATTTTAATCCTTGGTCATGCAATCAATCTTCCTAAATTGATTTTCTCAACTCGATATTCAAGTGAAAAGGCTTTCCTAGAGACACCACATATACTATTTTCAAAATATTGGCTACTAATCTATATGCCACCTAAACATCAATTTCTCCATCATTTCTTTAGCTTGGCACAACTCCTTCATATCTTTGCACTCCTTCAGAACACTGGATACTACCTGAGCTTTCTTTAACATTAATTTTGTCGTTACTTTAAGCATCATCGCCTTCCTTTTCCATGTAGCTGTCAGACACCAATGACGGTATTTGATTCTTTCCCACTCTTTACTTTGCACTTTGATAATTTGCCACTGATTACATTTTATTTGATATTTTGCCACTTCTTATTTTGGAATTTGATTATTTGCCCTTTTTACCAAAAAGCAATCCTTTCAATTATAATTTGATATTATATGCCCAAAACCAGTGACCAAATTTCCCTCTGTACATGTTTGATTGAAGAGTGAGTCGTTCACCTGAAATTCGCCAATGTGCATGATGAACCCAAGCTTCCTCCCCGTCGGCCTGGCACTCCCCGACGTTACCGCCCTTGCTGCTACCTACCGCTGCCATTGCAGCTCGCTGATACCGGCCCTTGCTGCTCCTCCCCCCACCCCATCGTATAACTACTTCTGCTCACCAACACGTCCCTTGCTGTTGCTTTTCACTGCCAGGAGCGCCTCCACACCACTGCCATGTCAGCACCATCGTCGAGCTTGTCAGCACCACCATGCCACCGCATGCCAAGGTCAGCAACATAGGGCTCTTGCTGAACCATATGCACAAGAACAAAATAAGCATCATTCCATGTACAAATGCCCGTGCGTTGCACCGGGCGATAAATGTGGCAGAACTTGCTTCATGGATCCTTTTTTTGCCATTTTCTATATCTAATTTAAATAAATTCGGAACATGAAAAATTCCTTGTTTTTATTAAAACTTAACATTTTCATTAAAATGTAAAACCATTTGAAGATTAGTTTCAAAAATTATGGAAATTGGAACATTTCTCTATAAAATACTATTATGTAAATTGATTATTTTTGTTGTACATTTCAAAATGGTTTTGTAGTTAGTACTGTTTTTTGGGGAATTTTGAAGTATTTGTAAAAAGTACGAACATATTTTTATGTGTTAATTTGGTGGGTATTTTTGTTCGATAACTTTTACATATAGTTGGTTTTTTGGTTGATTTTTTCATAACTATTTTGGCTTGGCCCAAACAAAATAGTAAACATAGACACAAGGACCCATGCACTCATCTTCGTACCTATTATTAAAAAAAACTCATCTTATTACCGCTGTTGTATCCCTTGTGCGCCACTGTTAGGTCTCTTCCCTATTTTTCCCCATTGTCGAGTTCTCCCTTGTGCGCCGCCGCCACCGCCCGCACTCCGTCTGCCATCTCCTCTCGTCTACCAGAGCCTGGACGAAGGCGAGCATTGGTACGCCACTTCCCTCTCATCATCTAGCACGGGCAGCACGTCGCCCTCTAGTACAAATGCCAGTGCATTGCACCGGGCAAAAAATTAGATATAACCTGCTTCATGTGCCATTATACAACACTTTATTAATCCAATTGTTGCAAACATTAGAAATAAGGTTACACTGAGTTTTTCTTTTTGGACTTTGTAATTTGGACGTACCCTAACAATGTTTGTCATGACCTATTTCAGCTCCTCATTTTCATTTCATCCTATTAAAAAGTATCAAGTTTATTTATTTTTGTTTAGCAAACACAATTTACTTTGAGTAGTTGTTTTTAGATTTTCGAGAAATATTTTTTGAAATGGAATTATTTTTATGGTGAAGAACTTTTTTTATATATAATGTCTTATTTATTTTTGCACTATTTTTTGTGTTTGGTTCATTCAGAGTGGATGTGTTATTTTGGTAGCAGCTAGCTCAGAGTCGTTTGCTAAAAAAAAATGCTAGTTCAGAGTGGTCGCTCTGCCTCTTGCTTAGTCGTACTGGATATTAGTCACCGCTTCAGACACCTGCACATTTATCCAACAATCAGAGGGGAAAAAAAACCGTCGTCTCTTACCTCTCCCTACTCAGCTTCTAATCCCCATTTCCAACCATGGCAGGCACTCACCTTCTCGCCCCTTCCCCTCCACCTCCGAGCCACGCGGTGCCGGGTCAGTTCGCTCGCCCTAGCCGGGGTTCAGATCCCTTCGCCCCCGCAGGCCTTCTCCTCCGAGCCGACGAACAGGTCGAGGCGGCTCCTCCGGGAGGTCGCGCAGTGGAAGAAGGCCGTCTCCGCCAAGAAGAAACACCCGCCGCGGTGGTTCACCCTCAAGCCGCTGCTCGACGAGGAGCGCCTCACCTAGCGGTTCCTCAACAGTCCGCAGCTGTCGCTCAAGTCGCTTCCGCTTCTCTCCCCCTGCCTCCCCCCTCGTCACCGTCCGCCGCCGACCGGACCTGGATGGACGAGCAACTCCTCAAGGCCAAGCAGGTGCGGTGCTCCAGCAATCTGGCCTCCTCGGCGTCGATGCAGTCTGCATCCATCCAGTACTGCATCCACCAAGGTATTCATCTAATTAGTTCTATGTCTTCTGAAACCTGACTGTTTTTTCTTCCTTCACATCTAATTAGTTTCACATGGATTTGTATGTTGCAGAGTTCTAAAGAACATAGGAAGATTCCTGTGCTTGGAGTTGAGTCATGTGAATGTTCTAATTTTTAAAGACATGTAGCTTTCCTTTGGTCAAGTATGTTGTTGCTGTAGGACAACTTCGTATGACCACTGTCTTAAACATTCAGTTAAAAACAAACAAGCAGATCCTGTCATTTTTTTTAAAGCATAGGGCTACAATAACCTGCAGCAAAGTTAATATCTGCTTGCAAAAATATGTGGTTTCCTTTAGTCAAGTATGTTGTCGCTGGAATTTGCCCTGAATTGCGTACTTATAACCAATGACGCATATAGTCTTGTGTATTAATGCCATGAAATTTCCATGTATCACCCATCTTCTCCTCTTTGTGCCGCTGCCCCTTGTTTGGTTTGGTTCGATTTGCTTTTCTTCCAGTTTCCCTAATGCGGTTTCCTCATGTAGGTGCTGCTGCATGATGTCAAGTGATGAGGCAACCAAATGGGACGCAGGGCTAGGCCTCAATGAATCCAAAAGAGCTCAATGGTATGCTGTTTATTTCTCTATTTGAGATAGACTTGTGAATTTCCAGTGCTAGTATGTGAAGAACACTCTACAATTTGAGGTTCAGAGCACTTGTTTGCACTTGGCTCGCACCATGTGGTGGTGATTGTGGTTGCCTACATTCAGCCACTGTGTGAGTTTTACTGTAGTGAGTAATTGGATTGAGTTCTGGAGCAATATGCAACTGTAGGATCATGCTTCATTCAGCTCGTATGTGAGTCTCAATGCTGGCGTTGGTTTCTGAGTTCATGAAGCTAGCTAGCTATTATGTCTAGTATCTCCTGGTATGATTTGTTTAGTCTCAATTCTTGCGTTGGTTTCAAAATGACCAGTGCACATTTGCGTTGTGCAGTACGGACTCGGCTACAATTCTTGTATGTCATGCGGTTATTCCTTGGCGTCTCACATTTTGTCCTATTGATATGTTGCAGATATTGGGTAGGAGGTTGAGGGACATGAGGGCCGGCGGTGAGCTTAAAGCTCTGTTGCTATTCAACAGTCTCAGAAATCTCTTCAAATAAACAAATGAGGTATATGTTCTGCCCCCCTCGATATGCTTAGCAGAATAGTAGATTTGTGAGATCTTACTGTGAACTATATGTGTAATAACTATCAGTAGTCTAGGTTTGAGCATTAGAACCGTTTTAGAATCGGATAAAAAATAGAATTTGATCTGATCCTATTTTCCTATTGTTTAATCTTAGAGTAAGTTACTCTTGAATATATGTGATCGGTTTTGTCACTTTATGGCACTCTTTAATCTCTTTGGTTAATATAAACATGTCGGTGGAATTATGATTGAAATCACATCAACAAGAAGTCTACGCCCAATTATTATTGGAATTACATTTACACTTGTTTCATAATACATGGCAATCTTGCAGCTACTCCTGAACCCAAAACCGGCCATCCACACCTTTATCAATCCATGGCAGGAAGTTATTGATTTTGTCGAAAGCAGCAATCAAAGGCATGTCTGGCCACCCCCATGAACGCCAAGGGGTTCAGAGATATGGGGACGCAGACCATGTCCATCACCAGGCGCCGTTGGTGCATTCTCTTGCAGGTGCACCCACTTCCACTTGGGCAGTAGCTGCTTCTCCCCGACGCCCACCACCGCTACGGGCTACCGGTGCTACTACTCTTGCTCGTCGCCGCCGCATGCTGCTGCTCGCCGAAGCCTCGTGCTGCCGTCGTCGTGGACCTGGTCGCGAGTCGTGACTCACACCATGGCCGCCGCCACAAACTGCCATGTTTTGTGAAGAACGCAAGTTCAAAGCAAAAAAAGCTTCACCACCACTGGCTCCCATGACTGCTGCCCCGCCACGGTTGGTCATCCTCTTGGAGCCGCTTTAGCCAGGGATGGGTGTACTCCCGCCCGGCGATGTCAATGGCGATGGAGGTGTCGAAAGAGACGGAGGCGGCGGGCGGGGCGGACGAAGAGCAGTCCGATGCCAAGGCGGCATGGGAGTGCCAGCCATGAGGCCCACCTCCATCTGCAAGGACTTCGCGCCGTAGCGCTGGATCCCTCTGTCTCCCGCGCCCGTCCTCCGTCACCCGGCTCCGACGAGCTCTTGCCCAGGTTGCCCCACCGCCCCTCCTTTCTCCCTTCTTCTCTCCCTCACGGCCTCACCTCACTGTCTTCTTTCTCCCTAGGACCCGCTGATGCCATGGATGCGCCTAGGAAGCCTCGCCGCCGGCCTCTGGATCCGCCTCCCAAGCACCATCCGCGCATGGATCCAGCCCCTTGAAGCTCCATCCGCCGCCGCCCTTCTGCATCGAGCCGCTCCGCCGACCCCAGCCGCTCGCGTCGCCGCGCGTTGACCCGATCCTGAACCAGACGTATGGACTGCGCGTTGAATATACCAAACTACAGGGTTATTTTTGTGAAGATGAAGCGTTTTCTCAGATCCACTTATACAGGGACTGCGGGTTGCATTACCAAAAAGTAGAAGGATTGTTTTGTAAAACTGCGACGACGTACGGGCTGAAACCCTATTTTCTTTATTATTAGGTAAAGATATATATATATAAAGTTAACCGACCTAGTCGGGCCGTACCCGACTAGGACTCCTCCAGCCAGCCTTTATAAAGCGAGGCCCGAAGCCCCGCAGCCCACCCCAGCCGCCGCCGAACCCTAGCCGTTGCCCTAAGCCGCCGCCGCTGAGCGCCGCCGCCGCCGCCCGCCGCCCCGCGCCGCTGGCACCGGAGCCCGCCATCGACGAGGTAGTCGCCGCCGCCGAACCCGCCGCCGCCGCCGTTTTTTGTTTAGAAAACCGTTCAGTCTTTTTTTTTTGAAACACTAGATCTGTTTTTTTTAATAGATCGGTTCGGTTTTTCGTCGGTTTAGTTTAGTAGCGGACGTTCATCCGTTCATTCGTTCTAATCAACGCTTTTTGTCTTTTAGTAAAAGATAGCGAACATTCGTTCGTTAGCCTGTTCGTCCATTTTTCTTTTTCAGGGTTTATCCGCGATTATTTTTGATCACGATTTCTGCCCTGATCTTCATTTTAGTTTATCTTTTCGCTCGTAAGTCGGAATCAGGCGATTCAAACGCCTAGATCTTCGTCTCGAAGCCCTCTTTTCGTTTAACAAATTTGAACAAGGTTTGGCTACTGTAAAATTTGACTTTAGTTCAATCTAGTAAACGGATCTTGTTTCTTTCGCAGTTTGAGTTTCGTTGCTTAGTTTGATTTGATTCTTTTTGCACACCGGAGTTCTTAAGTTGAACTTTCTGGTTAGATCTTCTTATTTGGAATTTTACATGTGCATCTTTGCTTGTTTGCTTATGTATGCTATTGTTTGCTTGCGATAGAATTCCCGGAGTGCGAAGCATGCTACTACGAGTCCCTAGGTTTTGCGAATCATCAGCAAGGCAAGTAACACTTTGATCATACCCTTTATTACCCAGTTTTTATGCATTAGATCAAACCCTCACACATTGCATGAGTAGGATCTCTTAACTTGTGGGTCTGGGAAGTAGATTGTGGTAGAACCTATTACCTGCATTATTTTCAAACCCTTGGGAGTTACTTCTACGTTATGCTTAGGTTGCCATGCTATGCTCGTAGACGTGGATTGGGTTTGAGTGTATCCATGACAGATGTGAGATGTTAACTAAAGGTTCAACTTAAGGTGGCTACTTGAATACACATCTGGGTGGATTGGTTGCAGGGCACCTGGAGAATCTAGTGTTGTCCTAGGAAATCCCGAAGGAACCGTGTGATTATCCTATGGAATGCCACCCAGGCTCAAAGAGATCATAAAATTATTCATGCTAGAAACTTCCGTGTGCAGCCACAATGCCATTATGGGCTCTGGCATAGTATGAGTAAGTTGTGTGAGCTCTTTCAGTGGTGGACTAGCATATGTAGGGGAAAGTAGGTGTATGGGTCCATCCGGGGTAAAGAGTAAATGCTTCTGAAAGACCGTGTCTCGGTCATCCATTTCTCAAACACCATGCAGTGCGAGAAATCCAACGAAGGAGATCAAGTCTTGTGGGGAAAAGTGCGCAAACCTCTGCAGAGTGTACAAACTAACCATGATTAGCCGTGTCCCCGGTTATGGACATCTTGAGTATCTGGTACTTGAATTATTGGTTGATCTCAACACTCTAAAATTAATTTGTTGGGTTAATGATGACTACTTTAATTGTGATTGAGTTGGAGGAACCTTCTCAATGATGTTTCAACTACCATGATAGTTAAAATAAAAGTTATTCCTTTGTTGTAGGAAAAAATTGGCTTTATGCAAAAATCTTAACCTTAGAGCCTCCACCAGCCAAATATGCATATAGTGTTAGCCTTTATTTCTGTTACTTGCTCTACTATGTTATCTTGCCAGCATATTCCATGTGCTGACCCGTTTCGGGCTGCAACATGTTATGTTGCAGACTTTTCAGAAGAAGAGTAAGGTGCGCTAGGTCGTTTGTCATGCACTCAGCTATGTCGTTAGAGTTGATGGACTCACTTATCTTCCAAGCCTTCCGTTGTTATTTTGTTAGATGGCCTTATGCCATATACTTTTGTAATAAGTTCTCTTCTGAGACATTCGATGTAATAAGTGTGTGATTGCCACTCTGTTATAAATCCTTCAAGTACTGTGTGTGTCAGCATTACCGATTCAGGGATGACACAGAACACAAAGACTTCCGTCCATTCGGATCGTGGTCGTTATAAGATGGCATCAGAGCACACGCTGAATGTAGGACACGACCACTAATATAAACCCTAGGTCACTCTTCTCCACTCATTTCTGACTCCTCTCCATTTTCTACTCTTTAGAATGGTGGACCCAAGGAACAAGTTCACTCTACCGGATGAAGACACACCTTTTGGACGACACTTGAAGGAACTCACTAGGTACCTGAACATCGGAATACCAAGTTTCACCGGGACCTACACCGCCACTCTACCAGAAGAGTAGCGATGGAATATTCAAGTTCAAATTCCCGGGAGGACATTCGCACCATCCACTGAGCCCGTAGAGTTTTCTTTTGATGCACCAACCTGGAGCCTAGGCAAGAGTATGGCAGCCCACATTACCATGGGGCGTATTGGAGAAGTCTACAAGCAGGAGCTGAAGGACACTGTCTACCAAATATGTGGACGCTGAGATGAGCAATGAGACATGATCAGTACCCGGAAGGACAGATCCATTGCAACGTTCATCCAGGAGTTAAACTAGCACATTCGTCGACAGGAGCACCAGATGTGTGCAGGGATGATAGAGTTGAAGAAGGCGTTAACCAGGAACTTGGAGCTAGAAGAGGAACTCAAGTCTACACGCGACAGATACGAGGAGGAGATGACAATACTCATGGAGAAGAATGATGACTTGACAAGGAAGCTAGGAGTATTCATGGGCGATCCAGCGCCAGGAGGAGGAGAAGAAGAAGAACCCAAGGAGATTCGTTCTGAGGACTACATCATCATCAACGACACAGACTCAGACCCCGATGATCGCGATGATGACTATGAAGATGAAGCTGGAGCAGATATCATGGAATCTTCCGCTCATCAAAATTTCTAGATGACCACCCTATGACTAGTAGTTCCCCCCCATATAGTAGAATTTAGAGCACTTTTGTAACGTTAGTTAGGTCTTTTGTATGCCCTTGCTTGAAATTGATTGGTGTGATATGATTGTGTTGTCTCATGTGCATATGGGTAGTGAATTTTCCCTTAGACCTCATTTCTATTGTAATCTCTTCCCTCTACACCCATCATATGCCTCTGAGACGTGAGCCCGGATTTCAGTTTCCCCCTGAGCTCACTCAGTTGATCCAGCAGCAGAACACTTTGATGCAACTTATTGACCAGAACAATCAGAACAATCAAAACAACAACAACAACAACAACAACTACCCTCCACCACCACCACCCGTGGACAACCAGACACGTTTCCTAAGGTTGCAACCACCGGTGTTTTCCAGTAGCATTGAACCAATAGTTGATGATGACTGGCTGTGCAAGATTGGAAGGGAGTTGACCACTGCCAATTTTCACGGATGCTGAGAAGGTGCGTTTTGCCGCACATCAATTGGCTGGAGCAGCAGCAGCATGGTGGGAGAATTACACAGCCACTTTCCCCGTAGCCAATGTCACTTGGGATCAGTTTCAGCAAGCTTTTCGCACTGCCCGTGTCTCAACTAGAGCCATGAGCATGAAGAAGCGAGAGTTTCACAACTTGCGCCAAGGGAATCGTACTATGGCTCAGTACGTAGATGAGTTTAGTACTCTATCTCGTTATTCCCCTGACGATGTGGCAACCGATGCCGCGAAGCAGGAGAAGTTTATGGAAGGGCTGAATGATGAGATGAGCATACAGTTGATGGTGGGAACCTTCAACAACTACCAGGAGTTGGTAGATAAAGCTCTTATGATTGAAGGGAAGCAACATCAGATTGAGAGCCGCAAGAGGAAGTATGGACAAGGAAAGAATAACTCTGGAGCCCAGCAGAAGCCCCGTTTCACCCCGAACTCTGGAGGATACACCCATAACCATGGAAGCCACACCCATAATGGAGGGAGTTCTCACAACCACACTGGCTCCAAGAATGGGAATGTGAATGGAGCAAGCAATAGTCAGAACCGCTCCACTCCAGCCACACCCGCCAAGAGGGATTTATGTCACATTACCTGTTTCAAGTGCGGGAAGAATGGACACTACGCCACGGAGTGCCCTGAAGCGAAGAATGGGAACGACAATGGAAGCGCTGGGAAGAAGCCCAACCCTTTCAACAAAGGACAAGTGAACCACGTGACCGTGGAGGAAGTTGAAGAGCAACCTGATGCAGTTGTCGGTAAGTTTTTGGTTAAGTCATTTACCGCAGTAGTTCTTTTCGATACTGGTGCTTCGCATTCATACATTTCAAGGGGATTCATGAATAGACATAAGTTGCCCACCAAAGTCCTTATGACCCCTATGCTAGTAAGATCACCAGGAGCGGAATATATGGCAAATCAAGGATGTTTTCAGATGCCATTGACCATTGGGCACCATGTTTTCCCCTCAGACCTGATAGTTTTGGAGTCGCAAGGATTGGATGTGATACTAGGTATGGATTAGCTATCGATGTATGGAGGGAACATCGACTGTGCCAGTAAGTCTATTTTACTTACCACCCCGGAGGGAAAAAGGATCAAGTATGTATCTAGGCATTCGCCTATGAGGACACAAGTAAATTCTCTCTTGGGAGTTGTTCAGGAGGAAGTGCCTGTAGTAAGGGATTATTCGGATGTATTTCTAGAGGAGCTACCAGGCATGCCGCCGGATAGGGATATTGAGTTTTTGATAGAGCCATTGCCTGGCACTAGACCAATATCGAAGAGACCGTACCGGATGCCAGCAAATGATCTGGAGGAGATCAAGAAGCAGATTAAGGAGTTGCTGGAGAAAGGATTTATTCGACGAAGTTCATCACCTTGGAAAGACCCAGTGCTCTTGGTCGAGAAGAAGGATGGATCTTTAAGGATGGTCGTTGATTATCGGGCACTGAATGAAGTGACGATTAAGAATGAGTACCCACTATCGATGGTCAATAATTTGTTCGACCAACTTCAAGGAGCTAAAGTATTCTCCAAGATCGATCTACGATCAGGATACCACCAGTTGAAGATCCGAGAGAAGGATATACCTAAGACAGCCTTCACCACAAGGTATGGGCTATATGAGTATACAGTTATGTCATTTGGATTGACTAACGCCCCTGCCTATTTCATGAGTATGATGAATAAGGTGTTCATGGAGTTCTTGGATAAGTTTGTCGTGGTATTCATTGATCATATTCCGGTGTACTCGAAGAACGAAGAGAAACACGAGGAGCATTTGCGTTTGGTTCTTGAGAAGCTCAGAGAACATCAGTTGTATGCCAAGTTTAGCAAATGTGAGTTTTGGTTGAAAGAAGTTGGATTCTTAGGACATGTTATATCAGGAGAAGGTATAGAAGTGGATCCTGTCAAGGTGCGGGCAGTCACTGAGTGGTTGGCAACCACGTCAGTTGGAGAAATCCGCAGTTTTCTTGGACACGCGAGATATTACCGGAGATTCATAGAAAATTTCTCCAAGATTGCAAAGCCTGTGATGGCATTGTTGAAGAAGGACACCAAGTTTCATTGGACTGAAGAGTGTGAAGAAAGTTTCCAGGAGTTGAAGAAACGTTTGACGACAGCCCTAGTGCTGATCTTGCCAGATATACGCAAGGATTTCCAAGTGTATTGCGATGCTTCACACTTAGGACTTGGAGGAGTACGCATGCATGACGGAAGAGTTATTTCTTATGCATCCCGTCAACTTCGACCGCACAAGTTGAATTATGCTACGCATGATTTGGAGCTAGCAGCAGTAGTGCATGCGCTCAAAACCTGGAGACATTTCCTTATTGGGAATCGTTGTGATGTGTACACGGTTCACAACAGTTTGAAGTACATTCTCACTCAGAAGGAGCTGAACCTCAGACAGAGGAGATGGTTGGAGCTCATAAAGGATTATGATATGAAGCTGCACTATCATCTAGGCAAGGCCAATGTCGTTGCAGACACTTTGAGCCGGAAGAGTTATGCTAATACCCTAGTAAAGGGAGGATTGCCAAAGGAGTTAGCAGAAGACCTCAGGGAGCTTCGTTTGGAGATAGTAGCTAGGGGTTTTGTTGCAACATTGGAGGTTCAGTCAACATTGTTGGGAAAGATACGAGAGGCCCAGAAGGATGACAAAGAGATTGCCGAGATAAAGGAGAAGATGAGTGAAGGAAAAGCCAAGGGTTTTCGTGAGGAAGAACACGACACCTTGTGGTTTGAGGACCGAATCTATGTGCCTAACAACGCCGAGATCAGGAAGTTGATACTACAGGAAGCACATGATTCGCCGTATTCGATACACCCCGGAAACACTAAGATGTATTTGGATTTGAAGGAACGTTTCTGGTGGATGGGAATGAAGAAAGATATTGCCGAGTATGTAGCAGTATGTGATGTATGTCATAGAGTGAAGGCAGAACATCAGAAGCCAGTAGGATTACTGCAGCCTATGCCGATACCCGAATGGAAGTGGGATAAGCTTGGCATGGATTTTATCACCGGATTTCCCAGGACCAGATTGGGATATGACTCAATCTGGGTAGTAGGTGGATCGCTTGACCAAAGTAGCCCACTTTATCCCCGTGAAAACCACATATACCAGTGCAAAGTTGGCCAAGATATACATGACCAGGATCGTATGTCTGCACGGAGTTCCGAGGACCATCATATCAGATAGAGGAACACAGTTCATCTCAAAGGTTTGGTATCAGTTACACCAGACTTTGGGAACTAGGCTAGAATTCAGTATAGCTTTTCACCCGTGATACGTCTCCAACGTATCTACTTTTCCAAACACTTTTGCCCTTGTTTTGGACTCTAACTTGCATGATTTGAATGGAACTAACCCAGACTGACATTGTTTTCAGCAGAACTGCCATGGTGTTGTTTTTGTGCAGAAATTAAAAGTTCTCGGAATCACCTGAAAATCAACGGAGAATTATTTCAGAAAAGATAAAAAATATCTGCAAGAAGATCTGCACCGAGGTAGTCGTCGCCGCCGCTTTTTTCAGAAAACCATTCGGTCTTTTTTTTTGAAACCGTAGATCTGTTTTTTTAATAGATCGGTTCGGTTTTCCGTCGGTTTAGTTAAGTAGCGGACGTTCGTCCGTTAGTTTGTTCTAACGAATGCATTTCGTCTTTTAGTAACAGACATCGAACGTTTGTTCGTTAGCCTGTTCGTCTGTTTTTCTTTTTCAGGGTTTTTCCGCGATTATTTTCGATCGTGATTTCTGCCCCGATCTTCTTTTTAGTTTATCTTTTCGCTCGTAAGTTGGAATCAAACGATTCAAACGCCTAGATCTTTGTATCGAAGCCCTCTTTCCGTTTAACCAACTTGAACAAGGTTTTGCTACTGTAAAATTTGACTTTAGTTCAATCTAGTAAACGGATCTTGCTTCTTTCGCAGTTTGAGTTTCGTTGCTCAGTTTGATTTGATTCTTTTTGCACACCGGAGTTCTTAAGTTGGACTTTCTGGTTAGATCTTCTTATTTGGAATTTTACATGTGCATCTTTGCTTGTTTGCTTATGTATGCTATTGTTTGCTTGCGATAGAATTACCGGAGTGCGAAGCGTGCTACTACGAGTCCCTAGGTTTTGCGAATCATCAGCAAGGCAAGTAACACTTTGATCATACCCTTTATTACCCAGTTTTTATGCATTAGATCAAACCCTAACACATTGCATGACTAGGATCTCTTAACTTGTGGGTCTGGGAAGTAGATTGTGGTAGAACCTATTACCTGCATTATTTTCAAACCCTTGGGAGTTACTTCTACGTTATGCTTAGGTTGCCATGCTATGCTCGTAGATGTGGATTGGGTTTGAGTGTATCCATGACAGATGTGAGATGTTAAATAAAGGTTTAACTTAAGGTGGCTACTTGAATACACATCTGGGTGGATTGGTTGCAGGGCACCTGGAGAATCCAGTGTTGTCCTAGGAAATCCCGGAGTAACCTTGTGATTATCCTATGGAATGCCACCTAGGCTCAAAGAGATCATAAAACTATTCATGCTAGAAACTTTCGTGTGCAGCCACAATGCCATTATGGGCTCTGGCATAGTATGAGTAAGTTGTGTGAGCTCTTTCAGTGGTGGACTAGCAGATGTAGCGGAAAGTAGGTGTACGGGTCCACCCGAGGTAAAGAGTAAATGCTTCTGAAAGATTGTGTCTCGGTCATCCATTTATCAAACACCATGCAGTGCGAGAAATCCAACAGAGGAGATCGAGTCTTGTGGGGAAAAGTGCGCAAACCTCTGCAGAGTGTACAAACTAATCATGATTAGCCGTGTCCCCGGTTATGGACATCTTGAGTATCTGGTAGTTGAATTATTGGTTGATCTCAACACTCTAAAATTAACTTGTTGGGTTAATGATGACTACTTTAATTGTGATTGAGTTGGAGGAACCTTCTCAATGATGTTTCAACTACCATGATAGTTAAAATAAAAGTTATTCCTTTGTTGTAGGGAAAAATTGGCTTTATGCAAAAACCTTAACCTTAGAGCCTCCACCAGCCAAATATGCATATAGTGTTAGCCTTTATTTCCGTTACTTGCTCTATTGTGTTATCTTGCCAGCATATTACATGTGCTGACCCGTTTCGGGCTGCAACATGTTACGTTACAGACTTTTCAGAAGAAGAGTAAGGTGCGCTAGGTCGTTTTTCATGCACTCAGCTATGCCGTTGGAGTTGATGGACTCACTTATCTTCCAAGCCTTCCGCTGTTATTTTGTTAGATGGCCTTATGCCATATACATTTGTAATAAGTTCTGTTTTGAGACATCGGATGTAATAAGTGTGTGATTGCCATTCTGTTATAAATCCTTCAAGTACCGTGTGTGTCAGCATTACCGATCCAGGGATGACACAGAACACAAAGACTTCGGACCATTCGGATCGTGGTTGCTACAACAGCCATCAAATATTGCAATTCAAACTGGTATTGTTGAAAATGAATATAACGTAGTTAATGCTTAAACATCACACTGGATAAATGTGTAAAACTCAAATAAAGGGCATGTGTTAACTACACTAGGAATAACTGAAACCAAATATAGCCATTCAAACTGGTATTGATGCAGTCGAGCGGCACAGTTCCGACTTGCAAATAATGAACAACACATTGTGAATGACTGAAATAAACGAGGAATAAATGACCAGTATAACAACCAAATATAGCCATTGAAAACTGGAAAGAGTCTCACTGCAACCAACCTAACAAGCAAACACAGGTAAACATGGCATATGCTTGAAAACTGGACAAATGCTCACTACAACCAACCGAACGAGCAGATACAGATAAACAAAGTATTTGCTCGATAACTAGACAAATGCTAAAAAAAGCAATCTAACAACCAAATACACATAAACAAGGCATTTGCTTGATAACTGGAAAAATGCCCACTCCAACCAACCTAACAACCAAATACAGATAAACAAGGCATCTACTCACTATAAACAACCAAATATAGCCATTCGTGAAACAGAAGTGGACAATTCATACTTAAACATCACATAGCCCTATTGAACAATACATTTTTGCATACCTGAAATAATTAAACAAGGCACAGTTAAAGCACCGCACGGGAAATGCTACTACAACAACGGGTACAGGTTGGCAAGCTAGAAAAGTAAGATTTGCTGATAGGATGTTGCCTCACATTTCATGGACGGGATCCTTCCAGTTGGAAGAGCACATACCCCATGGTGCGCTCTCTGATGTCACAGATGGGCTGTTTCACCTTGGAAGAACCTTCGTGGGTGCCCTCCTCGTGGTCGCGGTCGATGAGATCTGACTTGGCAATTGAGGATCCCAAGCCGCCGTCATAGAATGTGTCTTTCAGAAATGACAAAATGGGCTCGATGCCGTATAAAGATCGCAAATCCTTGTCCGCTTGGCAGAGGAGATCAGTGGCAGGGCCATCGAAGAGATCGACGGAGGTTGAAGCAGAGGGGTTGGGGATGGACCACTTAACCTATGACATGGCCCGCATGAAGCCGTCGCTGTAGATGAGCTTGATGTCGTAGCCAGCTTTCTAGATATATACTAATACGCGAGCCCGCTGACATGAAGCCTTCGGCATGGCAACATAGTCAACGTCTTCGCCGGCTTTCGCGGCGACATGTTGCTTGAGGTCCACTACGCAACCTTCTTCTTGTAGACGTTGTTGGGCCTCCAAGTTCAGAGGTTTGTAGGACAGTAGCAAATTTCCCTCAAGTGGATGACCTAAGGTTTATCAATCTATGGAAGGCATAGCATGAAGATGGCCTCTCTCAAACAACCCTGCAACCAAATAACAAAGAGTCTCTTGTGTCCCCAACACACCCAATACAATGGTAAATTGTATAGGTGCACTAGTTCGGCGAAGAGATGGTGATACAAATGCAATATGGATGGTATATATAGGTTTTTGTAATCTGAAAATATAAAAACAGCAAGGTAACAAATGATAAAAGTGAGCGTAAACAGTATTGCAATGCTAGGAAACAAGGCCCAGGGTTCATACTTTCACTAGTGCAAGTTCTCTCAACAATAATAACATACCTAGATCATATAACTATCCCTCAACATGCAACAAAGAGTCAGTCCAAAGTAACTAATGGCAGAGAACAAACAAAGAGATTATTGTAGGGTACGAAACCACCTCAAAGTTGTTCTTTCTGATCGATCTATTCGAGAGTTCGTAGTAAAATAGTTCGAAATTATTCTTTCCGTTCGATCTATCTTAGAGTTCGTACTAGAATAACACCTTAAGATACAGATCAACCAAAAGCCTAATGTCACCTAGATACTCCATTGTCACCTCAAGTATCCGTGGACATGATTATACGATATGTTTCTACCAGAGAGTCAAGACGAAAACGCGTGCCAACCCCTATGCATAAGTTCACAAGGTCACTGAACCCACAAGTTGATCACCAAAACATACAACAAGTAGATCATGTGATATCCCATTGCCACCACAGATAAGCACATGCAAGACACACATCAAGTGTTCTCAAATCCTTAAAGACTCAATCCGATAAGATAACTTCAAAGGGAAAACTCAATCCATTACAAGAAGGTAGAGGGGGGAAAACATCATAAGATCCAACTATAGTAGCAAAGCTCTCAATACAAGATCGTGCCATCTCAAGAACACGTGAGAGAGAGGTCAAACACATAGCTACTGGTACATACCCGCAGCCCCAAGGGTGAACTACTCCCTCCTTGTCATGGAGAGTGCCGGGATGATGAAGATTGCCACCGGAGAGGGATTCCCCCTCCAGTAGGGTGCCGGTACAGGGTCTAGATTGGTTTTCGGTGGCTACAAAGGCTTGCGGCGGCGGAACTCCTGATCCAGGTTATTTTCTAGAGGTTTGGGTATTTATAGGAATTTTTGGCGTAGGGCACAAGTCAGGGGGTCTCCGGGCTGTCCACGAGATAGGGGGGCGCGCCCCCACCCTCGTGGGCAGCCCGGGACTCTTCTGGCCCAACTATTTTACTCAGGGGGCTTATTTTGGTCCATCAAAAATCATAAAAAATTGGCACGTCAATTGTTCTCAGTTTGGTATTCCTTTTCTGTAAAACTCAAAAACTAGGAAAAAACAGAAAGTGACACTGGGCTCTAGGTTAATAGGTTAGTCCCAAAAATCATATAAAATAGCATATAAATGCATATAAAACATCCTAGATGGATGATATGATAGCATGGAATAATAAAAAAATTATAGATACGTTGGAGACGTATCAAGCATCCCCAAGCTTAATTCCTGCTCGTCCTCGAGTAGGTAAATGATAAAAACGGAATTTTTGATGTGGAATGCTACCTAACATAATTCTCAATGTAATTTTATTTATTATGGCATGAATGTTCAGATCCGAAAGATTCAAACATACTAACAAAGCAATTATGTCTTCTTAAAATAACATGGCCAAAGAAAGTTCATCCCTACAAAATCATATAGTTTGGCTATGTTCCATCTTCGTCACACAAAATACTCAAATCATGCACAACCCCGGTTTCAGCCAAGCAATTGTTTCGTACTTAAATGTTTTAAAAAAAAATCAACTTTCACGCAATACATGAGCGTGAGCCATGGATATAGCACTATAGGTGGAATAGAGTGGTGGTTGTGGAGAAGACAAAAGGAGAAGATGGTCTCACATCAACTAGGCATATTAATGGGCTATGGAGATGCCCATCAATAGATATCAATGTGAGTGAGTAGGGATTGCCATGCAACAGATGCACTAGAGCTATATGTATGAAAGCTCAACAAAAGAAACTAAGTGGGTGTGCATCCAACTTGCTTGCTCATGAAGACCTAGGGCATTTGAGGAAGCCCATCGTTGGAATATACAAGCGAAGTTCTATAATGATAATTCCCACTAGTATATGAAAGTGACAAAACAAGAGACTCTCTATCATGAAGACCATGGTGCTACTTTGAAGCACAAGTGTGGAAAAAGATAGTAGCATTGTCCCTTTTTTCTTTTCTTTTTTCTTCTTCTTTGTTTTCTCTTTTTTGGGGCCTTTCTTTTTTTCTTTGGCCTTTCCTTCTTTTTATTTATTTTTATTTGGGACAATGCTCTAATAATGATGATCACCACACTTCTATTTATTTACAACTCAAAGGTTACAACTCGATACTAGAACAAAATATGACTCTATATGAGTGCCTCCGGCAGTGTACCGGGATGTGCAATGAATAAAGAGTGACATGTATGAAAAAATATGCATGGTGGCCTTGCCACAAATACGATGTCAACTACATGATCATGCAAGGCAATATGACAATGATGAAGCGTGTCATAATAAATGAAACGGTGGAAAGTTGCATGGCAATATATCTTGGAATGACTATGGAAATGCCATGATAGGTAGGTATGGTGGCTGTTTTGAGGAAGGTATATGGTGGGTGTATGGTACCGGTGAAAGTTGCACGGTACAAAAGAGGCTAGCAATGGTGGAAGGGTGAGAGTGCGTATAATCCATGGACTCAATATTAGTCATAAATAACTCACATACTTATTACAAAAATCTAAGTGTCATCAAAACAAAGTACTACACACATGCTCCTAGGGGAAGGGTTGGTAGGAGTTAACCATTGCGTGATCCCGACCTCCACACAAAGGATGACAATCAAAGAAATACCTCATGCTTCAAATTTGTCACAGAACGGTTACCATACGTGCATGCTACGGGACTTGCAAACCTCTACAAGTATTTCTCAAATTCACAACTACTCTACTAGCATGGCTCTAATATCACCATCCTCATATCTCAAAACAATCATCAAGCATCAAACTTCTGATAGTATTCAATGCACTTTATATGAAAGTTTTTATTATATCCCTCTTGGATGCCTATCATATTAGGACTAAATTCATAACCTAAGAAAATTACCATGCTGTTCTAAAAGACTCTCTAAATAATATAAGTGAAGCATGAGAGTTCATCAATTTCTTCAAAATTAAACCACCGTCGTGCTCTAAAAGATATAAGTGAAGCACTAGAGCAAACAACAAACTAATCTGAAAGATATAAGTGAAGATCAATGAGTAGTTGAATAATTATGTAACTATGTGAAGACTCTCTAACATTTAATAATTCCAGATCTTGGGATATTATTCAAACAGCAAGCAAAACAAAATAAAACAAAATGACGCTCCAAGAAAAACACATATCATGTGGTAAATAAAAATATAGCCTCAAGTAAAGTTACCGATAGACGAAGACGAAAGAGGGGATGCCTTCCCGGGGCATCCCCAAGCTTAGGCTTTTGGTTGTCCTTGAATTTTACCCTGGGGTTGCTTGGGCATCCCCAAGCTTAGGCTCTTGCCACTCCTTATTCCATAGTCTATCGAATCTATACCCAAAACTTGAAAACTTCACACCACAGAACTCAACGGAAAACTCGTAAGCTCTGTTAGTATAAGAAAATAAAACCACCACTTAGGTACTGTTGTGAACTCATCCTAAATTCATATTGGTGTTATATCTACTTTATTCCAACTTCTCTATGGTTCATACCCTCCGATACTACTCATAGATTCATCAAAAATAAGCAAACAACACACGAAAAACAGAATCTGTCAAAAACAAAACAGTCTGTAGCAATATGTAACTTTCGAATACTTCCACAGCTCAAAAATTCTGAAATAAATTGGTGGACGTGAGGAATTTGTCTGTTAATCTTCTGAAAAAAGAATAAACTTAAAATCACTCTCCAGTAAAAAAATGGCAGCTAATCTCGTGAGCGCAAAAGTTTTTGTTTTTTACAGCAAAATCGCAAAGACTTCACCCAAGTCTTCCCAAAGGTTATACTTGGCACCTTATTGAAACAAAACTATAAAACATGATTACTACAGTAGCTTAATCATGTGAACACACAAAAATAGTAGGGGTAAATATTGGGCTGTCTCCCAACAAGCGCTTTTCTTTAATGCCTTTTAGCTAGGCATGATGATTTTAATGATGCTCGCATAAAAGATAAGAATTGAAACATAGCGGGAGCATAAGAAGAATATGACTAGCACATTTAAGCCTAACCCACTTCCTATGCATAGGGATTATGTGAGCAAACAACTTATGGGAACGATAATCAACTACTCCCTCCGTCCGAAAATACTCGTCATCAAAATGGACAAAAAGGGATGTATCTAGAACTAAAATGCATCTAAATACACCCCATTTTATTCATTTTGATGACAAGTATTTCCGGACGGAGGGAGTAGCATAGGAAGGGAAAACGAGCATAACTTCAAGATTTTAAGCACATAGAGAGGAAACTTGATATTATTGCAATATGTAGAAGCATATGATCCTCTCTCATAATAATTTTCAGTAGCATCATGAATGAATTCAACCATACAACCAGCACATAAAAGCATTCTTTTCATGATCTACTAGCATAGAAATTTTACTACTCCCCACATAAGCAAATTTATTCTCATCAATAGTAGTGGGAGCAAACTCAACAAAATAACTATCATGTGAAGCATAATCCAATTGAAAACTAAAATCATGATGACAAGTTTCATGGTTATCATTATTCTTAATAGCATACAAGTCATCACAATAATCATCATAAATAGGAGGCATACTATCATCATAATAAATTTGCTCATCAAAACTTGGGGGACTAAAAATATCATCTTCTTCAAACATAGCATCCCCAAGCTTGTGACTTTGCATATCATTAGCATCATGGATATTCAAAGAATTCACACTAACAACATTGCAATCATGCTCAACATTCAAGTATTTAGTGCCAAACAGTTAATGCATTCTTCTTCTAGTACTTGAGCACAATTTTCCTTCCCATCATTTTCACGAAAGATATTAAAAAGATGAATCATATGAGGCAACCTCAATTCCATTTTTTTGTAGTTTTCTTTTATAAACTAAACTAGTGATAAAACAAGAAACTAAAAGATTTGATTGCAAGATCTAAAGATATACCTTCAAGCACTCACCTCCCCGGCAATGGCACCAGAAAAGAGCTTGATGTGTACTACGCAACCTTCTTCTTGTAGACGTTGTTGGGCCTCCAAGTGCAGAGGTTTGTAGGACATTAGAAAATTTCCTTCAAGTGGATGACCTAAGGTTTATCAATCCGGAGGAAGCGTAGGATGAAGATGGTCTCTCTCAAACAACCCTGCAACCAAATAACAAAGAGTCTCTTGTGTCCCCAACACACCCAATACAATGGTAAATTGTATAGGTGCACTAGTTCGGCGAAGAGATGGTGATAAAAATGCAATATGGATGGTAGATATAGGTTTTTGTAATCTGAAAATATAAAAACAGCAAGGTAACTAATGATAAAAGTGAGTGTAAACGGTATTGCAATGCTAGGAAACAAGGCCTAGGGTTCATACTTTCACTAGTGCAGGTTCTCTCAACAATAATAACATACCTGTATGATATAACTATCCCTCAACATGCAACAAAGAGTCACTCCAAAGTCACTAATGGCAGAGAACAAACAAAGAGATTATTGTAGGGTACGAAACAACCTCAAAGTTATTCTTTCTGATCGATCTATTCAAGAGTCCGTAGTAAAATAGCGCGAAGCTATTCTTTTCGTTCGATCTATCTTAGAGTTTGTACTAGAATAACACCTTAAGATACAAATCAACCAAAATCCTAATGTCACCTAGATACTCCATTGTCACCTCAAGTATCTGTGGGCATGATTATACGATATGCATCACACAATCTCAGATTCATCTATTCAACCAACACAAAGAACTTCAAAGAGTGCCCCCAAGTTTCTACGAGAGAGGCAAGACGAAAACGCATGCCAACCCCTATGCGTAAGTTCACAAGGTCACTGAACCCGCAAGTTGATCACAAAAACATACATGAAGTAGATCACGTGATATCCCATTGTCACCACAGATAAGCACATGCAAGACATACATCAAGTGTTCTCAAATCCTTAAAGACTCAATCTGATAAGATAACTTCAAAGGGAAAATTCAATCCATTACAAGAAGGTAGAGGGGGAAAAACATCATAAGATCCAACTATAGTAGCAAAGCTCACGATACATCAAGATCATGCCATCTCAAGAACAGGAGAGAGAGAGAGAGATCAAACACATAGCTACTGGTACAAACCCTCATCGCCGAGGGTGAACTACTCCCTCCTCGTCATGGAGAGCGCCGGGATGATGAAGATGGCCACCGGAGAGGGATTCCCCCTCTGGTAGGGTGCCGAACAGGGTCTAGATTGGTTTTCGGTGGCTACAGAGACTTGCGGCGGCAGAACTCCCGATCTAGGTTATTTTCTGGAGGTTTGGGTATTTATTGGAATTTTTTGGCATAGGGCACAAGTCAAGGGGGTCTCCAGGCTGTTCACGAGATAGGGGGGCGCGCCCCCACCCTCGTAGGCAGCCCGGGACTCTTCTGGCCCAACTCTTTTACTCTGGGCGCTTCTTTTGGTACATAAAAAATCATCAAAAATGGGCACGTCAATTGGACTCCGTTTGTTATTCCTTTTCTGTAAAATTCAAAAACAAGAAGAAAAAAGAAACTGGCACCGGGCTCTAGGTTAATAGGTTAGTCCCAAAAATCATATAAAGTAGCATATAAATGCATATAAAACATCCTAGATGGATAATATAATAGTATGGAACAATCAAAAATTATAGATACGTTGGAGACGTATCATTGCTCCGGGATCAGCAGGTTGGGGTGAACGGCGGCTACCTTGCCAACGTCCACCGGAGAGGCCATGATAAATCTCTTCTGGGCCGAATGCTCGTCGGGCTCCCCGGGATACATGGTCGAGCTTAGGCTGCGACATTCTAGACCAGGGGATGTGGATCTGGCGGCGAGGGACATCGCAGGCCTCATCTGAAAACTCAGGAGAGTGCGGCGACGGTATGGGAATCGTTGGGTAACCTGAACTTTATTATCTAAGTTAGGAGGAACGGGCAGACCGACAGGGGTTGGCAGCGGTGCCGGTGGCGGCCGCGAGCTAGGGTTCGAGGAGGGGAGGGGCGGATGGGGGACTGTGTGGGGGGTGTTTGAGGATACGTCACGGCTACTGAAAATTTTAGTAATGGTGGGTGGAGATGGTGGTGGACGAGGGAGGGCGACGGTTCAAATGCCTCGGCTACTGCAATTTTACTATAAGGTCGATGCTCGAGGAGTGTGGGCGATGGTTGAAGTACGATGGCTACTAAAATATGGGTCAAGGAATTTATGCGGGGAAGGAGTGCCCAAGATCGCGCACAGTCCAATAACAATATGTGTGTATGATAATAAGGAAAAGTGGAAGAACCATCGATTTTTGCAACGCTCAAGGTGGGTAGTTTGTTTTTATATTTCTAGCTAGCTGGTCTATCACACATGGTTCTTCCTAATTTCCAAATAAATTTACCCGCCTTTAGCTTGCACAGGTGGTGATTTTACAACGCACTTGCATTGCACACGGTTAAGCCAGTACCTCCACCCTTTGCTCGCGCTTGCGCGGTCGTGGTGATTTTACAACGCACTTGCATCGCACATGGTTGAGCCAGTACCTCCACCTTTTATCGAGCTTGCGCAGGCGTCGTGATTGACAACGCACTTGTATCGCACACGATTAAGATATTATACCCGTGTCTGTTGAGCGTCATCACAGTCTTTGCAGGAAAAAAATGTTAGAGAGGGTCAGGAGACAGCCACACCAGCATGTGGCCCAAACATATATGAGCGAAAAGGGTGGCCTGTGATTTTCAAAATTCCAATGCACAACTTTCACCGCGCGGGCCCATGGTTGGGCGTGTCGTCGAAGATCGATGAGAGGGGCCAGAAGTCAAGAATCACCTGGAAGTGGCCAAATATATATAAGAATATTGGGGAAGTTTAGAACTTTAAATACACAATGCATAACTTTGGTGGCACGTGCCTCGCAAACCCGAAAGCACCATTGGATATATCTATAATGACATAATGTTGTACCTAGCTAGGATGCTTGGCCCACCACCTCCCACTTCGTGTCAGCGGGGCGAATGCAGTTAATGATCGATACTTTGGTCATACATGCATGTCGCCATGACCTACCATAAGACGGACTAATGAATCTATCGTTTGGTCAAACGACAGTTGTTGTTGTTGATAAACTGCTTGGGCCAATAGATTGAACCATCATAAAAATCGCAAGAGAGGGACCACAGAACCAGCACCTCTTGCATGCGGCCGAAAATGATGTACGTTGGGAAGGGGTGATGTGTGTTTCAATATAGAATAATGTACAATTTAGATGTGGTGCCTACCTCTCGATACATACAACAACCATGAAGGCAAGGTAGTTAAGGACGAGATACGCATGGTATGATGTAGGTCGAACCCAGCAATCCGAGCATGTGGGAGAGAATCCTGACAATGCATGAGCTCGAGCTTTGGTTGAGCGACATGCCAAGGTGACCGGCCCTAACACTAACTAGGAGGAATCCATTCATGGCCAACACATACCCCTCATTATCGGTCAAAGTGATGATATATATACACTCGGGGAGCCCACAGATATGCGTGTCATCACAAAAAACTGCACAAGAGAGACGTGGTCGATCAGAAGACCTCGTATACACTGCGGCCCGAAAATATGTATGGGTACGATGGTGTGTGATGTGTTTAAATCCCAACTTTGATGGGCCACCAACTACATTACAAACCGAACACCATACCCGACTCCAAGCCTGGTTCAATACGTATGATGTTGGTTTCCCAACTTCGAGGCGGCGGGGGCGGGGGGGGGGG
>LR738711.1:181882788-181944638 GCA_902687465.1 Secale cereale | reverse complement strand
GGGGGGGGGGGAGGGTCATCCTGCGTATGCGCTCAAACTTTATATGGTCTAGTATGGGACACATCTATATCTATATCTATACCCCTATATAGTGTGCGAATAACATTGAAAGTTGGTCGTTGGATGAAGCCAATCCGAAGGTACAGAGATGGCAAACCCGAGCACTACTGGCCGTTGGATATCATCTACATTCCACCAGATTCTGCCACATGTACAATCTAGAAGACTCCATGGTTGAACTTAAGCATAATGCACAAACCTCAAAACACATGCACTTCTCCTTTGTTCTAGAATCTTCCATATCTTAATTGCCCAAACTTTTTTTTCTAAATGAATTGTCACTTTTTGTTTTTACTTTATTCTTTACAATACACAATCCATGAATCTTAAAATATTTTTATTTTATAAAACTAATTGATTTTGGATGAGATGAACTAAAAGAATTAAACGAACATCTACATCATGTATATATGAGTGAAAGCTTACATGCTATAGTGTGGTATTTATTGATAATTTGGTTACCCATGTACGGTGGGATATTTACATGGCCGGTGTGTCGTCGCTGGCCTTCAATGAGCACTGACACTGGTAGCGGGAAAACGATGGGAAAAGAGGCGGGAAACTGATGAGACTAGCGATAAATGGTAGCCTGTTTAGACAACCTAGTAGAGAAGGAAGTGTGAGCTAGCACGATGCATGTACACAGTGCTTACCCATGTACTGCATGTGCTGTCAAAAGGGCTCAGGTTGCCGTTCGATCAGGGAGCATCCAACCGTGCACACGTACGATTCGTGGGGTTTGGGTTCTGGCCAATCAAAATGCACGACTCAAATCGCGCGCGCAGCAGGGGGGAGGGGGGCGACAACCACGGTTTGGTAGGCACACGGCTTTTGTGAGTGAACCGTGTGCTATTTGAAAACATTTCGTGAGAAGAATCTCGGCTTTTAAATCCCCGTAAATCCAAAACTCGCCCGAAAATCGTGTAACCCGACACGGTGTCATGACATGGCACATATATGTCGAGGAATTTTTTGGTCCATTTTGGCGCAAGTCTTATTACAAGTCTCTTACAAACCAAAGCTTCTCTCAAAGAAGCCTCATGGTTCCGATAGGGAAACGTGTCCCCCTTGTGGGAGAAACCTAAACACTGCCTCTTTTCGCCTTGTATTTTCTTCTACGAGCAACATGGAACGACAGGATATCTGTGCTGAAATTTAAACTTATTCACGGTTCGTTTGGCCTTTTTATGCACTAATTGAGTTTCCTTGGCATTTAATGTCCATAATTCAAATCTGAACTTCAAATACATGCTCCAATTTACCAAAATGGCTAGAAAATTTATACATGTGTCCTTGGGTGCATGTTTAGGTCCCATGCCAGGAATGGGAATGAATTACAACCGTACCCGCGTCCTAGCTCGTCCTCAAACATTTGGAATCTCAGGTTTTAAATCCTCGTAAATCCTAAACTCACCAGAAAGTCATCAAAGGTGGCATGGTGTCACGTCATGGCACATATATGTCATGGTAAAAACATTGTCCAATTTGGGCCAACCTTTATTACAAACCTCTTACAAACCGGAGCTTCTCTCAAAGAAGCATCGTGGTTCCGATAAGGAAACGTGTTCCCCTTGTGGGCGAAACATAATCACTGCCTCTTTTCGCCTTGTATTTTCTTCTACAGGTAACATGGAACGACAGGATATTCGTGCTGAAATTTAAACTTATTCAGGGTTCGTTTTGCCTTTTTATACACTAATTGAGTTTCCTAGGCATTTAATGTACATAATTCAAATCTGAACTTCAAATACATGCTCCAGTTCACCAAAATGGATAGAAAATTTATACATGTGTCCTTGGATGCATGTTTAGGTCCCATGCCGGGAATGGGAACGAATTACAACCGTACCCATATCCTGGCTCGTCCTCAAACATTAGATATTTCGGTTTTTAAATCCCCATAAATCCTAAACTCACAAGAAAGTCATCAAAGATGGCATGGTGTCACGTCATGGCACATATACGTCGTGGTAAAAACATTGTCCAATTTGGGCCAAGCTGTATTACAAACCTCTTACAAATCGAAGCTTCTCTCAAAGAAGCCTCGTGGTTCCGATAGGGAAATGTGTTCCCCTTGTGGGCGAAACGTAATCACTGCCTCTTTTCGCCTTGTATTTTCTTCTACGGGCAACATGGAATGACAGGATATCCGCGCTGAAATTTAAACTTATTCAGGGTTCGTTTGGCCTTTTTAACTAATTGAGTTTCGTAGGCATTTAATGCCAATAATTCAAATCTGAACTTCAAATAAATGGTCCAATTAACCAAAATGGCTAAAAAAATATACATGTGTCCTTGGGTGCATGTTTAGGTCCCATGCTGGGAATGGGAACGAATTACAACCACACCGGTGTCCTGGCTCGTTTTCAAACATTTGGAATCTCGGTTTTTAAATCCCCATAAATCCAAAACTCATCAGAAAGTCATCAAAGGTGGCATTGTGTCACGTCATGGCAGAGCTTTATTACAAACCTCTTACAAACCGGAGCATGTCGCAAGAATCCTCGTGGTTCCGATAGGGAAACGTGTCCCCTTGTGGGCCAAACGATAATCGCTCCATCTTTTAGCCTCGTATTTTCTTCTACGGGCAACACGGAACAACGGGAGATTCGTGCTGAATTTTGAAATTATTCAGGGTTTGTTTGACCTTTCTTATTCATTAATTGAGCTTTCTAGGCATTTAATGTCCATAATTCAAATCCGAACTACAAATACATGCTCCAATGCACCAAAATGTCTAGAAAAAACATACATGTTTCCTTGGGGTGCATGTTTAGGTCCCATGGAACAAATGGGAACGAATTCAACCATCTCGCCGTCCTGGCTGGGCCACAAACATTGCGAATCTCGGTTTTTAAATATCTGTAAATCCAAAACTCACCAGGAAATCATGAAACTTGGCATGGTGTCACTACATGGTACATATAATTGTCCAATTTGGGCGAAGCTATATTACAAGCCTCTTACCAACCGGAGCCTGTCGTAACCCTCGTAGTTCCGGTACGGAAACATGCCCCTCTTGTGGGCGAAATGATAATTGCTGCCTCTTCTCGCCTTGAACTTAGTTTTCTACAGGCAACATAGAATAACAGGAGTGTTGTGCTGAACTTGAAAATTGTCCAGGGTTCATTTGGCCATTGTATATATTACTAATTAAGTTTTCTACGCATTTAATGTAGTCCATAATTCAAATTTGAACTACAAGCACATGCTCCAGTGAGGCAAAATGGGTGGGAAATCGTACATGTGTCATTGGGTGCATGTTTAGGTCTCATTTAAGGAATGGGAATGAATTACAAACTTGTCGTCGTCCTGAAACATTGAGAATCTCGGTTTATAAATCCCAGTAAATCAAAAACATTAGGAGATTGGACATGTGTTGTCGTTTGATGAACGGGATCACATCATTAGGAGAATGATGTGATGGACAAGACCAATCCGTTAGCTTAGCATAATGATCATTCAGTTTTACTGCTATTGCTTTCTTCATGTCAAATACATATTCCTCCGACTATGAGATTATGCAACTACCGAATACCGGAGGAATGCCTTGTGTGATATCAAACATCACAACCTAACTGGGTGATCATAAAGATGCTCTACAGATATCTCCAAAGGTGTTTGTGGGGTTGGCATAGATCAAGATTAGGATTTGTCACTTCGGGTATCGGAGAGGTATCTCTGGGCCCTCTCGGTAATACACATCATAATAAGCCTTGCAAGAAAATGACTAATGAGTTAGCCACGGGATGATGTATTACAGAATGAGTAAAGATACTTGCCAGTAACGAGATTTAACTAGGTATGAAGATACCGACGATCGGATCTTGGGCAAGTAACATACCGATGACAAAGGGAATAACGTATGTTGTCATTACGGTTTGACCGATAAAGATCTTCATAGATTATGTGGGAGCCAATATGAGCATCCAGGTTCTGCTATTGGTTATTGACCGAAGAAGTGTCTCGGTCATGTCTACATAGTTCTCGAACCCGTAGGGTTCACATGCTTAACATTGGATGACGATTTGTATTATGAGTTATGTGGTTTTAGTGACCGAAAATTGTTCGGAGTCCCGGGTGAGATCACGGACACGACGAGGAGTCTCGGAATGGTCGAGAGGTAAATATTGATATATAGGACGACGATATTTTAACACCAGAAGTGTTCCAGGTGATACCGGGTCACCGGAAGGGGTTCCGGGCAACCCCCGGCAAAGATATGGGCTTAATGGGCCAAGTAAGGGAACAGACCAGCCCACAAGGGGCTGGTGCGCCCCCTATAGGGCCAACCACGTGGGGAGGAAGGGAAAGGAGAGGAGGAAAAGGAAAGTATGAAGTAGGACACCTACTTCCTCCCCCCCTCCTTCCTTTCCCCCTTGTCCAAATATGGTAAGGGCAGGCCGAGTTGGACTAGGGGCCCAAGTATGATTCCTCCTACTTGGGCGCGCCCTAGGCTGCCTCCCTCCCTTTCCCTCTTATATACATGGGGAGGGCACCCCTAGAACACACATCAATTGTTCCTAGCCGTGTGCGGCGCCCCCCTCCACAATTTGCTCCTCCAGTCATATTGTCGTAGTGCTTAGGCGAAGCCCTGTGCAGATCACTTCACCATCACCATCACCATGCCGTCGTGCTGACGAAACTCTCCCTCGACACTCTGCTAGATCCAGAGTTCGTGGGACGTCATCGAGCTGAACGTGCAGAACTCGGAGGTGCCGTATGTTCGGTGCTTGATCAGTTGAATCGCGAAGATGTTCGACTACATCAACCGCGTTAATCTAATGCTTCTGATTTTGGTCTACGAGGGTACGTGGACACACTCTCCCCGTCTCATTGCTATGTATCTCCTAGATAGATCTTGCGTGAGCGTAGGATTTTTTTTGAAAGTGCATGCTACGTTCCCAACACGGTCGCCTTGTCAACCAAGGCATCGCTGATCTCGATCAGCTTCATCAAGCCATCGACCAACTCCTACTGCTTAATGAGGCCAGCGAGAATGTCGCTGTCGCCGGACAAGGACTTCAGCAACGCCAGCTCGTCTGTATCGCCGATGTGGCGAATGCGCTTGTGAGATCCCTCGCGTGCCCGTGAGAACTCGTTCGAGGGCTCCGCGGCGCGCCGGGACATCCCTGTTGTGGCTGCCGCTTTGCGGCGGGACCTCTCTAGTGGTTCCGTGGCCTTGGTCTTCGCTGCCTGGTTATATGTCCACCCGAAACTCCTCCTTCCGGTCATGGCGGAACGACTTGACATGAAATACCAGTTTTGTGGGTGATGAGGAGAGGAACTACGAAGTAATTTTCGAGTGGGTAGTTTTTATAGCCCGGTGCTAAGTGTGAACACATATTAGTTTGATCGGTGTGAACACATATTAGTTTGATCCGTGTGAACATATTTGCAATTACTTATTGCGTTGTGATCTGCAATGTGACGAGAAACAAAGTCAAAATTTATTGATGGTTCTGGGGCTACAAAGCCCCATTCCTGTTGTCCTGCCTCATCGCAAATAGTTCTTTTGGATCAACCATATGCCACACATCGGAAGCCCGAAACATGGGCCCTTGTCCTCGAATGTACGTGTACGTGTCTGCCCACTATCACACATGGTCATGCTATCACCATCGTGTCCTATGCATGCGTCGTCGCATCTCCCACAGGGTGCCAGAAGGTTGACCACGTGGTTGCTCGCCGTGGCGTCCCTGCGCGTGCTCTGCTCGCCATTGAGGCAAATTTACAACGGCAATGGTTAATAATTGTCTTACATATTCAGGATAATTTAAACTGCCACATGTGGAAAGGCACAAAACACTCACGACCTACTTATGCATACAATTATAATAAAATATAGGCTAAAAGGCTGAGCCGACGGCCTTCCGACAACGGTCTTCTCGGACTCCATGATCAGCATATCACCATTGCGGTCGTTCATTATGTGTAACTTACTAATCATCGCACACGAGTACTCGCGGGCGCATCGTGTGCGATACTCCTAGCCACCGCAAGCAACTAGTTTGCATTTTTCAAAGTTTTTTGTACGAAAAGAATCGCACACGAACTTACTATAGTAACCGTCTATTTTATAATTTCTCATCGCAAACAGGTCATCCGAGTGGACTATTTGCTGCGTATCACACACATCTGGTTTACACGAATCATTTGTGTTCTTTTGGCTCATCGCAAATGCCACATATCACACACATCTTGTTAAGATGAACCGTTTCCGTTCTCTTGCCTAATCAAAAACAGTATGTCCGAGTGAACCGTATGCCTTATATCACACACACCTTGATCTGGTTGACCGTTTCTGTTGCATTCCCTAATAGCACACAGTTCATCGGAGTGAACTGTATGCCGTATATCGCACACACATTGATAGGGCTGCTTGTTTCTGTTGTTCTTCCTCATCGCGAACAGTTCTTCTAGATCAGCCGCACGCCCTGCATCGCACACGCAACTAGAATCTGAACCGTGTTTGATGCATCCGTCATCGCAAACATTTTACACCTTTTTAATGGTAATTTTACACCACCGTTTGCGATTATTCCATCGAACACATTTTCGTCGAAGGGTCTCTGATCGTAGTGTCGCATTAGCAGCATCCTGCAGTAGTGTATGGTCAAGCATAATTTTTGGTTTTCAGTACTAGAGATTTTTAGGAAAGCATAGTCAGTATTTAGGCTAACTAAAAAATCATGTTCCTCTTGTATTTGATGGCTATTGCTCCTCCTGGTTAATACAACCTTCTCATGATCTTATGCCATACTCAAAACGTGTATGAGTATGTATGCTCTTAGTACAGTTAAACCTCTATGAGCTACACAATTATTTTGTTAGTGTTGTTTCTATTGCATTTTCACACTAATCTTGTATGATATGTTGGAGTTGAGATTTCTAGGCTTGTCTCACATATATTATCATGCAGGCACCCAAATAATGGAGTCCAAGGAGCCATGTGAGCTTGTTGGTCATGATGTTACTAAGATACAATGTACACTGCTGATGGTGAACTTTTAGGCCATGGCATCAGTGACCTGTTGTCAGTGTGATGACATGTTGTTATTCTTATGATAAATTATGATTGTTGGGATTTGGTGATTCCAAGTCATAATGTTATGAGATATCATGTTGTTATAAGGGGAGTTAGTTACATTGTAAAGATTGATTTTTATATGTAATACACCATGTTATGTCAATATGAGAAACCCTGCCTACAAAATAGAAATTTTAAACACGGAGGATTGTGGATGGAGGGGTTTTGGGGATTCAAAGGGTTTTGAGATCAATCCCCTGAAATCCCCCCTCCCCAAACCTCCTCAATCCACTTCTACCAAACAAAGTCTAAGGGAAGGGTCTCGATCCCCCATGTCCTCCTCCGTGTCCTCCTCGTGGGTGAGAAGTCGGGCGTCTCCTGTGCTCGGAGGCTCGCCGTGTCCCTGGGAGGTTTTGACTCGTTGGGGAGCACCACATGTGGCTCCTCGATTAAGAGGGCCATGAGCAGGGGGTCCTCTCCCCCTCAGGCAGTGACGCGAGGCACAACATTCACTGCGCCTTGGAGATCCACTTCTGCAAATAAGATATCGATTGATCAGCTGAAGTTTATAAAAATCAAAGAAACATGGCATGCAGAACTGTGTATTACAAAATTACCTCAGGAGTGTTGTGGGCGGCTTTGAAACCGAGGTCCCTCCCTTCCAGACGAAACTCATTCTGGGATGGCTTGAAAAGCATCGTCCACATCCTGGCAAAGGTAGAGTGGAAGAAATGATGGATAGGCACCGCCTCCTTTGGCTTATACACCCACATCAGAATGGCCCAAGATTGGAGCGGTAGGATGTGTCGGTGGAGCATGACGTTTACCATGTCCACCGGCTGGAGATCCTTCTTATTTTTTTCAAAACTACATCTTCAGGAACAACGCCTTCACCTCCTCGGGGTTTCCCGAGACCACGCCCCTCTTTTTCCAGGATACGAGCTTCTGTGGAGGACCAGCCGAAAACTTCGGGACCATGGCCTGGCGCATAGGGAGTGGCACGGTGATATAAAAGCACTCGTGCTACCACTTTTAGATGGTCTCTATGAAAGTACCCTTGAACCATCCCACCCTTTGATTCTTGCTGATCATCACCCCTCCGCACTCCGCAAGCTCGGAGCGCTGGATTTCGAATTGATACTGAAGATTTTCAGCCACAATCCGAAGTGCGGCTCGTTGCGGAGGAAGACCTCACATGATGTGATGAAGGATGCGAGGTGAAGAATGGAATTTGGGGCTAGATGGTGGAAATCTAGCGCATAGAAGAACATGATCTCGTGCACAAAGGGGTTCTGTGGGAACCTTATACCTCTAACAAGGTGGGGGCGAAGACAACCCTCTCCCCAAGATGGGTGATAACACACAAGTGTAGGGGATCGCAACACTTTTCGAGGGTAAAGTATTAAACCCAAATTTGTTGATTCGACACAAGGGGAGCCAAAGAATACTCTTAAGTATTAGCAACTGAGTTGTCAATTCAGCCACACCTGGAAACTTAGTATCTGCAGCAAGATAGTTTAGTAGCACAGTAATATGATAGCGGTGGTAGCAGCAATAAAAAGTAAAGATAGTGTTTTTGTAGTTTTTGTGATGATAGCAACGTAAAAGTAAATAGCAACTAGCAATATAGGTAAAGCTCGTAGGCATTGGATCGGTGATGGGAAATTACGTCGGATGCAATTCATCATGTAGAAGTTATAACCTAGGGTGACACAGAACTAGCTCGAGTTCATCAATGCAATGTAGGCATGTATTCCGAATATAATCATACGTGCTTATGGAAAAGAACTTGCATGCCATCTTTTGTCCTACCCTCCCGTGGCAGCGGGGTCCTATTCGAAACTAAGGGATATTAAGACTCCTTTTAATAGAGTACCGGACCAAAGTATTAACACATAATGAATACATGAACTCCTCAAACTAAGGTCATCACCGGGAGTGGTCCCGATTATTTTCACTTCGGGGTTGCCGGATCATAACACATAGTAGGTGACTATAGACTTGCAATATAGGATCAAGAACACACATATATTCATGGAAACATAATTGGTTCAGATCTAAAATCATGGCACTCGGGCCCTAGTGACAAGCATTAAGCACAGCAAAGTCATAGCAACATCAATCTCAGAACATAGTGGATACTAGGGATCAAACCCTAACAAAACTAACTCGATTACATGATAGATCCCATCCAACCCATCACCGTCCAACAAGCCTACGATGGAATTACTCACACACGGCGGTGAGCATCATGGAATTGGTGATGGAGGAAGGTTGATGATGACGATGGCGACGATCTCCACTCTCCGGAGCCCCGAACGGACTCCAGATCAGCCCTCCCGAGAGAGATTAGGGCTTGGCGGCGTCTCCGTCTCGTAAAATGCGATAATTCTTTCTCCTTAATTTTTCTCTCCACGAAACGGAATATATAGGACCTGGGGATACGTCGGTGGGGCACCGGGCTGCCCTTAAGGCAGGGGGCGGGCCCCGGGAAGGGGGGCGCACCCCCCACCCTCGAGGATGGCCCATGGGCCCCCAGTTGTGGATCTTCTTGCCAGTATTTTTTATATTTTTTGAAATAAATATCCGTTGATTTTCAGGCGATTCCGAGAACTTTTTATTTCTGCACAAACACAACACCATGGCAGTTCTGCTGAAAATAGCGTCAGTCCGGGTTAGTTCCATTCAAATCATGCAAGTTAGAGTCCAAAACAAGGGCAAAAGTGTATGGAAAAGTAGATACGTTGGTGACGTATCAACTCCCCCAAGCTTAAACCTTTGCTTGTCCTCAAGCAATTCAGTTGATAAACTGAAAGTGATAAAGAAAAACTTTGACAACCTCTGTTTGCTCTTGTTGTTGTAAATATGTAAGCTAGCATTCAGGTTTTCAACAAGATCGTGAACTAACCACATTCACAATAACTTTCAGGTCTCAAGACTACTCACATCAATGGCATAATCAACTAGTGAACAATAATAATAAACCTCGGATGACAACACTTCTCAAAACAATCATGATATGATATAACAGGATGGTATCTCGCTAGCCCTTTCTGAGACTGCAAAACATAAATGCAGAGCACCTTTAAAGATCAAGGACTGACTAGACATTGTAATTCATGGTAAAAGAGATCCAGTCAAGATCATACTCAATGCAAATTAATAGTAATACATGCAACGATAGAGGTGCTCTCCTACTGGTGCTCTTTGATAAGAGGGTGATGACTCTGTATAAAAGTAAATAGATAGGCCCTTCGCAGAGGGAAGCATGGATTTTTAGAGGTGCCAGATCTCGATTTTTAAATATAGATTGAATAACATTTTGAGCGGTATACTTTCATTGTCAACATAACAACCAAGAATCTCGATATCTTCCATGCTACGCACATTATAGGCGGTTCCCAAACAGAATGGTAAAAGTTTATACTCCCCCAACCACCAACAAGCACACTCCACGGCCATCCGAATCCATGGGGTACCGTCCAAACAAGCAACAGCCCTGGGGGAGTTTTGTTTACTTATTATGATTTAGAGCATGGGACTGGGCATCCTCGTTACCAGCCATTTTCTCGTGAATGATGAGCGGAGTCCACTCATCGTGAGAATAACCCACCTAGCATGGAAGATATAGACAGCCCTAGTTGATACATGAGTTGTTCGAGCATACAAAACAGAAATTCATTTGAAGGTTTAGAGTTTGGCACATACAAATTTACTTGGAACGGCAGGTAAATACCGCATATAGGAAGGTATGGTGGACTCATGTGGAATAACTTTGGGGTTTATGGAAGTGGATGCACAAGCAGTATTCCCGCTTAGTACAGGTGAAGGCTAGAATAAGACTGGGAAGCGATCAGCTAGAGAGCAACAACGGTTATGAACATGCATTAAAATTAATCAACAATGAATGCAAGCATGAGTAGGATATAAATCACCATGAACATAAATATCGTGAAGGCTATTTTGATTTGTTTTAACTACATGCGTGAACATGTGCCAAGTCAAGTCACTTAAATTATTCAGAGGAGGATACCACCCATCATACCACATCACAACCATTTTAATATCATGTTGGCACGCAAGATAGACCATTATAAACTCTCAGCTAATTAAGCATGGCATAAGCAGCTATGATCTCTAATTGTCATTGCAAACATGTTTTATTCATAACAAGCTGAATCAAGAACAATGAGCAATCATATTTACAAAAACAAGAGAGGTCGAGTTCATACCAGCTTTTCTCATCTCAATTAGTTCATCATATACCATCCTTATTGCCTTTCACTCGCACGACAGAACGGTGTGAATAATAATAATAATAGTGCACGTGCATTGGACTAAGCTGGAATCTGCAGGCATTTAATACAAGAGAGAAGATAAGGTAATATGGCTCAAGGTTAAATCAACAACAAAGCATATGAGAGCCAACAAGCATTTTCAATCATGGTCTTCTACTCTTAACCCCTTAAAGAAGAGAAAATAAACTATTTGCACGGGAAAGCTCCCAACAAGAAAAAGAAGAACGGGAAATCTTTTTGGGTTTTCATTTTTATTTTTTTGGCGCTAAGCATAGATGGTACAGTGAAAGAGTGTGAGCACCGACAACTAGAATAAGTGTGTGAACATGAATGTAAGTCGGTGAGAAACACATACTCCCCCAAGCTTAGGCTTTTGTCCTATGTTGGTCTATGGCCACGGGTCGAAGCCACTCCCTCCAGTGTACTGAGATGTGTCCTTTGGATGCCACTCGTTGGCGAGCTCGTCCAGATCCCACCCATAAACAGATTGACGGGAAGGATCAAATGGTGGTTCTGGCTCAGGCTCTGAAGCTTGTGCCTGGCCTTGGTATTGGTAGAAGGCATCTGATGTAATGAGGTACTTGCCTGTGGACAGATCAAACAGAGATGGTGCAGGCAAGATAACAATTTCACAGTATATTTCATCAAACCTCAATTTATAAAGTAGATGCATATTTTTGTCTTTAACAAGAAAGTCATGAGCTACCATGCTCTTGTAGTCTAGATAAACAAGGGCAAGCAATTTTTCTTCCTTCTCATGATGCCTAATAGGTATATTAAAATGTTCAGCAAGGCAAGAAGCAAAGATGCCTCCAAAGACGGGCCCCTTTGAGCGGTTCAGACTCAATCGTTTGGCAACGACGGCGCCCAAGCTAAAAGTTGTGTCACGAAACAAAGCATGGCGTAAAATGATAATGTCAGGGGCAATCAGATTCCCACTGTTCCCGCGACCAATTAAACACCTACTAGCAAATAAAGCAAAGTAGCGAAGAACAGGGAAGTGTATACTGGTGATCCTTGCCCCGGAAACTTGTCTAGTTTCACCTACGGCTATCACATCAATAAACCCTTTGACGTCTTCATGACGTGGTTCATCAAGTCTACCCTCAAAGGGTACCTTGCATATTCCACAAAAATCTAACAATGATATCTCCTTAACCACGTCATATAACCGAAACTCCACCGTAGGTGGTGTTTTTCTAGAATGAAAATGAAAGCTCTGCGTAAAAATATTGGTGAGTAAGAGATACTATTCTTTTTGGTCGTTGATGAAGTCGGCGAGGCCTGCATGATTATCCATCCAATAAAAGTCTTCGTAAATACCGGCGGATGTTATGAAATTATTACAAGGCCATTCGCACGGTCGAACTTCCGCCATGCGAGGAAGATGATACTTGGGCTTCTTGTTTTGTTCTTTCTTCTTCTCCTCTGAGCTCTTGCTGGAAGAGCCCCTGAATATTCTTTTTAACATTTTCCCTTTCTGAAAATTTCTGAAATTTTTAGTAACTCACAATAAAAGTTAACCAAACTCAACAAGAATGATAGCAACAACTCCTACAAGTGCCTAGAAGCTATATCATGTATTAGAACTACTTGGGACCAAGAAAAATTGACATGCAAGCTCAAGAACAAGGTCACCACAGCAGCACAAATTTGCAACATATAAAGCACTAGAACAAAAACTAATTGGACCAGTGGAGGAGTCACATACCAAGGAACAATCTCCCCAAAAAGTTTGGTGAATGGTGCTTTGAGCAAGGAGATCGAAAATGGCAGCAAAACGAGCTAGAACTCGGGTTTGAGCTGGCTGGGGATTTTTTGGGAGGAAGAAGAAGGGTGTGGGTGAAAGGATAAGTGGAGGGGGCCACGTGGGGCCCTCGAGGCAGGGGGGCACGCCCTGTGAAGGGGGGCGCACCCTGTGCCCTCGAGGCCAGTGTCGGGGGACGACACCTATGGGATCACAAGAATCCCTACTACGGTTGCGGGGCGCGGGGTTGAGAGAAGAGCGGATCTAACAGTAAGCACACGGTTCGTTTACCCAGGTTCGGGCCGCAAGGATGCGTAAAACCCTACTCTTGCTTTGGTGGATTGTATATCTGTGTTCTTTAGCTAGCTCTGGGGCGTGAGGAGCTCCAAAAAGCCGAATCCTCCTCCTGGTCGCCTCGGGTGTGACGCCCGAAGACTGACGTCCCAGAAGATTCCAGATGTTCCGGGTTCTCCCGTGTGTTTCATTTGTGCTTGTGTTATTTATTTTGCATTGCATCATGTCATCATGCCATCATGTCTTTAATTTCTGCAACTCAACTAAATAAATCGTATGGATCTTCGATCCATTTAAATCGAGGGATATTCACATGGTGAATTCCCTTTATAACCGATACAAAGTCTCCTAATATTATTAAGGAGCTATAATAAAATATCCCATTAGTTTGGGATCACCGTAACACACTTGCAATTATTCTCCAGGCCTCTTTTGCTTCAAGTTTCACCGTTGAAACCTTCTCTATAATTCTTTTCCCGTTTATCGAGGTTCCTCCAAAAACCTCAACATTTTTGGACACTTCAAAAATTAAGTCTTAGTTCAAACCCATTTGAAGTAAATTCAAATATGTTTGAATTATATCTTTCAATCGTGCCCACTTCTATTTTCCTGGGATCAAACTCATTTTTATGAGTTCGGGAAAATTAACCCCTTGCAGAAATTCTTTCCCTATCTGTCTCTTTCTTTTTCTTCTCTCTAATTCCTTTTGTGCTAAAGAAAATAAGAGAGAGAGAGCGGGGGAAAGGAGCCCAACCCGCTAGACCAGCAGCCAGGCCCAGCCACGGCCTGACCTAACGGGCCGAAGCCCACCTAACCTAACCTACCCTAGCCACTCATCGAGCCCTCTGCTCGATCCCTCTAGTCCCTCAGCGCGCCGCCACCCATCGCATCGAGCCATCGAGCCGGGGGCCGATCCCCTCGCTCGTTCCCTCCTCCTCGACCCTCTCTCGCAGCCATCGCCCGCTCCCTCGATCTCCCCCTCTCCATCTCGTCTACTCGTCGCCCGCCGAGCCGTCGCACCACTTCCCCGCCAGCCTGCGCCTCCCTGCTGCCTCCCATCTCCAACACCGCCGCCTCCCCGTCTCCTTCAACGACGTCGCCACCACCGGCGAGCACCCGCAGCGCACGGCCATCCCCGAGCGCGACTGGCCCCTCTCCTCGACCCTGCGGCGAGCTCCGCCATCCCTCCTGTCACCCCGCGGTCGACTGCCTCCGTCAGGCATCAGCAGGTTGCCGCTCCAGCCAGCTCGGCCCCTACATCGCCGGCCTCTGGAGCTCCGTCGCCGCACCAGGCTGCCGCGCCGAGCGCCTGGCTCGCCGGCCTCGCCTCCTCCAGGAACATCTCCGACGACTCCGCCGAGCCGCCGCGAGCCACCCTTCGACCTCCCCGTCCCATGCCTCGTCCGGTTTGGTCGAACGAGACGACCAGCGCTGCAGCTCCGCGTTGACTTCCCCTGCATCACCCCTTGCTACTACCCGTCGTATGCCTTTTTTTGTTGCTGCGTTTGGACCCTCAAGACCGGCAAGAATGACTACACGATGTGATGCGTCAAGTACCACTACGTTCGTTGCCGCGACAAGTACCGCTACGGAAACATGAACATCTACGAAACGCGTACGACTACCGTCGCCGAAGACCTTCGACATGTACAACTACCGTCGACCGTGGATGTCAAGTTCCTCGCCATGACCCCGGACGTCTACAAAAACGTGAACGCCTACTTCCACTACGAACCGCGAGTACCACTACTTCCCTCGACGAACTTGATCCGCTTCAAAAGCGTGCTCCGAAGGTATACCCTGAGTCAAATGCTGATGTGGTGAACGAATGCTTGTTGTGTTGTATGAGATGAATCGGATGTTTGCATCGTGTCCGTTGTGCCCTCGTTTGCCTTGGTGGCGACCCGTGGGAACCCGGTGACGGGATCACCCCACCTTTCATCTTGTTCAACTCGCTCACGCCACCTTTCTTTTGCACCGGACTCTCAACGAGTTACCAGAACCGATATGTTGCGTGGCATCATTTCGGATTCGTCGTCGTGGCCCCTTTCTTCCACCACGGTGACAAATACTTCATATCTCTTCATGTTCACTTTTGCTAAAATTGCATAAAACTTGATCATGTCATCCACATCATGATAACAACCTTTGAATGTTAAATTGTTGTTGCTTTAATAATCGCTAAATTGGTCATGGGGATTTTCCGGAATTGTTGTTGTTATTTCCGGCCTCATTTAAAATGCCTAGATAGCTAGTTTACACTTGCTTCACCTCTTGCCATGTATTGCATCATACCTTGCCATGTATTGCTTCCTGTATAGACTTGTCATGCATCATACCTTGCCATGTATTGCATCATATAGACTTGTGTTGTTTTTTCTGTGCTTCCTACCTTGCAATGTATTGCTTCCTGTATAGACTTGTCATGCATCATACCTTGCCATGTATTGCATCATATATAGACTTGTGTTGTTCTCCTGTGCTTCCTACCTTGCCATGTTTTGCTTCCTGTATCGACTTGTAGTGCATCCTATGTAGACTTGTGTTGCATCATACTTGTTTGAGCATATTGTCATGTTCTGTGTTGTGTGTTTACCATGTTTCTTGCTTCTTCTTGTTAGTGCTTGTTCCGTTGCGATCGTGAGGATTCGTTCGTCTTCTCGTGGTTCGTCTTCAAGGCTTCTTCTTCATCTTCTTCATGGATCCGTTCTTCTTCCTTGCGGGATCTCAGGCAAGATGATCATACCCTTGGATACCTTTACTATCATTGCCATGCTTAGTAGTCTCGATGCTATCGTTACATGTCGCGCTACCCATCTTATTGTCAGCCCCTCTCCTTGTTGCCATGAAACCTCTAACCTTTGAAACCTTCCTAGCAAAACCATTGTTTGGCTATGTTACCCGCTTGCTCCGCCCCTCTTATAGCGTTGTTAGTTGTAGGTGAAGATGAAGATCGTTCCAGGTGGGAACTTGTTGTTGGAATATCACAATATGTTATATGTATAATAACACACCTATATACTGGGCATGGGTGGAAGGCTTGGCCTTTTGCTCGGTGTTTTGTTCCACTCATGTCACCTTAGGCGCCGATAAACCGGCATTATGTTCCTTGATTTTGCGTTCCTTGCACGGTTGGGTATATGGGGACCCCTTGACACTTCGTCTTCGAATAAAACTCCTCCAGCAAGGCCCAACATTGGTTTTAATTTGCCTCATAATAACAACTTAATTAATTAATTAAATTTGCATAGGGGGTCGCGTCCTCGGGGATTCTTCTACATAGCATGGGGGGCCAGTGCTGATGGTGTTGGTCCCAAACGGGGGTTCTACGGGGCCGCCACGGGGAAACTCGAGGTATCTGGTATAACCTGTAGAATCGCCCATCCGGTTGTGGCCTGAGACGAGATACGCGCGGCTACTATCAGGGTGTCGGCACGCCGGGAGGTCTTGCTGGACTTGTTTTACCATTGTCGAAATGTCTTGTGCACCGGGATGCCGAGCCTGATCGGATTTCCCTAAGATAAGGGGTGATAATATTATATTTATCACTTCAGCTGATCGTGAGAGCTTGTGATGGGCTAAGTTGGGACACCCCTGCAGGGTTAGGATCTTTCGAAAGCCGTGCCCGCGGTTATATGGCAGATTGGAATTTGTTAATGTCCGGTTGTAGAAAACTTGACAGAGAATCCGAAGTAAAACACACAACTGTGTGAGTAACCGTGACTGTCTCTTTTCACTTTGAGAAGAGAACACGGTGGGGATATGTTTGACTCGTAGGTAGTTCAGGATCTTTAGCGATCATTACTAGTTTGCGACCGCTTACGTAGATGCTCATCTTATTATTGTACTCGTAAGTTAGCCACCATATTATGTTTAGCCGCTGCTGCAACCTCACCACTACCCTTCTCCATACCCATAAAGCTTTGCTAGTCTTGATACCCATGGTTATGGGATTGCTGAGTCCTCGTGGCTCACAGATACTACAACACCAGATGCAGGTACTGCTGAGATCAGCGCAGGAGTTGGTCCAAGAACTTCACTGGGAGTTCGATGAAGAGAGTGGCCGCATGTGTGTGACGTTTTTCGACGATCAGTAGTGGTTTCTACTAGGGGCGATTCAGACCTGTGGCTTTATGTATTTGGTATCTTTCTTTTGGATCTTCGTCCATAGTCGGACTGTGATGTTATTTGGATGATGATTGCTTATGTAATGCATTATGTGACATGGCGAGTGTAAGCCAACTATCTCTTTTGCAATTTCATCCCTCTTTTACATGAGTCGTGCAAAGATACCATACTTGAGATCATTCTAGAATGGGCTTATACCTTTAAGTCGTGCCTTGACACGTAGGAGGTATAATCCCATCCTGGGCATTACATCGGGCCTCCTTTTATAGAGAAAGGGGTCGCCACAGTGGCACACAGGAGGTGGAAAGGGTACAGTGATGCGAGGTTATCCCTCGCATTACATGACAAGGCACATTTAATGCATCTTGCTTAGGTGTCCTTGCTTTATCGGGGACGGGGGAGAGACCTGTCTTGTCCGTCGCCGCCCCTTCTTGTGTCGACACGCGCCCTGGCCAGCGATGCCTGAGATGCCATGTAGGCAGGCAGACAGCTATGGTGGCGCAATGGTGGGTCTTCACGAAGGTCTGCATGTCGCCACGCAGGTGCCTGCCCAGCTGGTTGGGTCGGCAGCTGCATACGGCGGTGGAAGTCTAGTTGGTGTGGGCCTGATGGTGGCCCTGCGGATGTCCTCGGCAAGGGCCTTGCCGGGGCCTCGGCAAGGGTCTTGTCACGGCGCCTGCTGCCATCCCCGGCAAGGTGCTTGCCGGAGGTCGTGTGGTCTTCCTTGGCTAGGATCCCGCCAAGGGTCGTCGTCTTCTTAGTGCGTATCTGATCTTGGATGTCTTCACAAAGATCTGCATGCCACTACGGGGATGTCTCCCGAATCCTTGCCCCATGGGGGAAGTGGACTCAAAGGTGATCCGCTCCGTAGGCGTGGGGCGAGTTGGCGCGGCAAGGGTCTTGCCGGCCTCGGCAAGGATCTTGCCGGGGCTGCTAAAGCCGGCCCCGGCAAGGATCTTGCCGGGGCTGCTGAAACTGGCTCCCGGCAAGGATCTTGCCGGGGGAATCTGCTTCGTCCCTTTGCTCTTTGTGGCCTTGTTCTCTTGGGCTTCAGTTCCATTGAGCTTCGGTCTCACCCCGGCTCACCTCCCTTGCCTTGCTTGGTGTGGCGGTGCCCGTGGCTCAGACTGCCCGTGCACAGTCATAGGGGTACAAAAAGTGTACCCCCCTTTTTGTACACCGACAGGAGCCCCCGGGCCTGGGCCACACATAAGCGCGATGCGTTATTGGGCTAGGCCCAGAACGGTGCGCGGGCAGGCGGGGCGGTTTTTACCGCGGTAAGATCTTTCGCGCGTTGTGCCTCCCAAGATCTGCGCGCGTGGCGCGGAGTGGAGGGGCGTGCGTGACGTGGGTGGCATGCGTGGGGCGGTTCCCGCAGGCATGCGTCACATCGTAGTAAAGAGGCGGCTTCGTGCCTTCCCCATAAACGGGGGGAGGCGTGGAGGCGCGGCCCATTTACTGAATGGGGCCGAGGCGCGGTCTTCAAGGCATCCACTCCCCACGATCATGGGGTGGGGAGAGGTCGCCTCACCCGTCCCTTCGGTTCTGCACGTCTGCCACGCGTCTCCCATGCGCGTGGGGTGGCAAACGGTGGAGGCGGGAAACCGGGCCATCGCTGGTTGGGGCGGCGGGTCGGACCTGGCTCCTTGCGCCTTCCGTGTCTTGATTGGCCGAGCGGGGCGGTCGAGCTCCAGCCCCGTCCCTTTATAAAGAGCGGGAGGGGAGGGACGGCGCCCCACATTCTTCCATCTTCTTCCTCCTTGAGCTTCTGCTCCTCTCTTCCATTCGTCATGGAGAGAGGAAATCCCGGCCCTTCAACGGTGGCGGCGAGGGTCGCCGCTCGACAACGCGTCCCTCCTTCTCCTGCGCCTGCGGTGGCAGAGCCGGCCGCGAGGGGAAGGGGGAGGGGGCGAGGCCGTGGGCGAGGCCAGGGCGCTCGGGGAAGAGGAGGACGGGGTAGCCCGCCGGCCTCGCCCCCGCCAGCAGCTCCACCTCCAACGGAGGGCAATGTTGGGGATGACCCTTGCGAGTTCTTCGTCAGGTTGCATCGGCCGCCGCGCCGTCGCCTTCGTCTCCCGACTCCATTTGCGCGGGAGATGGAGCTGGATCCGCCAGAGTCATTGCGGCTGCACATGAGGGACTGCGGGATTAGCGGCACGCGGGTCCGCGTCGACTTCCCTGCTCCTCATGTGATGTATCTTCATCGGGGATGGAAGACGTTTGCTCGTATCAACGTCTTGACGGATGGGCTCACTCTCCATTTTAAGTTGATGGAGGGTGGCCTTCTTTCCGTCAAGGTCTTCGGGCACTTCGGGACTCGCGCAAGGTGCTGCGTGGAGAGCTCTTCTGATGACGAAGACTCCTCCTCGAGCGAGAGTGACGAGGAGGACAGCGGCAGCGACGGCGAGGGCGGTAGGCGGCAGGATGACGGGTCCTACTAGGTGTCGGGCGCCGCTCCTGGTGGCACCGGCGACCCCATCATCCGTGTCGCCGGCTCCTTGAACTTCTCGGGGCCGTCCCTTTGGCGGCTGGTGTAGGGAGGCTGCGGAAGAGGAAGAGGGCGGGCGGCAAGGTCATCATGTCGGAGTACGCGGGCACCGACGCCTTCGACGCGTACTGATGTCCTGCCGCCTCATCTTCGAGCTCCGCTTCCGGCGCCGCCATCACCATCCAGCCTTTGGGCGGCCACCAAGATGTTCTCTTGGTGTCTTCTGCCACCCGTAGCTCGCCTAGGCGCTCCATTTGCCCTTCTCGCCTCCTTGACCTGCCTCCTGAGGAGAGGGACAAGAAAGGCATTACGGGCATCTTATCTCTTTTTAACTTGTAAGCCTTCGGGCATCTGTTAAATTTAAAACTTGTAATCCCATTGTTCATGTTTTTCATTCCCTATGGACTGTACCTGAGTGGAATGTTTTTAATGAAAAAGGGATGTTTGCCGGGTTATTTGTTTGTGGGTGAAACCCATGACAAGGAATAAATCCTTGATATCTCTAAGATAAACATTTTCTCGCCCGGCAACAGGCCTTGTCGTCTCCCTACTTTGCTTGACCTTTCTCACACCTTTAGCGGAGGCAGGGATGAGGTGGGTTTAGGCTCCTTGTTTTATCCTTTCGCTGTCGCGACTACGACCAAACTTGGTCCCAGGAACGAGCCCTAGGGCCTAGAGTTATGGGAGAATGGTAGTTTTAAGGAAAAGAACGAGGTTTCACATACCTCAGTCCATAACGGAATGCATGATAGGGGATGAAGAACTTATCTGAAGCTGCAGCCCCCGGCAACCCTCATTTGCCGTGGGTGAATCTTTGCTCTTGCAGCCTCCGGCAACACTGGCTTGCCGGGCCCTTGATGCTGGTCTGTTCCCTTCTTTCTCTCCAAGTGGTTTCGGCAAGGATATCTATGCGTCCTGTGAACCAAAGGAGATAAAAGAAAGACAAAGAGATGCAGACTCGACCTCTAAGCTAGGGGTTAGCCGCCGCTAAGCACTATCAACCCTAACCAAGGACGAGACTCGACCTAGCATGCATGCTATAACTTAGGGCGCCAGCGCTTCATTTATTTATGCTCAGGGTCTGCGCCTGGCTTTGTACAAAGGGTTACATGCCTTGCTGATACGTCCAAAACGTATCTATAATTTCTGCTTGCTCCATGCCACTTTTGGGTGATATTGCTATGATATTCATACACTTACATACACTTTTGATCATATTTGGACTAACTTACTAATCCAGTGCACCCCAGTGCCAGTTTCTGTTTTCGGCTGTTTTTGTATTTCAGGTTTTCACGTTTCGAGAACTGCCCAGAAAAATCCAGAAAAAATATATAAAAAATCAGCGTATCGAAAACAACACTGCGTCCGAAGGGCAGCCTGGGGGGGGCCACAGGGGCTCCAGGCGCCCTGTGGGCGCCCCCCCCCCCTGGGCCGCGCCGGGGGGGGGGCACCTCGGCCCCCCGAGAGCCCCCCGGTGCCCTACTTTGGCATATATTTAAAGGGTTCCCCGTAACCCTTGAAACAGGACTTCTTTTCGCGATCCCATCTCTGTTCCGCCGCCGCCACCGCTTCCAAGATCGGGAGCACCAGGAGAACTCTTCCCGGCACCCTGCCGGAGGGGAGGATCACCACCGGGAGCTTCTCCACCACCATGGACGCCTCCCGGATGACTCGTGAGTAGTCTCCCTTGGACCATGAGTCCATGACCAGTAGCTATGTGATGTTCTCCTCCCGTTCTTGTGCTTCACTAATTAGTCCTCGTGAGCTGCCCTACATGATCGAGGCACCTATGTAATCCTTATGCTGTTGCTATGTTGAGTTTGCTGGGATCCGATGGATTATGAGATTATGTTCAGACTGATCTTGAGTAATATATTTGATTCACCTCTTTTATATTTTAGTTCATAAGTAATTCTTGCATGTTCTCCGTTGTTATTTATTGCTTTGGCCAAGTAGTAGGTAGTGACTCCAAGAGGGAACGTTATGCTCGATTGTGGGTTCATGCCCCTCGATGACTAGCTTGAGTGACAGAAACATGAGTCTAGGGGATGTGCTGTTGCCACAAGGGGGAAAACAACGGTGCTTGTGCCCGCGGGTGCAAGGATTGTTTACTTTACGCAAAGTTCTTTTAATGCAGTTGTCTGTTGCATTGAGTTTACACTATGGGTGGGACTCGCAACTTAATACCAGCGAGATGTTCTGGATAGATATCTCAAGGTGGATGACTAGTAGCTATGTGATGTTCTCCTCCCGTTCTTGTGCTTCACTAATTAGTCCTCGTGAGCTGCCCTACATGATCGAGGCACCTATGTAATCCTTATGCTGTTGCTATGTTGAGTTTGCTGGGATCCGATGGATTATGAGATTATGTTCAGATTGATCTTGAGTAATATATTTGATTCACCTCTTTTATATTTTAGTTCATAAGTAATTCTTGCATGTTTTCCGTTGTTATTTATTGCTTTGGCCGAGTAGTAAGTAGTGACTCCAAGAGGGAACGTTATGCTCGATTGTGGGTTCATGCCCCTCGATGACTAGCTTGAGTGACAGAAACATGAGTCTAGGGGATGTGCTGTTGCCACAAGGGGGAAAACAACGGTGCTTGTGCCCGCGGGTGCAAGGATTGTTTACTTTACGCAAAGTTCTTTTAATGCAGTTGTCTGTTGCATTGAGTTTACACTATGGGTGGGACTCGCAACTTAATACCAGCGAGATGTTCTGGATAGATATCTCAAGGTGGATGATTAGTAGTAGATATTGATGGATTTCGGTCTACTTACTTTGGCGTACCGCCCATGCTTTGAACCTCAACCTTTCTTGCAATGTAATCAGCATTGGTTTGCGTTCGTGGTCCTGTCAATTGCCCAGCTGTAATTTGTTTACCTCACATAGTTGTTTTATCATCTTTTGGGAGAGAGACATCACTAGTGAACATCATGAGACTCCGGTCCATATTACTATCATTGATCACATACACTATTTACTTTCCGCTATTTTACTTACTATTGCAAAACACTATCTATCACTACTATCATATTGCTTTTAACCCTTTGTGAACTACAAGGCCGGAGAGATTGACAACCTCTCTGTACTCGTTGGGAGCAAAGTTATTTGTATCTGTGTGCAGGTCCACGTTGATTGCTAATTGCGCCGTTAGCAGTTGACACCTACCTGTTGAACCTAGGAGTCTCTGGGGATTCGATCCTTGGCATCTTTGCTAGGGGAAAACACTTCTACTTACTGCATCTTACACCTTCCACTTGGGGTAACCAACGAGGGGTTCGAGGCCCATCAAGGAGTATTTTCTGGCGCCGTTGCCGGGGACTCCACTCTTCAGGATAGGGGAGTTGCATGCTATCTTTTACCTTTGCTATTTAGTCTTGTTAGTTTACCTTTTATTTTTGCTTTAGTACCTTTTTATCGAAAACCACAAAAATAGTTATCTTGCTTGCTTGCTACTATGGGTTCTACCAAAAACACTAAATGGGAGGAGTACACCCCTACTTCCATTGCCCCACTTATCTCTGACGGGGTTTACAAAAAGGATAAACCTTGTGATTACACTAGTTATGATGGAGAGTTATGCCCATGGCATGGCCTTCCAGGAAAAAGTATGAGCCTCAGATTAAAATTGCTCCTACGCTTCCCGAAACTTGGGAAGATGTTCAAACTCTTATAATAGAGAGCGAATTAAACAAAGAGGATGACACTACAATTCTGCCCACTAATGATAAAATTGATTTTGATAATTGTAGTATTTCAGAAGTTGTCACCTGCCTACAAGGGATGGCTAAGGATCCCAACACTAGCACGCTTAATCTTGCTTTCACAGAGCATATCACTAATGCTCTCATCAAAGCTAGGGAGGAGAAACTTAGAGTAGAAGCCTCCATACCTAGAAAGATAGGAGATGGTTGGGATTCTATGATTAAAATTAAGATAAACAATTTCTCATGCTTTGCTTTATGTGATATTGTAGCTAATACTTCTATTATGCCCAAAAGACTACATGATATGCTTAAATTGAAATCTTTTGATTCTTGTTCTTTTGGTGATGCTCTCGTTGATTCTTCCATAAAGAAACCTTTGGGGAGGATCGACGATGTTCTTATTGTTGTCAATGATAATTATGTGCCGTTGATTTCACTATTATGGATATTGAATGTAATCCTTCATGTCCAATTATTTTGGGACGTCCCTTTTTGCGCACCGTTGGTGCTGTCATTGACATGAAAGAGGGTAATATAAAATTTCAGTTTCCTCTCAAGAAAGGGATGGAACACTTCCCTCGTAAGAAGGTCAAGTTACCTTTTGAGTCCGTTGTACGGGCTAGCTATTCTTTTACTCTTGATAAAACTTGATCTTTGCATTATGCCTAGCTTAAAGGCATAAAAGAAAGCGCTTTTGGGAGGCAGCCCACATGAATAAATTTTTGCTTTTGTTGTGTCTTGATGTTGTTTACTGCTGTAGCATCATCATTGTATCTTTGCTTTTCATATTTGTGCCAAGTATAGCCTCTGATTGCTAGAAAGTTCAAAAGTTGTGAGGTGCTGTCCAGGAAACAGATTCTGTCCTTGGATAGAAAAATTCGTATAAAATCACCAGATCATCTTTTTGGTCTGAATTTTTTCGACAGCGTTATCTATATAATTTTATTTCGTGCGTCAGTTCTGAGTTTTTTGATTTGAGTTGCAGAAGTATCCCGAACAGGTCAATTACTGCCTGCTGTTCTGTTTTTCACAGATCCTGTCCTGTTTTGCCTTACCTTCACTTTGCAAATTAAGAACTTGTTTTTTTCTTTGCAAAAACCTTTTGGCAATCTTGAGAAACAGTAGAACTTCAAGAATATACTTATTTCCAGCAAGGTATAATTATTTTATTAAGGGTACTAACCTCGCTAATCAGATTATGATGAGTTGTGTATGAAGGGAGTTTTCAAGTGTGCGAGGGAAGATGATAAAAAGATTCAGGAGTGTCAAGCGCTCAAGCTTGGGGATGCCCCCGTGCACCCCCAAGAAATATTCAAGGAGACTCAAGCGTCTAAGCTTGGGGATGCCCCCCGTGCATCCCCTTCTCCATCAACATTATCATTTCGTCTTTCGTTTCGCTATATTTTTATCACTTCATGTGTTATGTGCTATGCTTGGAGCGTCTTGCTTTTAGTTTTCTTTTTAGTTTTTCATAACAAGTCGGAACCCAGCATTCCTTTATGTGGGAGAGAAACACGCTCCACCTCTACCTAGAACATTACATAGAATTTTCATGTCTATCTATGATGTGTGTGTTCTTTGTCTTTTAATAGCTACTATCGTGCTTTGCTCTTAGTATTCATGCTTATCTTTTTAAGAGCTTTTATTTAGTTGGTTGCTTGAACTCTCTTTAATCACCATGCTCACCTTATTAAGAGAGTTTGCTTCCGTTGCATTGGTTAATGTGTCTATGATAAAGATGCTACTTTCATGATGGTGCTTAGTAGTTCAGGTTTTCTTATGGTTAACCTCAAATAGCTGGGGGATTTCCCAATGTGTCATTGGAGTACCAACTTGGTTTGTTTGCCTATGATGTGGTATGGTTTAGTAATATCTTCCTTCGAGAATTTATTCTGATTGACTTGGCGTATGCTCACGCATATTCAAGACTGTAAAGAAAGTCTGTCAAGCCTTGATGATCTTTTGTTTCTAAGTAGCGATATATCTACCATGCCTGATTCAATATTGCTTTGTCGCTCTGCATGATTATGACCGTCATTGCTCTCTTAGTTGGTTGCTCCCAGTCTTTTGCTAACCTACACCTGCACTAAGCAAATTAACCATGCAATACATAGCTCATGGGAAAGTTGCCTAAAAACTATTGTGGTAAAGAATATGTTGCCTATGTATCTTATTTCTTATGAGTTGCTTGCTGAGCGGTAACCATGTTTCTGGGGACGCCATCAACTGTCACACTTTTGTTGAATATCATGTGAGTTGCTATGCATGTTCGTCTTGTCTGAAGTAAGGGTGATTTACCGTGGGTTGAATTAATATGCATATTGTTAGAGAAGAACATTGGGCCGCCAACCAAAGCCATGCATCATGGTGGAAGTTTTAGCTTGGACCTTAAACCTCAATCTCTCATGAGAATATGCTTATGCATTAAAGAGGAGTCCATCATCTATTTTCTATGTTGTCCCGGTATGGATGTCCTCAAGTTGAGATTTATCAAAAACGAGAAATCAAATGTGATCTATCTCCTTGGACCTTTGTACAGGTGGCATAGAGGTACCCCTTTGTGACACTTGGTTAAAACATATGCAATGCAATGATAACCCATGGGGATCCGAGCTAATTAGGACAAGGAGCGAGCACTATTGGTATTCGATGCATGAGGCTTGCAAGTTATAAGATGTTTTATGCACGACACATATGAAGTACTACTACCGTTGACACAATTGCTTCCATGTTTCAAAATAAAAAGCTCTAGCACTTCAAGCACCAACTACTGAGAGCATGATTGTCATTCTGAGTGTAATGTGCATTGTCCCAAAGTAGCATTGTCTTTTGCATGATTGTGATATCGTTTATTCTGAAATAATTGTATCTAGTCATCACTTAAACCTTGAAGGTGCCCCTGCACTTATGTTTTGCATCACTAAAGGGGGCAAGCTAGATATCACTTTATCATATTTGCACATCATGTTCATTGCAAATCTTTTTGATGTTTCAGTTTCATGTTGTAAAACTTTCAGTCATTTGTGATTTTCTCTTGAGACAACATAATTACTATAGAATCATTGTCTCAGTAAGCTTTTGTCATATGACTATGAGAAAGTCCTATATGGTTAATAGCATGTCACCACAGAAATTATTCTTGTTATCATTTACCTACTCGAGGACGAGCAGGAATTAAGCTTGGGGATGTTGATACGTCCAAAACGTATCTATAATTTCTGCTTGCTCCATGCCACTTTTGGGTGATATTGCTATGATATACATACACTTCCATACACTTTTGATCATATTTGGACTAACTTACTAATCCAGTGCACCCCAGTGCCAGTTTCTGTTTTCGGCTGTTTTTGTATTTCAGGTTTTCACGTTTCGAGAACTGCCCAGAAAAATCCAGAAAAAATATAAAAAAAATCAGCGTATCGGAAACAACACTGCGTCCGAAGGGCAGCCTGGGGGGGCCACAGGGGCTCCAGGCGCCCTGTGGGCGCGCCCCCCCTTGGGCCGCGCCGGGGGGGCGCCTCGGCCCCCCGAGAGCCCCTTGGTGCCCTACTTTGGCATATATTTAAAGGGTTCCCCGTAACCCTTGAAACATGACTTCTTTTCGCGATCCCATCTCTGTTCCGCCGCCGCCGCCGCTTCCAAGATCGGGAGCACCAGGAGAACTCTTCCCGGCACCCTGCCGGAGGGGAGGATCACCACCGGGAGCTTCTCCACCACCATGGACGCCTCCCGGATGACTCGTGAGTAGTCTCCCTTGGACCATGAGTCCATGACCAGTAGCTATGTGATGTTCTCCTCCCGTTCTTGTGCTTCACTAATTAGTCCTCGTGAGCTGCCCTACATGATCGAGGCACCTATGTAATCCTTATGCTGTTGCTATGTTGAGTTTGCTGGGATCCGATGGATTATGAGATTATGTTCAGATTGATCTTGAGTAATATATTTGATTCACCTCTTTTATATTTTAGTTCATAAGTAATTCTTGCATGTTCTCCGTTGTTATTTATTGCTTTGGCCGAGTAATAGGTAGTGACTCCAAGAGGGAACGTTATGCTCGATTGTGGGTTCATGCCCCTCGATGACTAGCTTGAGTGAGAGAAACATGAGTCTAGGGGATGTGCTGTTGCCACAAGGGGGAAAACAACGGTGCTTGTGCCCGCGGGTGCAAGGATTGTTTACTTTACGCAAAGTTCTTTTAATGCAGTTGTCTGTTGCATTGAGTTTACACTATGGGTGGGACTCGCAACTTAATACCAGCGAGATGTTCTGGATAGATATCTCAAGGTGGATGATTAGTAGTAGATATTGATGGATTTCGGTCTACTTACTTTGGCGTACCGCCCATGCTTTGAACCTCAACCTTTCTTGCAATGTAATCAGCATTGGTTTGCGTTCGTGGTCCTGTCAATTGCCCAGCTGTAATTTGTTTACCTCACATAGTTGTTTTATCGTCTTTTGGGAGAGAGACATCACTAGTGAACATCATGAGACTCCGGTCCATATTACTATCATTGATCACATACACTATTTACTTTCCGCTATTTTACTTACTATTGCAAAACACTATCTATCACTACTATCATATTGCTTTTAACCCTTTGTGAACTACAAGGCCGGAGAGATTGACAACCTCTCTGTACTCGTTGGGAGCAAAGTTATTTGTATCTGTGTGTAGGTCCACGTTGATTGCTAATTGCGCCGTTAGCAGTTGACACCTACCTGTTGAACCTAGGAGTCTCTGGGGATTCGATCCTTGGCATCTTTGCTAGGGGAAAACACTTCTACTTACTGCATCTTACACCTTCCACTTGGGGTAACCAACAAGGGGTTCGAGGCCCATCACTTGCCGGCAAGGCTTGTACAAAAGGTGGCTTGCCGGGGGGGCCGGCAAGCCGCGCCTTATGGGTAAAACTTGCGAAGATGCTCAATGTTCCAGGAGTTGCTCACCGGAACGACAATTTTGGTCTCCAGGCGGACTGCTCCAGGCCTGGTGACTCGTATTACCCGATAAGGGCCTTCCCGCTTTGGCGTCAACTTGTTGGTATTCTTGTCCGATTGAACGCGCCTAAGAACAAGGTCGCCTTCCTCAAAGCTTCGGGCACGGACCTTGCGGCTATGGTAGCGGCGCAAGGCTTTCTGGTAGCGTGCTGCTCTCACAGCCGCCCGAAGACGATCTTCCTCAAGGAGCGCTACGTTATCTTGCCGCAGTTGCTCTTGCTCAAGCTCATCATAAGCGAGCACTCGAGGTGACCCGTATATGAGTTCCGTCGGGGATATACCCCGCGGTATGAACCAGCCGGAATTATAACCCGACCGGACTTGGCATTTTACTTAAAACGGTTTACATTTGGCAAGTTACTGGTAACCCGGCAGGCGGATCATGGATGACAAGGCCCAAGGCCCAGAAGGCCGGTTCATATTAATAGTGGGCCGGTTTATGAAGAAAGCACAAGGGATATTCTCCTACAAAGGAAGCGAGACTAGGACTCCTTATAATAAAGCAATCCTAATCCTACTAGGACTCTACATGTAACCCGCCCCTTCAACATATATAAGGAGGGGCAGGGCTCCCCAAAGAGGGACAAGTTTTAGAGGAGAGGTTTAGACAAGTTTCTAGGGTTAGACACAAAGAGCCGGTTTACCGGCGACACCACGAGGATCATAATGAGACCTAGCCTCAAACAGCACGTAGGGTTATTACCGGATGATGTTTCCCGGGGCCCGAAGCTGTCTAAATCCGTGTCTGCATCGCGTCTCTCGATTCCGCTCAACCCCTCTCAAGCTACTACATAGATGCGCGGCCTCATGACTAAGTCCGTAATCCGGACATCTGACGTGTTAATTCCACGACAGTTGGCGCCCACCGTGGGGCCGGCGCACGGTGGTGTTGAGTTCTTGGAGGGATCTTAACTAGTGTTTCGAGAAGTTTGCAATTTTCCGGATGAAGAAAAATCAGTTTTGAAGAATTCGCATCAATTCCAATATCATCGGTTGAGATCAAGGATATATTATTGTCAAGTCGCCATGGACGATCTCTACAAGTCTGATCCAATCCGTATTGGTTGTCAAGTCAGCATGTTTTTTAACCCATGCGTATCTGTTGAAGGAAGGTAAAGTGGTCGGTTTGATTTGATCTGCGGTGAAGCAAAATTGAAGCATAAAGAATCAAGGGCTTGATCGGGCCAAGTTATCGTGTGTTACTACAAGTCGGGATCAAGAGAATCAAAGAAAATAGAAAAAGGGGCCACGACCCAGAAACAGAGCCGGCCATGACCCGGACTCGTTCGTCGACCGCACCCGCGTCCTCGCTTCGTGGCGCCGGCCTCCATTGCCGTTCTGAGCCCGATACGGCCTCGTCGTGCTGCCTCTGTTGACCTGCTCCGTTGAAACCGCCAAGCTGGACCACGACATCCATCGTTCCTGGTCGCCGTATTCATCGGACTACCTTGCTGAGTGGCCCCGCGCTCTCGCCTCCTCCCTTCTCCTTTGGAGCTCTCGTTCCGGTCGCGCCTTCGCTCGATCGCCCGAGCCGGCCTCCTCGCGTCTCCGCGGCCGTCTCCTCCCCCTTGTCCATCAAAATCTCGATTCATTTCGAATCGCGTTTGATTTCGCTATATCCTCCTCGCCTCTGCTCCCTGTGCTCGCAGGCAGGGGATTCGGCCCTCCTCGTGCGACTCCGTGGAGCGAGCGAGCGATCGATCGGGGATTCCGTCGATCCGTTCGGTTTCGCCTCTACGTCTGATTTAATTTTGGGCGCCCCCAGGGCCGAAGCAAGGTCAGTTTCATGTGCTCGATCCGTCAGATCGGTTCCTTGGTTCCGTCCGTTGCCTCCGTCCGTCTCGTCGGTGGTTTCAGATTTGAATTGGGTTGAACGGCGGTCGCCCGTGCGGCCTTCCGGTTCCACGTTCTCCCGGTCGTGATGTTAATACGAGATGCAGAGCCAATTGAGCGGGCGCTAGTTCTGATCAGATTATATGGATGAAGGGGGCGGAGAAATTGGGATTACAGGGCCTAATGGGAGCCGGACACAGACCTCTGCGCTTTTTGTTCTTAGTACAACCCCGTGGTTACAAAGAATTGATCTCCAAAGCTCAGAATCACGTGAGAAACAAAAGTACTACTTACGGGAATAAAAGGCACAGAGAATTACATGAGTACTAACTGATGGCCTCGCGCCGCTGTTAGACCGTACGCCATCTGGCATCAGCATCCACGTTCGCCTCACAAAAACAAAGTCAGGTGATATTTTTCCTATATATTTTATCAGTACATGTTAATTCATCCGACAACAATTACTCTCGCATGTAATATTTTTTGCGCAGGGCGACTATTAAAAGCGGCAACCGGATCATCGTCAGGGTATGTCGCGGCTTCACGAGCATGCGTGTTGCAATCCGGTTTACATCAATGCGCCGGTCGGCTCATCTGCCCGCGCCCACGCGCGTTGGCCTCCAACACCACGACCGACTCCCTCGCCAATGGACGAGCGCACGCCGCCATTTTTACGGTCCGGTCCACATTAACACGACGCTGTCCGCGCCTACGATTAACTCACCCGCACGTGCCGGCATACAATGCCGCTGCCGACTCATCTGCTGTCCGGGCGGATCAGGTGATATCTTTCCTATTTATTAAAAAAAACATATTAATTCATCCAAGCAAAAATTCCTCGCCCTACTGTATTTTTATGCGCAGGAAAATCATTCATTGCAAAGTGGTATTATACCACGGAGGTGGAGGCACGCCAAACATTGTTCGACACAAGTGATCATCGTTATTCCACGGATTCAAGCACCGGTTTACAACACCTTGGCCGTCTCTCACGACCGCACCGGTTTACAATGCCGTGGCTGTCTCTCGCGACCACACCGGGTTTGCAACGCCATGGCCGTCTCTCACGACTACGCCGGCTCACAACGAGGAAGGCAACTAGCCCGTCGGCGCCGGCCGACCCATCTGCTATTCGAGCAAATCAGATATAAAACACGCACTGGCAACGTTCTACAATGGTGTTTTCATCTGTGTCACATTACCCGTGAAAGGACGGCCGGTTTACGCGTCCGCACCGGTTTACAACACGGAGGACAACTTACTCATCTCCGCCGGTTTACAACTGCGGCCGATTCATGTGCCTGTGCTACCTCTAATGCAGCGGTCGTTTACTATCCGCCCTGCGATCCGATCTATTCAACATACCGGTTCAAATTCACTCAGGTGATATCCATCTACAGTATTATTTCTCTTGTTATATATCATTTTTCATTAAGAAAATAAGATGCTTTGATCAGTCTATCTAGTTGTGCAGGGCAACTCCCATATATATGTACTCTGTCGATGTGATCACTGAAGGGCTTCATATTCAAACATAGGTTGTATCCGAACCAAAGAGGACATGGCATAAGGCTCAATGGATTGTACCCGAATCCATTGCTTGGCAAAGTTTTATATGGCCAGCAGGGGGCAGGATTGTACCCGAATCCTAGCTCAAACCCCTGTGGTTGTATCTGTTTCCTATGGTTGTACCCGAACCATAAGGCCCTCTGGATGGTACCCGCATCCATTGATTGGCTAAAGTTTTATATGGCCAACAGGGGGCAGGATTGTACCCGAATCCTAGCTCAAATCCCTGTGGTTGTATCTGTTTCCTATGGTTGTACCCGAACCATAAGGCCCTCTGGATGGTACCCGCATCCATTGATTGGCTAAAGTTTTATATGGCCAACAGGGGGCAGGATTGTACCAGAATCCTAGCTTAACCCCTGTTGGTTGTATCCGGTTCCTATGGTCGTACCCGAACCATAAGGCCCTCTGGATGGTACCCGCATCCATTGATTGGCTGAACCTTGCTTTGAGCCTGGCAGCTCGCAAAAAGCCTCGACTACATGGTTTTATTTGCAAACTTGCATTTCTGGTATTTGTGTTTTATGGTTCTTTGATCCGGAGTGGGACAACTTCAAAGTTGACCACATATCTTCAAAGTCTGGACACAAGGCTCCATCATTATTTAAACCGGCAGTTCTTATAAACCCGGAATAATTGGGTACGCCCCAACGGAGCCAAGAGCTTCCTCCGAAACAACAATGTTTGCCGGATTAAGGATATCAAGCATACTTAATCACAGGAACCGGTTTTCAAGACCGGATTATATTATTCAAAATCTTTAATAGCCAACATGGCTGGATTATTATTATGGTTATCAATATTACGATTGAGGTTTTCAAAGTCGCTATAAGCGCAATGGATATTATTTCATCGATGGAAGTGATTTATTCTACAAAGGAATAGTCCCGAGTTGCTGCAGGCTTACAACCCGGCACTTGGGGGCTACATTATTCAAATTGAGTTTACATCAAATACACAAGTCTCATGTCACTGCAAGCATGCACCATGACACTTGGGGGCTAATGCAAAGTCATTTTTTGCTCACTTTATTGAAGACCCGACTCATCACATTATAATGAGCCGGCCCTTGGGGGCTACCAATCGCTCCTGTCAACAATTCAAGGTACACAAGTATTCATCCATTATATTGAAGGGTCCACTGCTCAGTTGGTAAAGCACAAAGATCTTAACCTTGTGGACGTGGGTTCAAACCCCACGATGGAAGTTACATTATATAATGTTATTTTCAGTGATTATATCTACAAAGTCCCTGCTCATTATTGCATAATAACCCGGCACTTGGGGGCTACATGTTGCTATTCAGGTTTACATGTTCATATTTTCAAAGTCCCTGCTCATTATTAAATAATGACCCGGCACTTGGAGGCTACATAATATGGAATATTCAGTTTCATAGTGATTGGGATGAACAATCCGGATTTCTTCAATATTATACAATGCTATTTTCAATGAAGTATATACAAAGTTCCTGCTCATTACTACATAATGACCCGGCACTTGGGGGATACATATGTAGAATATTCAGTTTTGACTAGTGACTGAGATGAACAATCTGGATTTCTTCAAGATTGCAATGATTATATTCAAACAAGTCTTAAGATATCACTATGTTCTCCTCTTAAGACTTGGGGGCTACAGGTAATATGCATATAATGGAGGAACATCTTCAAATTCTCAGTTTTGGATAAGTCCGGAAGATTAATCATAACCCGGCGTTGGCAACAATCATAACCCGGCATTTATAAGCAGTCATGACCCGGAATTATCAGTTTTTATAACCCGACAATGGTGGTAGTCATAAACCGGCAAGTTCTACATTTCCAAACCGGCTGGATATCAATTGAATATTTGAAGATCAATATGTTTGTCAAGACAGAGCATTGAAAGGACGATTCAAATGGATTCTTGAGTTACAATATTTCTTATGCAAGCAAGTAGATTATGAAGCTGGTCTATTGACCCGGATTTTCTAGAAGAAGGAAAGGACAAAAAACTCAAGGATGGTCAGAGGCCGGTTTACAAGAAAATTCTTAACCCAAAGCGCGACCTGTCAGATTCGCTCTTGTGTTTATTTTGCAGCATAAGTTTACCATGGATAAATCCAAGCTAAACTTGGGGGCTAATGTCGGGGATATACCCCGCGGTATGAACCAGCCGGAATTATAACCCGACCGGACTTGGCATTTTACTTAAAACGGTTTACATTTGGCAAGTTACTGGTAACCCGACAGGCGGATCATGGATGACAAGGCCCAAGGCCCAGAAGGCCAGTTCATATTAATAGTGGGCCGGTTTATGAAGAAAGCACAAGGGATATTCTCCTACAAAGGAAGCGAGACTAGGACTCCTTATAATAAAGCAATCCTAATCCTACTAGGACTCTACATGTAATCCGCCCCTTCAACATATATAAGGAGGGGCAGGGCTCCCCAAAGAGGGACAAGTTTTAGAGGAGAGGTTTAGACAAGTTTCTAGGGTTAGACACAAAGAGCCGGTTTACCGGCGACACCACGAGGATCATAATGAGACCTAGCCTCAAACATCACGTAGGGTTATTACCGGATGATGTTTCCCGGGGCCCGAAGCTGTCTAAATCAGTGTCTGCATCGCGTCTCTCGATTCCGCTCAACCCCTCTCAAGCTACTACATAGATGCGCGGCCTCACGACTAAGTCCGTAATCCGGACATCTGACGTGTTAATTCCACGACAAGTTCTGTGGGGAGAACTGCTTCTGCCCCGTATACTAGGGCAAAGGGTGTCTGGCCAGTGGCTCGATTTGGCATTGTTCTGATCGACCAAAGAACTGTTGGCAACTCATCAATCCAGCGCCTTCCACTCTTGCGCAACCTGTCAAAGGTCTTTGTCCTTAAGCCTCGCAGTACTTCAGCGTTTGCCCTCTTAGCTTGACAATTGCTTCTTGGGTGAGCAACAGAAGCGAAACATACTTTGTTGTCCGTTGTCGGTGATGACCCTGTTGGGTACACCAAAACGGCACACTAGTCCCTTGAAGAATTTGATGGTTGACTGAGCTGTGACCTTCCTCACTGCCTCCACCTCTGGCCACTTTGTGAACTTGTCGATTGCGATGTACAAGTACTCAAAGCCCCCGACAGCGCAGGGGAAAGGGCCCAGTATGTCGAGCCCCCAGACCGAGAAGGGCCAGGAGAGAGGAATGGTTTGAAGGGCTTGAGCTGGTTGATGAAGTTTCTTTGAATGGAACTGACACGCTTCACACCTGGTGACCAGTGTCGTCGCATCCTGGAGGGCGGTGGGCCAAAAGAAGCCTTGCCGAAATGCCTTGCCGACAAGGGCTCTTGACCCTATGTGGGATCCACATATGCCTCCATGTATCTCTGCCAACAGCCCCAGTCCTTCCTCTCGAGGGATACACTTCAATTTCACATCGTTCGGTCTCTTTCTATACAGGACGTCATCGACGAACTGGTACATAGCAGACCGACGGGCTACTTTTTCCGCTTCTTCCTGCTCCTCAGGAAGTTCCCCAGTTTGGAGGAATCGGACGGTATGCTGTGCCCACGCTGGAGCCTGGGGATCGATAGCGAGGACTAAAGGCATTTCCTCAGCTATAGGAGTGGCTGTCTCGACGTGAAGAGCTTGACGCTCCGCCGGAGCTAGCCGTCCCGTGGTGGGCTCAGTGTCCCCGGCAACATCCTTACCGGCGGCTTCGGGGAGCTCGGCGGGAAAGTACTTGCCGGGTCATGATTTCCTCCTCTTGTTTTGCTCTGTTGATGGATCAACGGATGGCTGAGAAAGCTGAAGCACAAAGGTACCTGGTTCCACAGGTAACTTGAGGGCAGCGCGCTTTGACAGGTAATCGGCGATGTCGTTCTCTGCTCGGGGAACGTGCTCCGCCTAGATACCATCAAAGCGCTCTTCCAGCTTTCTCACTTCATCGACGTAGGCCTTCATCAACGGGCTCTGGTAATCTTTGTTGACTTGTTTGACGACAAGCTGCGAGTCGCCCCTGACAATGAGTTTCTTGATTCCGAGGTCTGCCGTGATCCTAAGACCGGCAAGCAGCCCCTCATACTCAGCAGTATTGTTCGTTGATACCTCACTGGGGAAGTGCATCTGGACCACGTACTTGAGGTGCTATCCAGTGGGCGCGACCAGCAGCACGCCAACCCCGGCGCCCTGTAAGGAGAAAGCTCCATCAAAGTACATGATCCAGCCGCAACTCGCCTCTTTGACGGGGAGAGCAGTTTCCTGGACTTCTTCATCAGGTGTCGCGGTCCATTCTGCAACGAACTCCGCCAGGACTCGGCTTTGAATCGTCGAGGTACTTTCAAACTTGAGGACAAAGCTGGACAGCTCCAGTGCCCACTCTACAATTCTTCCCGTTGCATCTGGATTGTGCAATATCCGTTGCAGAGGGAGGCGAGTGACGACAGTGATCTCGTGCGCCTAGAAGTAGTGACGCAGCTTCCTCGAGGCCATAAGAAGGCCGAAGAGTAATTTCTGCACACCGGAGTACCTTGATCTAGCCCCCTGCAAGAGGGAGCTAACAAAGTAGACCGGGTGCTGCATCATTTTCTTCCTTGGCTACACTCCAACCGGCCGTGTCGTCTCTGCACCAATGACATCAGGCTCTATCACTGCTATCACCTCATCATCAACTTCTCTCTATGCCACTAGTGCGGCGCTGACCACCTGGTTCGTTGCCGCCAGGTATAGCAGCAACGGTTCTTGTGGCCTAGGCGTAACCACTACTGGCATGGAGGAAAGATACCTCTTCAAGTCTTGCAATGTTGCTTCGGCTTCTGGCGTCCACTCCAGTGGGCCGGCCTTTCTTAAAATCTTGAAAAAGGGGAGGGCGCGCTCGGCAGACTTGGAAATGAATCTGCTCATGGCGGCAATGCAGCCAGCAAGCCGGCGCACATCCTTGACCCGTCTGGGTGCTTCAATCTGTTCTATAGCTTTGATCTTGTCCGGATTGGCCTCTATCCCACGCTGTGACACAAAGAACCCGAGAAGCTTGCCGGACGGGACGCCGAAGATGCACTTCTCAGGGTTCAGCTTGAGGTTGATCTTGCGTAGGTTTGCAAATGTTTCTTGTAAATCCGGTATAAGGGTTGCCCTGTTCTTGGTTTTGACCACTATATCATCCATATAAGCCTCCATATTTCTATGGAGCTGGGGTACGAAACCAATCTGGACTGCCCTTGCAAACGTTGAGCCAGCACTCCTCAACCCGAAAGGCATTCGTATGAAACAATACGTACGACATGGGGTGATGAATGCTGTCTTCTCTTCGTCTTCTCTTGTCATGTAGATCTGATGGTAGCCGGAGTAGGCATCGAGGAATGACAGCAGGTCACACCCAGCCGTGGAGTCAACAATCTGGTCGATGCGCGGCAACGGGAAGGGGTCTTTAGGACAAGCCTTATTGATATCTGTGTAATCAATACACAACCTCCACTTCCCATTCGCCTTGCGCACTACCACTGGATTGGCCAACCACGTTGGATGGAGCACTCCTCTTACCAAACCCGCTGCTTCCAGCTTCCAGATCTCCTCTGTGATGAACTCTTGTCGTTCCAAAGCTTGCTTCCTGACCTTCTGCTTGACGGGCCGCGCATGAGGACTGGCAGCAAGGTGGTGCTCAATCACCTCCCTGGGAACGCCGGGGATGTCGGATGCTTGCCATGCAAACACATCGACATTCGCCCGCAGGAAGGTGACGAGCGCGTCTTCCTATTTATCATCAAGGGTGGAGCTTATGGTGAAAGCCCTCCCGTGCCGTCCTCCTTGACAGAAACCTTCTTGGTTCCCGGCGATGTGGCCCTGGACTTCTTGTTTCTGCCGGTGGAGCTCTCTGGCACGTCCTCGACGGGAGCGCGACACTCCGAAGAGGTGCGCTTGCCGGAGTGGTGTCCGAGGTCTCACCGCTCTTCTTCTTGCCGGTGGAGCTCTCTGGCACGTCCTCGATGGGAGCACGACACTCCGAAGAGGTGCGCTTGCCGGAGTGGGTGTCCGAGGTCTCACCGGTCTTCTTCTTCTTCTTCCCCCCCGGGGCTCCAGTGGCAGGAGCAAGTGCCCTAGTGGCGGCAGCTGCTGCAACTGCTTGTTGGTATAGTTGGTCAGCGCAAATCAACACATCTTTCTTATCGGAGGGGATGGTGATGATCATCACAGGCCCTGGCATCTTCAGGGTGTTGTAGGCGTAGTGTGATGCTGCCATGAACTTGGCCAGCGCTGGGCGGCCAAGGATCTCGTTGTAAGGCAAAGGGATCTTGGCAACATCGAACACGACCCTTTCTATCCTGTAGTTCAGGTCACTTCCAAAAGTCACGGGCAGCGTGACCTTCCCCTTTGGTTGACTTCTTCCCGGGTTGACCCCCAGAAACATGCTCGTCTCTTCGAGGTCTCCTTCAGGAATCTGCAGCTTCTCGATCACAGTAGGCGAGATTAAGTTCATACCGGCCCCGCCATCGACTAGCATCTTTGTCACCTTGAGGTTGGGTATTGTCGGTGAAACCAACAATGGCAAGCACCCGACCGCAGTAGTGCGATCAGGGTGATCCTCAACGTAAAAAATGATAGGCGTGCTGGACCATTTCAGCGGCTTTTGGGCACCGGACGACGGCTTCGCCGCTGTAATCTCATGCGCCCACTGTTTAAGCTGGCGGTGAGAAGTATGCAGTGAGGCGCCGCCATCGACACACATGGCCTCCATTGCTTTCTGAAACTCTTGGTCGCCGGACTCGTCGTCCTCTTCGCGATCGTCGTCTTCTGGCTTTCTGTCACGGCCCCGGGCGGGCCTCTCCTGTTGTTTATCCTTGCCGTGACGGCCTGCTTGGCCATCACGCTTCTTGCCGGACCCCTCAGCACCGTCCCAGCCCTTCTCCTTGTCCCGCCTCTCATATTCAGCCCTCTGCTTCTCAGCAAGGAGCTCAACCTGTCGGCAGTTCTGGAGATCATGGCCTTTGGTGCGATGGATCTTGCAGTACTGCTTGTCGGAGTTTCCTGGCTTCTCGGCAGCCGCCAAGGCCCGGCAGGCGACACACCCGGCAATTTCCTTACCGGGGTCATCCGCCTTGGTTTTCTTGGCGGAGTCGGCGTCATCAGATCCCTCGACGGAAAGCACAACTTTACCTTTGTGCTTCCTGTTGCGACGCCGGCCTTTCTTCGCCGGGGCGGCAGTATCCTCATCTGAAGAGTCGGATTCCACGCCGGCATCTTCGCCGGGGTACTTCCTTCCCTCTTCAGCCCGGGCACATCTGTCAGCAAGAACATAGAGTTCTGCCACGTCTTTCACATTGGTCATTGCCAGCTCTTCACGCATCTTGCGGTTACGCACGTTCTGATGGAACGCGCTGATGAAGGCGGCAGGGTGAACATCAGGGATATTGTACTGTACCCGGCTGAACCTCGGTATATACTTCGCAGACTCTCGCCCTCCTTCCGGGGAATGACGTGCAGGTCACTTGCTTGGCCATGGGCTTGGTGACCTCCAGTAAAGGCGCCAACAAACTCATGGCACAAATCCGACCAGGAGGAAATAGAGTCTACCGGCAAGTGCATCAACCACGACAGGGCGTTGGGTTTAAGAGCCAATGGAAAGTAATTCGCAAGCACCTTATTGTCGCGAGCTCCGGCAGCTTGCATCGCGATGGTGTAGATGCTGAGGAACTCCGACGGGTGGGTCTTTCCATTGTACTTCTCGCCAACGTCAGGCATGAAGGTGCGGTGAGTGGGCCACTGGAACTGCCGCAGCTCATGGGTAAAATCCAGACAGCCTACCTCGTAAGGTAGACCTCCAGGGCTCTCCGGTGCTGGGCGGTCCACAGCAGGCCCTGCTCGCCTGTCTGACTGGTGGCGCGCTCCGCGCCGGCGCTCGATGGTAGTCCGAGCGTCTTCATGAGCTCGTTCCTGAAGAACTTGACGCTGGTCGCCGTGGGTCCGTGGGTCGGACGACGCTATGGAGATGGCGTCACCCGCGATGTTTCGACGAGTCGACACACGCGGTATCGGGTGAGGAGGAGGCGAATGCACCGTGGCCGCGTTGCTGCCGGTCCTCCCACCACCGGTGCCTGGGACCCCTTCGGAACGTCGACCCGGGGGCCTCGCTGGACTTGGTTCATCCTTGTTGGCAACCGCGACGAGGCTTCGGATGGTGGCTCTCCATTCGTCGAGTTTCCTCGTAACGGGAGGAAAGTAGAGGAGCAACTGCGCGCGCGCCAGGGCTTCTACTAGGGTTAGTGGTAGCGAGACCTGCACGGACCGCGAAGCGCTTTGACCCCTGACCATGTCAGGAGGAGCTTCATCACGACCCTGCGGTCGCATGCCGTTTTTCAATAGCGCTTCGGCAGGCGGGCAGGTCTTCTACATCTCGGGAGTGGCGCTCGGGGCTCTTCCCGCGGCGACGCCCGGGATCTTCGGCGTGATGACGCCGTTCGTCGCGCGCTGCTTGGGAGGAGCGCACTGTTGGCACCGGCGTGGGAGTTTTGGAGACCCTTGCGTCGCCTTCGGGTGATGCGGCGGCGATCCGGGAGGGCCCTGCACCACCCGCGGAGGACCTGGCTCCGTCTTTTGATTTGACGGTGTGTGGCCTGTTACCAGGCGCACAAACATCGCCACCTCCCAAACTCCGGCTGCTGGGACGGTGTTGGTGTTCTCAAGCAATGCCCTGGGTCCTTTCCGCGACCGGTCCGCTGCTCGCCCGCGTCGGGACGGGCCGTCCGGCCTCCGACTGGCCAACCGCCACCGTCGTCTTCTTCTTGGGTGCCATGATGATGGAGGAACGTCGAACTAACTGCTAAAGCCGATTCTCACAACTGCACCCCCTACCTGGCACGCCAAAGATGTCGGGGGACAACACCTATATGATCACAAGAATCCCTACTATGGTTGCGGGGCGCGGGGTTGAGAGAAGAGCGGATCTAACAGTAAGCACACGGTTCGTTTACCCAGGTTCGGGCCGCAAGGATGCGTAAAACCCTACTCCTGCTTTGGTGGATTGTATATCTGTGTTCTTTAGCTAGCTCTGGGGCGTGAGGAGCTCCAAAAAGCCGAATCCTCCTCCTAGTCGCCTCGGGCCTCCTTTTATAGAGAAAGGGGTTGCCACAGTGGCACACAGGAGGTGGAAAGGGTACAGTGACGCGAGGTTATCCCTCGCATTACATGACAAGGAGCATTTAATGCGTCTTGCTTAGGTGTCCTTTCTTTATCGGGGACGGGGGAGATACCTGTCTTGTCTGTCGCCGCCCCTTCTTGTGTCGACACGCGCCCTGGCCAGTGATGCATGAGATGCCATATAGGCAGGCAGGCAGCTGAGGTGGCGCAATGGTGGGTCTTCACGAAGGTCTGCATGTCGCCACGCAGGTGCCTACCCAGCTGGTTGGGTCGGCAGCTGCATACGGCGGTGGAAGTCCAGTTGGTGTGGGCCTGATGATGGCCCTGCGGATGTCCTCGGCAAGGGCCTTGCCGAGGCCCCTGCAAGGGTCTTGCCGCGGCGCCTGCTGCCATCCCCGGCAAGGTGCTTGCCGGAGGTCTTGTGGTCTTCCTTGGTTGGGATCCCGCCAAGGGTCGTCGTCTTCTTAGTGCGTATCTGATCTTAGATGTCTTCACAAAGATCTGCATGCCACTACGGGGATGTCTCCCGAATCCTTGCCCCATGGGGGCAGTGGACTCAAAGGTGATCCGCTCCATAGGCGTGGGGCGAGTTGTCGCGGCAAGGGTCTTGCCGGCCTCGGCAAGGATCTAGCCGGGGTTGCTAAAGCCGGCCCCGGCAAGGATCTTGCCGGGGCTGCTCAAACTGGCTCCTGGCAAGGATCTTGCCGGGGGAATCTGCTTCGTCCCTTTGCTCTTTGTGGCCATGTTCTCTTGGGCTTCAGTTCCATCGAGCTTCGGTCTCACCCCGGCTCACCTCCCTTGCCTTGCTTGGTGTGGTGGTGCCTATGGCTCAGACTGCCCGCGCACAGTCATAGGGGTACAAAAAGTGTACCCCCCCCTTTTTGTACACCGGCAGCCAGGTGCTGGCTACCCTCGTTGTGTGTTCAGTGCCATATTTTCTTAAATATTCTAGAAAAAATCATATTTCATTTTCATGGCATTTGGAGAACTTTTATTTTCGGGATATTTTTTTATTGCACGGATAAGTCTGGAAACAGACAGATAATGCTATTTTTCTTTTATTTAACCTAATTAGCAGAAAGTAAAAGGAGGGTACAGAAGGTTTGTGCTATCTAGATTCACCTATCCCATGTTCATCAAAAGGAATCCATTAACAAGGTTGATCAGGTCTTGTTAATAAACTCTTTTCGAGTAACATGAAACCGGAGAATTGTCGAATAACACTATGTTACCTCAATGGGGATATCTATGTCCCCAACAATAAGTATGTCATATGCCTTCTTGATAGTAGGAATAGGAAACTCAAAACGTTAATAGTAATAGTTGAAGTTTTTCCAATATAATTGATACTGAAGACCTGAGGTTGTTTCCGCGGAAAGTGTACCGTATGCTCATTACCATTGACATGAAAAGTGACATTGCCTTTGTTGCAATCAATAACAGCCCCTGCAGTATTCAAGAAAGATCTTCCAAGAATAATAGACATACTATCATCCTCGGGAATATAACTATAACAAAGTCCGTTAGAATAGTAACATTTGCAACTACGACATGCACATCCTCACAAATACCGACAGGTATAGCAGTTGATTTATCAGCCATTTGCAGAGATATTTCAGTAAGTGTCAACTTACTCAAGTCAAGTCTACGATATAAAGAGAGCGGCATAACACTAACACCGGCTCCAAGATCACACAAAGCAGTTTTAACATAATTTCTCTTAATGGAGCAAGGTATAGTTGGTACTCCTGGATCTCCTAATTTCTTAGGCTTTCCACCCTCGAAAGTGTAATTGGCAAGCATGGTGGAGATCTCTACATCAGGTATCTTTCTTTTGTTGGCAATAATATCTTTCATATACTTGGCATAAGGATTTGTTTTAAGCATATCAGTCAAACACATACGCAAAAAGATGGGTCTAATCATTTCAGCGAAGCACTCAAAATCTTCATCATCCTTTTTCTTGGATGGTTTTGGAGGAAAAGGCATGGGTTTCTGAACCCATGGTTCTCTTTCCCTACCGTGCTCCCTAGCAACAAAGTCTCTCTTATCATAACGTTGATTCTTTGATTGTGGGTTATCAAGATCAACAGCAGGTTCAATCTCTACATCATTATCGTTGCTAGGTTGAGCATCAACATGAACATCATTATTAATATTATCACTAGGTTCATGTTCATTACCAGATTGTGTCTCAGCATCAGAAACAGATATATCATTGGGATTCTCAGGTGGGTGAGCTACAGGTTCACTAGAAGCATGCAAATTTCTATCATTTTTCTTCTTCTTCTTCTTAGAAGAAGTAGGTGCATCTATATTAGCTCTCTGAGAATCTTTCTCAATTCTCTTAGGGTGGCCTTCAGGATACAGAGGTTCCTGAATCATTTTACCACCTCTAGTTGCAACTCTAACAACATAGTCATTATTCTTATTATTTAATTCATTGAGCAAATCATTCTGAGCCTTAAGTACTTGTTCTACTTGAGTCGTGACCATGGAAGCATGTATACTAATAAGTTTCAGTTCATCTTTAGCACTAGACAGATAACCACTCAAGCGTTCAATCATATGAGCATTGTGTTGTAATTGTCTACCAACATAAGCATTGAAGTTTTCTTGTTTCACAATAAAATTGTCAAACTCATCTAAGCATTGGCTAGCAGACTTATAATGAGGAATATTACCTTCATCAAATCTATAAAGGGAATTTACCTTTACTACCTGTGTCGGGTTATCAAGACCATGTATTTCTTCAATAGGCGGTAAATTCTTAACATATTCAGCTTTAATACCTTTTTCTTTCATAGATTTCTTTGCCTCTTGCATATCTTCAGGACTGAGAAATAGAACACCCCTTTTCTTCGGAGTTGGCTTAGGGGTTGGTTCAGGAAGTGTCCAATTATTTTCATTGCCCAGCATATTATTCAATAATAGTTCAGCTTGTTCCACTGTTCTTTCCCTGAAAACACAACCAGCACAACTATCCAGGTGGTCTCTGGAAGCATCGGTTAGTCCATTATAAAATACATCAAGTATATCATGCATCTCAAGAGGATGATCATGCAAAGCATTAAGTAACTAGAGAAGCCTCCCCCAAGCTTGTGGGAGACTCTCTTCTTTAGTTTGAGCAAAGTTATATATTTCCTGTAAGGAAGCTTGTTTCTTATGAGTGGGAAAATATTTAGTAGAAAAGTAATACATCATATCCTGGGGACTACGCACACAACCAGGATCAAGAGAATTAAACCAAGTCTTAGCATCACCCTTTAACCAAAACGGAAATAGCTTAAGGATATAGTAGTAACGAAACTTTTCATCATTGGTAAACAGGGTGGCTATATCATTCAACTTGGTAAGATGTGCCACAACAGTTTCAGACTCATAGCCATGGAAAGGATCAGATTCAACCAAAGTAATTAACTCAGGATCAACAGAGAATTCATAATCCTTATCAGTAACACATATAGGTGAAGTAGCAAAAGCAGGGTCATGTTTCATTCTAGCATTCAAGGACTTTTCTTTCAACTTAGCTAATAACTTCTTAAGATCATATCATTGCAAGCAAGAAAGTCTCTAGCAGTTTCTTCATCCATAACATAACCCTCAGGCACAACATGCAATTCATATCTATTGGCAGTAGTTTCATCATCACTTTAATAAATATCATCAACGTTTGCACTCTCCCTAACCTTAGCAATTTGTTCATCTAGAAATTCACCTAGTGGCACAGTATCAGGCATAGAGGTAGTTTCATCATACATAGCAGAAGTAGCATCATCAAGAACATACGACATATCAGATTCAATAGCAGGAGTAGGTGTCGCAAGTTTACTCATAACAGAAGGAGAATCAAGTGCAGAGCTAGATGACAGTTCCTTACCTCCCCTCGTAGTTGAGGGATAGATCTTGGTTTTTGAGTCCTTCAAATTCTTCATAGTGATCAACAGATATAAATCCCAAGCGAATTAAAGAATATAGCTATGCTCCCCGGCAACGGCGCCAGAAAATAGTCTTGATAACCCACAAGTGTAGGGGATCGCAATAGTTTTCGAGGGTAAAGTATTAAACCCAAATTTGTTGATTCGACACAAGGGGAGCCAAAGAATACTCTTAAGTATTAGCAACTGAGTTTTCAATTCAGGCACACCTCGAAACTTAGTATCTGCAGCAAGATAGTTTAGTAGCACATTAATATGATAACGGTGGTTGCAGCAATAAAAAGTAAAGATAATGTTTTTGTAGTCTTTGTGATGATAACAACGTAAAAGTAAATAGCAACTAGCAATATAGGTAAAGCTCGTAGGCATTGGATCGGTGATGGGAAATTACGTCGGATGCAATTCATCATGTAGAAGTTATAACCTAGGGTGACACAGAACTAGCTCCAGTTCATAAATGCAATGTAGGCATGTATTTCGAATATAGTCATACGTGCTTATGGAAAAGAACTTGCATGACATCTTTTGTCCTACCCTCCCGTGGCAGCGAGGTCCTATTCGAAACTAAGGGATATTAAGGCCTCCTCTTAATAGAGTACCGGACCAAAGAATTAACACATAGTGAATACATGAACTCTTCAAACTAAGGTCATCACCGGGAGTGGTCCCGATTATTGTCACTTCGGGGTTGCCAGATCATAACACATAGTAGGTGACTATAGACTTGCAAGATAGGATAAAGAACACACATATATTCATGGAAACATAATAGGTTCATATCTGAAATCATGGCACTCGGGCCCTAGTGACAAGCATTAAGCATAGCAAAGTCATAGCAACATCAATCTCAGAACATAGTGGATACTAGGGATCAAACCCTAACAAACTAACTCGATTACATGATAGATCCCATCCAACCCATCATCGTCCAGCAAGCCTATGATGGAATTACTCACACACGGCGGTGAGCATCATGGAATTGGTGATGGAGGAAGGTTGATGATGATGATGGCGACGATCTCCACTCTCCGGAGCCCCGAACGGACTCCAGATCAGCCCTCCCGAGGGAGATTAGGGCTTGGCGAAGGCTCCGTCTCGTAAAATGCGATAATTCTTTCTCCTTAATTTTTTTCTCCACGAAACGGAATATATAGGACCTGGAGATACGTCGGTGGGGCACCGGGCTGCCCTCGAGGCAGGGGGCGCGCCCTGGGAAGGGGGGCGCCCCCCCACCCTCGAGGACGGCCCATGGGCCCCCAGGTGTGGATCTTCTTGCTAGTATTTTTTATATTTTCTGAAATAAATCTCCGTTGATTTTCAGGCGATTCTGAGAACTTTTTATTTCTGCACAAAAACAACACCATGGCAGTTCTGCTGAAAACAGCGTCAGTTCGGGTTAGTTCCATTCAAATCATGCAAGTTAGAGTCCAAAACAAGGGCAAAAGTGTTTCGAAAAGTAGATACGTTGGAGACGTATCAATGGGGAGTGGGTACACACTGGTTTGGGTCCGGCACGCGGGTGTGGACCTCAGTGCGGATGGACCCCACGCTCCGCAGCTCCAAGATTGTGCCCTTCGTTATGGAGGATCTGGCCCAGTGCCCCTTGAGGGTGGCCTTCGCCATTGCTGAATATGTAGTTGGAGGAGTGTTGTGGGAGCGATATGCGCTTGGGATTGGATCTAGGCGCTGGAGGTTGAGAGGCAGTAGGCAGGAGGGAATGTGAGCATGCTTTTTCCGTCACTATCCCTTTGGTCTTATATAGGCTGGTAAAAAGGGCAAGAGTCCCTCCAGTCGCGCCGCTGAAATCACCACTACCCGTAAAAGATGTCATTGTGTGTATGGGGAGAAACAAAATCTTAATCACATCCCTTAGAAATTGGGCACGATCTCCATTTCGATGGGACATGCCAATGGGAGGATTGCATCGGGCCGCGATTAGGGTGAGCAGTAACTGCATGTCCAGTCGTGGGTGGTGCCGCTTCGATAAAGTTGTCAGGATAGAAGCATTGTTCACACCTACACGACTGGCCTTCAAGTCTAAGTAACCTCGCATCTTTGGACGCTGAGCGGGTTCAGATAGGTCCTATTCGGGGGTCGCCGTTCCCTTGAGGAGTGATACATGGTGATTTAAAAAATAAAGGACTCTCAAAATATCAGAAAGGGGGAACTCGTCTGTCGAGCCAAGGACTTCGGACCCAAAGTTGTTAAAACTGAAAAGGTCGCCCTCGGCATAGAAGACCAATTCAAGAGCTACTGACGGTGCCCTGGACTAGGGGCGTACCAACGTAGTCGGCCTGCATTCCTCGAGCTGGGCCGGTATGCCCTCATTCCCCATCTGGTGGACTCGAGAAGCTACACATCTGGACATGATCAAGACTGCATGTACCCAAGACTTGGCGTATACTCGAAGACATCTCCTGCCACCTCCATGCGTACCCATGGATACCGACCAGGTAACCCTAGATGCCCTACCTGGCGTGTAAATAAGCCAGAGGGTTTAGCCCTTAGGAGGGACCGAATCAAAATTACATTCACCTAGCCCTAGAGTTAGGTCTCTCCTTACGATCTTGAGGTAGATCAAGCTTGTACCCGATACATCATCATCAATATAATGAAAGCAGGACGTAGGGTACAATATTACCTCTTCAAGAGGGCCCAAACCTGGGTAAACATTGTCTCCTTCGTCCCTCTTACTACTGATCCGAGATCCAGTGCTCGCGACCCCCTACCCCGAGGTCTCCCGGTTTTACCATCGACAATCACTATGTATGAGTTCCAGTACCTCGGACGCCCTTTTGCAACTCTTTGCAAAAGGAGTCTTAGTCATCTTGCGAGTAGGCAAACTTGTGTATCTCGAATAATTCAAAATCAAATGAATTTAGAATTCCATCATCATGGAGCTTCTTCACGCACTTTTGACTAATATGTCCTAGTCGACGAAGATAAATGTAAGTCAAATTTATTTCTTTAGGCTTATGCCTCTTGACATTTATGTTATAGACTGACTCATCTTCAAGATCTAGGATAAATAACCCGTTCACAGCGGGTGCAAAGCCATGAAACATATTATTCAAGTAAATAGAACAATCGTTCTCCTTAATACTGGATTCATAACATTGTCTCATCAAACATGAGACAGAAATAATGTTTCGACTCAAAGCAAGAACATAATAACAATTATCAAGTTTCATTCCAAATCCGGAAGGTAAATTAAGTTGCACACTGCCGACGGCCAATGCACCAACTCTTGCTTTATTACCGACGGTATGTCAACTTATCCTCTTGCAACATTCCTAGTTCTGCTTAGCTCCTGCATCGAGTTGCATATGTGAAAAATTGGTCCGGTATCATATACCCAAGAGCTACTAGAAAATCAACAAGATAAATGTCTATAATATGTACAACAAGTGTACCGGAAGAATAAGTCATATTTTCGGTCTTCTTACCCCTCTTGGCAAGCCACTTGCTGTAGTTCCTTTTCAAGTGTCCGGGTTCCTTGCAGTGAAAGCAAGCGGTCCCCGAGGCCGATCTTAATTTAGGCGTAACGGCGGCAGTTGGAGTTGCCTCCTTCACCTTGCCCTTTGCCTTAGCCTTTTTCATAGACCAACTCTTGTTGAACTATTCGAGTTCTGCACCACCAACACTTGATGATTTGTACCTTTTTAATATCCTGCTCTGCCACCTTGAGCATCTCATGCAATTCAGTGAGCTTCTTTTCCATCCCATGCACATGGTAGTTTGAGATGAACGTCCCATAGCTATCCAGAAGAGAACCCAAAATTGTATATGTGGACAACTCGTCCCCAAGTGGGAAGCCCAACCGACCCAAAGCTTGCGTGCACCCGATCATCTTGATCACATGCGGGCTCAGTGGATCACCTTCTTTCAGCTTACAATCCATCATGGATCGCTAGACGTTGAACCTTTCGGTCCTAGCCTGCATTTAAAACATGATTTTGAGGTTCTCGGTCATATCGAAAGCCTCAATGTTTTTGAACTATTGCTGCGGATCGGGCTCCATAGATAGACAACCGATCTTGTTTGTTTCATCAACGACTTTCTGGTAGGCATTCCTGGCTGTGGCATTTGCATTCTCGGTAGGTTCCTTTGGAAGTGGATTATTTAGAACTTGTTCTTTTTTCTCACGCCTAAGAACAATTCTCATGTTTCTATACCAAGTGATAAAGTTTGTTCCATTCAATTTATCTTTTTTCCAGAATTGATTTCAATTTAAAAGGAGTAACTTGAGCAGGTGGTCCATTCATCTACAACAGAAATAGCAAAACACTAAGACATGTATTCATGAAGAGTAATTCATATTAAACATTTTAATAAGATCATTACTCCTCTCCTTTTATTTTTCCTATTTTTTGAAACTCGATATTTTTTTCATTTTTATTTTTTGTTTTTCCTGATTCTTTTTCATAAATTCAAAAGTTTCAAAAAATGTTCCAAAATTCATAAATTCGCTTTGATTTTCCAATATTATTCGTGTTTACAAAAAATGAAAAATGAAAAATGTGCTTGTGTTTTCTCCGAAATTGTTCGCAAGTTATAAAAATGTTTGTGTTTTTTTAAACAATGTTTACATTTCCAAAAATTATCTGCGAATTTTAAAAAATCATTATTTGAAAAAGTTTACGCATTTTCAAGAAATGTTCACATTTTCAGAAAATGTTTCGAACTTTGTAAAAATTTACTTCTTTCCAAAAACGTTTTCTCAATTTTAGAAATTTATTCTCATTTTTGTAAAACATCTCAATTTAAAAAATTGTTAATTAAGAAATCACAATATCAAAAAAATGTTAACAAAAATTCTCAATTGTTCAATGTCGATGAATATAGTCTTTACTGTTTCGCGGTGACAAGAAGTCACTAATGCCCGAAAGCTCTAGTGGCTAGCTACATGCATGCCTTTGTCAGAGGTTTTATATTCGATTTCGAGTGGCTGCATTTTCCTCTTTTGGAATTTTTACGTTGCACTATGCACGAGCGCGCAATGCTTGCCAAGGGGCCAGCCCAGTCGAAGGCTAGCTCTTTGTGCAGCACGTGACAGTTAGACGCAACGCCCAGTGGCTGCACAACCAAACAAAACAAGCAAGACAAGCAAATAGGCCCAAGACGAACAAAGAACAGAAACAACCAAACGAAAATAGGGCACAAATAGTGTTGGCGTCATACTTAGACCTCTATCTCGAGCAACTAGTCGGCGAGCGCTCCTTCGAGAGCCTCTGACAATCACTTAGGCGTGGGCTGACAGTGCGCCACTTGGCGCCCTCTCAGCCGCCGCCACATGTCGCGTTCTGGGCGCTTCCTTCAGATTTTTTTTATTTTTCCACACGCGTTTTCGGCTTTTAAATGGGTTTTCCGAGTTTTTTCTTCACTTTTTGGGTTTTCACCGGTTTTCCTTAGCTTTTGGACCCAAAACAATTCGATTTCTTCGTGAAGGAACACGTTCTATTTCTTCCGCGTGACTCTCGAAAGTAGAAAAACGTGTTTTCTGTTATTTTTCTTCCGCGAGAGGCACGGTTGTGCTTTCGCGAGAGGCACGACCGTGCCTTTTTGAAACAAAAAAAATGCATTTTCTGTATTTTTTTCTTTTGCGGGAGGCACGTTTTTGGTTTCGCGAGAGACATGGTTGTGCTTTCGCGAAAGGCATAGCTATGCCTCTCGAGAACGAAAAACATGTTTTCTATTTATTTTTCTTCCGCGAGAGGCACGTTTTTGCTTCCGCTAGAGACACGGTCGTTCCTCTCGAAAACGAAAAAAATGTGTTTTCAGTTTTTTTCCTTCCGCGAGAGGCACGGTCTTGCTTCTGCGAGAGACACAGTTCTGCTTTCGTTAGAGGCGCGGCCGTGCCTCTTTTAGAAAGGAAACAAAACGTGCTCCGAGTTCGGGTTTTTTATGAAAAAAAAGTTTATCAAAACCTATCAACATGTGATCTAATTTTGAAGATCTCGACGCGAGGAATCCAACGATGAAAATGGTTTGAGATTTGGACGCATGGTTTAAGAGATAAATCTTTTAGAAGAAACGAATGTACAAAAAAGGGAAAACTCTCCGATCACGACAAATGGCGTGCATGGAGTGTGTCACTTATTGCAACCTGAGGAGGTGGGAGAGACCTTTGAAACGAGTACTCCTTAATTAGTGATTTTGCTTTATCTGGGATATAGTTAGACTCTTTATCAAAAGGACCAGGCTGACTCAATCTAATGGTGTGGGAGCCCACTAATCTAGTGCTTGCACCAGCCTTTTAGAAAACTTGATTGACTAGTTGATTGTGTTCTTTTTTTCATAAAAACTTCCAATCTATTCATTTTCAATCATGATAGTACAACAAACACTAGAAAAAATTACATCTAAATCCGTAGACTAACTAGTGATGACTACAAATGCTGAAGCGAGCCGAAGGTGTGCCTCCGTCATCGCCCATCCCTCGTTGGAGACAGGCAAAACTTGATGTAGTAGACACTCGGGAAATCGTCGTGCTAAAGCCCCATATAGCCAGCGGATGAGAACAATAACCGCCGCCGCTAAAGAGTAGCGTAGACCAGACCGACCCGACCTGAAGACACACGAACATAGGCAAACTATGACAAGATTCGAGAAAATCCACCTAGTACAGATCCGCCGAAGACACACCTCCATAGACCCACCGACGACCACTGGGACAGGGACTAGGCAGGGAGAACATTATTCCATTTTTAGGGAGCCGACGCCATCTTGGATTCCTGAGTAGGACACAAAGCCGAAGAAAACTCGAAGGAACATATAAAGACGGAGCCCTCCCGCCAGCAAGGGTCGGGATCCACCGGGCCGCCATGATCCTAAGGCCACCGGAGACGTGACAAACCAGCGGCGAAGCAGGCGGGTGTCGGTGTCAAAACCGACGGATCTCAGGTTGGGGGTCCCGAGTTGTGTATCTTGAATCAATGGGGAACAGCGGACGAAGGACACAGTGTTTACCCAGGTTCAGGCCCTCTCTAGGAGGTAAAACCCTACGTTGTGCTTGATTATATTGAAGTGTGTAGGATGATTACAGAGTCAATCAACCACGAGATCAGATGAACTAAACCCTAGGCTAGTAGGGCAATGGGTGTTGTTCTAGCCTCTATGAACTAAACCCGCTCGCTTATATAGATACCAGTGGTACTAGGGTTTACACATGGCCGGTTACAACAAGGGAGATAAACATGATGAATCTTCAATCTTGACTTGGAGGACACTCCAAGACTTCGATGATTTCATGTCCGAATACAGAATCGCCTTATAGCCCGGTCTCGTAGTAGTCACACAGCGGTCCACCTATCCGGCCCATAAGAAATAGGTTGGCAACCCGAGGACCCCCTAGTCCAGGACTCCCTCAGTAGCCCCCGGACTGGGCTCCAACACTGGGGTTTGCAATTGTTAGACGTCTTGTGCGTTACAATGTCTTTGGCTTGCGAGACGAGTTCTTCACTCTTTCCTTGTTTGGCCACTTCAGTAGTTCAGGTGCCGATGACATCCTAACCTGTCAAGTTACAGTGGGCCCTTAGAATTAATTTTCATCCGGCGTTCAAGATAGCCCTCGACTTGTGTGCACCTTTTAGAAAGCAAGCAATCTTAGCATCCTTTTACAGAAACGACCCTCCAGGACTAGAAGGCTCATCTATTTAATAGGCCAAGAGCGCGGCGGGTGGTTAATCCATCCCCAAGCAAGAAACCAAAGCCATCCCAAAGAGATCTTAGGTCAAATGGCCAGTGCCCCAGGTTCATCCTCACGCCCTCATGGCCCCCTCCCGGGTGACTAGGAAAGCTACTCAGTTTCATGCCTTCATCTAAGTAATTTCCAAACACAAGGATATCTCCCTGCGATAGATCTCGTCCCCGTCCGCGCCGAATTGATTTCCATGAACAGCGAGGCCTTCGCAGAGAACTTCCCTGCTCCAAGCAGGGAAGAGAGGGTATGTTTTGTGCCTTTATTTCTAGGAGGCCTAGGCTTCCCCCATTAACCCCTTCCTGTGAGGCTTGCTGGAATTTTACGGGATCGAGCTCCACCACCTTACCCCGGGTCCATACTGCACATCTGTGGATTTGTTTCCCTTTGCGAGATGTTCTTGGGCTGCGGGGACCACTTCGAATTGTGGAGGAAATATTTCCTTCTCGCCCCCCGTACCCGCGATGGGTCAATTTTTGAAGTAGGCGGAGCCGAGGTATGGCGTATAGCTGGAACATGGTATGCCATTGGGACCCCGAAGAAGGACTCTGAAGAATGGACCTCAGAATGATTTTATATTGAAGACGCCCCCCCCCTATCCGACCCAGTTCGGCAGGGATTTCCCGAATACTCAAATGCTCCTCTAAAGAAACGGTTCAACTGGCGGCCCCAGAGCCCTTCCCAGAAATAAAGTGTTGAGGTGCTACTTCTGGCCACCAAAGTTCGACTGCTGACCCGCAACAAGTTGACCATGATCGACGTGATGGCCGCTGCCATAGCTCGGTGCGTACAGCTGCTACTTGCGAACCGCGTTAGTAAATTCCCCGAAGAGGACGAGATGATGCAGCACAGCGGCGGTAAGTATTTCCCTCAGTTATTAAACCAAGGTTATCAATCTAGTAGGAGAATCAAACACGCTATGTAAGGAGCACCTGCACACAAACAACAAATCCTCGCAACCCGACACGTGGAGGGGTTGTCAATCCCTCTTGGGTAAGGTAGTATGATAAAAAGATAGATTGGTAGGTGCAAATAAAATAAAATAAAATAAATGGCCGCAAGGTATTTTTGGGTTTTTGATAGCATAGATCTGAAATAAAAGAAGCAAATAAATGGGAAATACGAATAACAATATAGATATGTAAGTATATGATGAGAAATAGACTCAGGAGCCGTAGGTTTCACTAATGGCTTCTCTCGAGAAAATAGCATCTGGTGGGTAAACAAGTTACTATTGGGCAATTTATGGAAGAGCGAAGTTATGAAGACATCCAAGACAATGATCGTGTATATAAGCATCACATCCAAGATTAGTCGAGTGAATCGTGCCTACATCTACTACCATTACTCCACACATCAACCGCTATCCAGCATGCATCTAGTCTATTAAGTTCATGAAAGAACGGAGTAATGCCTTAACTACGATGATATGATGTAGACAAGATCTATTCATGTAGGAATAGACCCCCAACCTTTTATCCTTAATAGCAATGATACATGTGTGTCATGTCTCCTTCTGTCACTGAGATTGAACACCGCAAGATTGAAACCATTACAAAGCACCTCTTCCCATTACAAGATAAATCAATTGAGTTGGCCAAACAAAACCGAAATCTCGAAGAAGAAATACGAGGCTATAATAATCAAGTATGGATATGAATGCAACTTGTCGGCGTCCTAGGAACCAGGGTACCCAGACTTGCCTGTCTGTGGGCCGCGACACGCTCCTACTACGGCCTGGTACGGCGCAGCTGATCGACCAGCTGCTCAAGACCCTCGCGAGGGGGCTAGACCTCGTGAGGAGAACAGCGCCAAGACCCCCTCAGGAGCGGCCTCTACTAGGTTGCTCCGAAGGGGCGGAGAATCCAAGACCAAGCCTGCCTCAGGAGGAGGCAGTGACGCAAGCAATGACGCACCGCACCAGCGGGCGCTAGCGCGTGCCAGCGGCGTATTTACCGTTTTCGTGCAAAGGAGACAGCGCAGGTGCAGGTTCCCGAGGAGCAGAGCAAAGGTTTCCCTATTGGTGCAACAAGACCGAAGACCGCAAGGACGACAGGGAGGATGTCACCACCGATCCCACCACCGTGTCACCGCCTGATCCCTTTGCAGGAGAAGACCGCTTTTGTTAGGATAGGAACGTCCTTGTGTTCCCGCTCAAAATGGCCGTTGTGGGATCCCTTCCTGCCTAAACATTGCGGGGGAAGAGGACCCTGGCCGCCTATATATGTACCTAGGTCTTCCACTATGAGGAGGAGGTCGATTAGATCCAGAAACGTCGCCCACACACAAAGGAGCAAGAACTCGTGCCTCCTGACCCTCTTGAGCTCCCCTCCTGAGCTCAGGAACCACTATATTCATTCATACTCAAGCCCTCCGGGGGCTAATCCACCAAAGCAGGAAGTAGGATTTTACACCGCAAGGTGGCCTGAACCTGGGTAAATTTGTATGTGCTTTACTTGTTGTTCGCTTGAATCTCTTCATAGGACGAGGGCGAGATGCTAGGTAGACGTTAGTGGGAGAGATCTTCGTTCACGCCCCTGTGTTCGAACTTCTTGGGTTTGCAGAGCCCGTAATCCGACATTTGGCGCGCCAGGTAGGGGGCGTGTTGAAATCTCGTCTCTCCGATGACCTTGCCTCCCCTCTCCTGCTCCGCGCTGCCTTGATCACCGCGGCCTACCGCATCAGCTGGAGACTCGTGCGTTCCCCGTCGTCCGAGCGGCATCGGTGGACCGCTCCACCCATGGGCGCTCCACCTCCTTCCCCGACGATGTTCCCGTCGGCCGGGCCACCAGAGAGTAGCCTGCACCGCCACTTCCGCTCCCTATGGCCTCGCCGGCAGAGCTCTCAGTGACGTAGAGGCTGCCCCAGCACCGGCCACCCACAGAGGAGCTCGACGTTCGAACGGCCCGCGTCGACGAGCTGCGGGGCGCAGCCGGCGAGGGGTTGCCCTGACACGGAGTCGCCTGCATCCTCGGAGGATCCCAAGCACCGGCGTCGGCCTGACACGTTAAGTCACACTTTTGGCGGATCGAGGCCGCTGCCCAGCCGCAGGAGGCCCCATGGGCAGAGGGCGCGCAGGGGCGCCTCGTCACCTTCGGCCCTGGCGACCGCGCCACAGTTGCAGCTGGCGCGAGCGTCCTCCCCATGGTATGCACTCCCACCATCTACGGGGTGGCCGTCACGAGGACCCTCATCGACGGCGGCGCCGGGCTCAACATCCTCTCCCCCGAGGCCTTTGGTCATCTGCCCGTCCCCACCAAGCCCTTCTCAGGGGTTGCGGGTTCGGCCGTCCCGCTCGGCCAGATCCGTCTCCCGGTCACCTTCGGCACACCTGCTAACTACAGGACAGAGGTCATCGACTTCGATGTTGTGTCCATCCACCTGCCCTACAAGACCGTCCTCGGCTTCCCAGCCTTGGCGACATTCATGGCGGCGACTCACCCGGGCTACAACACCGTCAAGATGACCAGGAGCAGCGGCGTCATCACTATCAAAGGGGACCCCCAAGGCCGCCCTTCAGGTCCTCGGGCGCACTTACAGGGCCGCCGCTGCTGCTCATTCAGATATGAAGGGGGCTCCGGAGACACCAGAAGCCGCGCTTGCCAAGAAGAAGCAATTCTTCTCTCAGGACCCGGCCGAGACGAAGCAGGTGCCCGCTGACGAGGAGGGCTCAGGAGCCACCTTCACCATTGGCATGGGCATGGACCCTGAGCAAGAGGCAGCGTTGGTTAGCTTCCTCAGGGCTAACAAGGATGTGTTCTCTTGGAAAGCTACTGACTTGGTAGGGGTGCCTAGGCACGTCATCGAGCATCACCTCACGGTGTGCCCCAACACGCGCCCTATCAAGCAGAAAGCACGCAGGCAGGCCCCGGAGAAGGAGGCCTTCATTGTTCAGGAGGTTCGGAAGCTAGAGGAAGCAGGCGTCGTACGGGAGGTACGGCACCCGGAGTGACTGGCCAACCCCGTCATAGTCCCGAAGAAGGGAGGCAAGGAGCGCATGTGCGTCGACTTCATGAGCCTCAACAAATTCTGCCCTCAAGACCCATTCCCTCTCCCACGCATCGACCAGATCGTGGATTCAATAGCTGAGTGCGACCTGCTCCGCTTCCTCGACGCCTTCTCGGGCTACCACCAAATTAAGATGGCGGTGGAGGACGTGGAGAAAACGGCGTTCCTGACCCCTTGCGGGGTCTACGGCTACACCTGCATGCCTTTCGGGCTGAGAAACGCGGGCGCCACCTTCCAGCGCCTGATGCACATCACTCTCGGCCCTCAGCTCGGGAGGAACGCGGAGGCCTACGTCGATGACATCGTGGTCAAGACCAGAGAGGCCAGGACTCTAATCCAGGACCTAGAAGAAACGTTCGCCAAGCTGCGCAAAGTGAAGTTGTGCCTCAATCTGGAGACGTGTGTGTTTGGTGTACCCTCTGGCAAGTTGCTAGGGTTCCTGGTTTCACACCGGGGCACTGAAGCTAATCTGGAGAAGATCAAGGCCATCGAAAGAATGAATCCGCCCACAACTCTGAAGGAGATGCAGAAGCTTGCGGGATGCGTAATGTCCCTGGGGTGCTTCATCTCTAAGCTCGGTGAACGCGCCCTCCCGTTCTTCAAGCTCATGAAGATGAAGGGGCCCTTTGAGTGGACTCCGGAGGCCGATGCTGCCTTCCGGGATCTCAAGGCATACCTCACCAGCCCACCGGTTATGGTGGCACGACGACCCCTGGAACCCATGATTCTCTATCTCGCCGCTACGCCTCACTACGCCAGTGCAACGTTAATGGTGGAGCGCCAGGAGAGGCCCCGAAGCTTGAGGCCCCGGAGAAGTTTGGCATCCTCAGGACCCCCCTCGCCCCCTGACGTAGCTCCGGGGGTAGATTCGACCACGGTTACTAGTGGCCCCGCCGTCCAGCAAGAAGCACCCAAGATTCCTGAAGTGCCTGAGGATCATGCGGCGCCGACCCTCGTGGAGCACCCAGTGTACTTCGTCAGCACCGTACTGCGCGACACGCGCTCGCACTACCCGATGCCTCAAAAGATGCTCCTCGCGCTCTTTGTTGCCTCCAGGAAGCTACGCCATTACTTCCAGGGCCACCCTATCAAGGTTGTCTCGTCATACCCTCTCGAGAAGGTGCTCCGGGGCCCGAATGTCGTCGGGAGGGTCGCCGAGTGGAACATCGAGCTCCAGGCATTCCAGTTGGAGTTCAACACCACACGAGTGATCAAAGGAGCAGCTCTGGCAGACTTTGTGGCAGAGTGGACCGACGCACCGGATCAGGGGGCTGGCGAGGATCGCTCGCTGGCCCCCGGCGATGAAGCCCCGGACGGATGGGTGGTATACTTTGACGGCGCCTTCTCGTGCCTTGGCGTGGGAGCTGGCGCCGTGTTGGTATGTCCCACTCAGGACAAGTTGTACTACGCCGTGCAGCTTTGCTTCTAGGAAGGCGAGAAGGTCTCCAACAACATCACAGAGTATGAGGGCTGATTGCTGGGCTGAAGGCCTCCGCTGCACTAGGGGTCAAGTGCCTCCCCATCAGAGGTGATTCACAGCTCCTCGTCAACTTCTCCAACAAGAAATACAAGGCCAAGGACGAACACATGGAGGCATATCTGGAGGAGGTGTGTAAGATGGAAAAGCGATTCCGAGGGCTGGAGGTGCAGCACGTGCCAAGAGGCACGAACAAGGAAGCGGATGACATCGCCAAATGAGCCTCGAGACGGGAGCCTCAGAGGCCGGGCGTCTTCAAGGAGCGGCTGCTCAAGACGTCGGCAACGCCGCCCGTTCCTGAGTCGGCGTCCTCTCAGTAGGGGCTACCTGCGGCGCCTGCATACGGAGCCCCGCCCCGCGGACCGGCCTCCGGAGCCCGTCTGCTACTCGCCGCGGAGCCTGAGGAGGGTTGCTGGACCCAAGAGCTCAAGATGTACCTGCAACACGACACCTTGCCAGACAAGGAGGAAGACGCAGAGCGCATGGTCCGACAGGCCTCGGCTTACTACATCCAAGACGGCTAACTCTACAGGAGGCACCCCAATGACGTCTCACTAAAGTGCATCTCGAGGAAACAAGGACGCGAGCTGTTGGGTGACATCCACGGTGGGGACTGCGGTCACCATTCGTCATCCCACACCCTCGTGGGCAAGGCCTTCCACAGCGGCTTCTACTGGCCCACGACACTTAACAACGCCACGGAGCTTGTTTAGGCTTGCGAGGCGTGCCAGTTTCATGCCAAGCAGATCCACCAACCAGCGCAGGGCCTCTAGACGATCTCGCTCTCCTAGCCCTTCGCGGTCTGGGGATTGGACATCCTGGGTCCATTTCCCCGGGAATCGGGGGGCTACCGCTTCCTGTACATCGCCATTGACAAATTCACCAAGTGCGCAGAGGTGGAGCCAGTTCGCGCGATCCCAGTCGGGTCGGCCATCAAGTTCATCCAGGGCCTCATGACGTCATTCGGGGTCCCCAGCCGCATCATCATGGATAACAGTTCGTAGTTCACAAGCAATCTCTTCATGTCATATTGTGCTAACCTTGGAACACAGATCTGCTACGCCTCGGTGGCTCACCCCAGGAGCAACGGTCAGGACGAGCGCGCCAACGCGGAAGTCTTGCGTGGCCTCAAGATGCGCAGCTTTAAGAAGAAACTCGAGGCTTGTGGAAGGGGCTGGATCGACGAGCTCCAGTCCGTGCTGTGGTCGATCCGAACCACCGCTACCTAACCCATGAGAGAAACTCCTTTCTTTCTCGTTTACGGGGCGGAGGCGGTCCTCCCTCACGAGGTCAAGCATCGCTCCCCATGGGTCTTGACTTTTAATGAGGAATGCCAGGACGCCGCCTGGCGGATGGACCTTGTGCTCGGCGAGGAGGGCCGCCGCTGAGCTGCCCTTAGGGTGGCGCGATATCAGCAGGCGCTGCGGCGGTACCACTGTCGCAACATCCGCACGAGAACACTTGAAGTTGGTGACTTGGTCGTGAGGCGAGTCCTCTCCAGGGAGGGGTTACACAAGCTCTCGCCCATGTGGGAGGGCCCGTTCAGAATCGCCCGTGTCTCTAGGCCTGGTGCTGTGTGCCTGGAGACGCAGGATGGGGTACCCATCCAGAATTCCTGGAACATTGAGCACCTCAGGAGGTTCTATCCGTAATCAAGGCTCCATGCCCGTGAAGGTCTTGCTCGTGACACTCTCACGTAATAATGAGTTGGGGCTGTACATGCCTCGGAGTCTCCTAAGCGTTGCCTGCGGGCCATCAGACGGGGCTCCCACCCACATCCCAGTGGCAGTTCTTAGCTCCGTGCTGGGAAGAAGACGTAGTGTAGGGGTCGGACACGGCCTTTTTTCCTTTTTTGGCTTGGTGTTTGGCTGTCAGCCTTTTCTACTTCCTTGGCTATCAGCCCTTCCTCTACCCCATGCTATGAAGTTCTCGTGTTTCTTGCATTTGGTTGGAAGTCTTGCTTAGAATTTTCTCGCCTATTTTAAGTTCAGTTCGTTAAGTAGGGGTTGCACCGCGTGCTCTCCTTCGCGTGCCTCGCACGTGGGGGATGGGACATGGTCGGCCCCGGCTCTCGTCTGCCACGGTCCCGTGACCACGCCTGGCCAAGCCTGCTCAGGCTTCGGCATCGGACTTCTCAGTCCACGCGACCTATTCTGCCGAGCCAGCCCAGGCATTGGCGCCTCAATCCACGCTCGGCACTCTCAAGCGAGCCCAAGGGCGCAAGCCCTCAGCAGCTCACAGCGGCTCAGTCATACTCGGGGGCTGCGCAGGTCAGGACCCCCAAATTCAGCCATCCTCATGGCCCGTCGGGGGCTCATGAAACTGGTGAGTCAGGAGTACTTCGCCTCAAGACGTCGCAGCACATAAGCTAAGTAATCCCACCCAGACCAAAAACATGATATCAAGTTCTCGCTTCATACATATTTCATAGTCCATTACACGCCTTCTCGAGGCAACTTAAAATTTTGACACAGGAAGAAAATGAAGAAAAAGAGGAAGCAGAGGCCGACCCACCAAGCCGCGGCTTGGGCTCAGTGCCATTGGCCCACTCAGTCGGAGTCTCCCAGCTCCACCCGCCTCACCGAGGCACATCAGCGCGACGACCCCCTCCCCTCGCCGAGCCGAGCTCGCCGGCACGGTGGCTCATTGCAGCCGTCGATGCTGGAGGAGCTGCTGCTGCCATAGAGGGGGGACCCGCGGTGCCCTCCACGGCCAAGCTCGTCTCCTGAGGAGCTGCTCTTCCGGACGCCGTCCCCGCCATCCTCTTCGTCGTCACCCTCAGGACAGCACCCAAGGTGCCTTCCTTCCTCCGAGAAGACCCTGACGAACAGCGTTGAGGCACCATCATTCCTGAAGTGGAGCGTACACCTCCCCTGCAGTCGGCGCGCACGCAAATGACTGCCAGCCGCGCTCCAGGAACACGTCGCCCGAGGGAGCAACGTCGACCTCCACCCAGGACGCACCACTGCAGCAACCGTCGGTCTGCAGCCATAGGCCGTCGGGGCCTCCGGCTGGTAGCACGTTGCTGAATGAACAGGGGAGCCAGAGCCACATGCCGCCAGGCTTCTCCGACCACACCACGAACTCCGACGACACATCGAAGGAGTGGAGCTACGGGCGTGGAGGACGCGCGAGCACCAAACGCCGCCTCGCGCCTCCTCCCCCACCGCGACCACGACCACCTTCGCCACGAGAAGAGGCACCGCGCCTCTCACCGGCGACCGCGTCGGGACCCGGAAGGCCGCGCCCTCGAGGAGCCGCCGCGGGCGCAGCGGCATACTTGCGGGGGCGGCCACGGCCCCTCTTCAATGGTGGTGAAGCCAAATCCTTCGGGGCCTTCCCCTTCTCCGCGGCGGACGGCTTCCTCGGTAGCGCCATGAAGACCTCGCGGCAAGAAGAAGAGCGTGGAGCGAACAAGGAGGCAGACGGCGCTGGCTTAAAGATGGCTTGGGGCTCCACCCCCCCCCCCCCCC
>LR738711.1:181798318-181882696 GCA_902687465.1 Secale cereale | reverse complement strand
CATTTATAGGATGGAGGAGCCCAACCGCCAGTCACTGGCGTCACAGCCATAATGACCCCGTCATCCGCGTCGGGGAGTTGTCAAGTCGCACGGTTGCCAAGACTGCGTGGGGAGCGGAGTCACCATGTCCCATCCAACTGTCACGCGCTAGCCTAGCCCGCAGCCTTTTGGGGCCTGTGGCGCTTCGTCCTCGACTAAGGCTTCGCCTCGAAGCCAACTCTGCGTGTGCCTTCGGCCCGGGGGCTACTGTCGGCGTCTTGGGAACCAGGGTACCCAGACTTGCATGTCTGCGGGCCGCGACGCGCTCCTACTATGGCCTGGTACGGCCTAGCTGATCGACCAGCTGCTCAAGACCCTCACAAGGAGAACGACGCGAAGACCCCCTCAGGAGCGGCTTCGGCTAGGTTTCTCCGGAGGGGTGGAGAATCCAAGGCCAAGCCTGCCTCAGGAGGAGGCTGTGACGCAAGCAATGACGCACCGCACCAGCGGGCGCCAGCGCGTGCCAGTGGCGTAGTTGCCGTTTTGGTGCAAAGGAGACAGCACAGGCGCAGGTTCCCAAGGAGCAGGGCAAAGGTTTCCCTATTGGTGCAACAAGACCGAAGACCGCAAGGACGACAGGGAGGATGTCACCACCGCGTCACCGCCTGATCCCTTTGCAGGCGAAGACCGCTTTTGTCAGGATAGGAACGTCCTTGTGTTCCCACTCAAAATGCCCGTTGTGGGATCCCTTCCCGCCTAAACATTTCGGGGGAAGAGGACCCTGGCCACCTATATAAGTAGCTAGGGCTTCCACTATGAGGAGGAGGTCGATCAGATCCAGAAACTCCGCCCACACACAAAGGAGCAGGAACCCGTGCCTCCTGACCCTCCTGAGCTCCCCTCCTGAGCTCAGGAACCACTTTATTCATTCATACTCAAGCCCTCCCGAGGCTAATCCACCAAAGCAGGAAGTAGGGTTTTACACCGCAAGGTAGCCTGAACCTGGGTAAATTCGTGTGTGATGTACTTGTTGTTCGCTTGAATCTCTTCACAGGACAAGGGCGAGATGCTAGGTAGACGTGAGTGGGAGAGATCTTCGTTCACGCCCCTGTGTTCGAACTTCTTGGGTTTGCGGAGCCCGTAATCCGACACAACTAGATCTGATCATAAACTCACAATTCACCGGATCCCAATAAACACACCGCAAAAGAGTTACATCAAATAGATCTCCGAAGAGAACATTGTATTGAAGATTAAAAAGAGTGAAGAAGCCATCTAGCTACTTCCTACGGACCTATAGGTCTGTAGTAAACTACTCACGCATAAACGGAGAGGCACAAATGAAGATGATGAACCCCTCCGTGATCGTGTTCCTCTCCGGCAGATTACCGGAAAAGGGCTCTAGATTAGATCTCGTGGTTCTGGAACTTGCGGCGGTTGAAAAAAAATTCTCTGACTCCCATAGGTTTTCTGGAATATTTGAGTATTTATAGAGTTGAGAGGTGGTGGAAGGGACTCCCGTAGGCCCCACAAGGCATCAGGGCGCGCTTGGGCCTCCTAGCGCGCCTTGGTTTCTCATGGGCCCCATAGCCCTTCCCTCGTGCACTTCTTTGGTCCTCTGGATGTCTTCTGGTCCAAAAAATATTCTCCATATAGTTCCGTTGCATTTGGACTCTGTTTGATATTGATATTTTGCAAAGTAAAAAACAAGCAAAAAACAACAACTGGCACTCGGCACTATGTCAGTAGGTTAGTCCCAAAAATGATATAAAGTTGCTAGAAAATGATTGTAAAACATCCAAGAATGATGATATAACAACATGGAACAATAAACAATGTAAAGATACAATGGAGACGTATCAGCATCCCCAAGCTTAATTCCTTCTCGTCCTCGAGTAGGTAAATGATAAAAACATATTTTTTTGATGTGGAATGCTGCCTAACATGTTCATATTCTTTTCTTTGTAGCATGGACATATGGACTTTTAAATGATTCAAAGCAATAGTCTATAATTTGACATGTATACTTTAATACTCAAGCAATATCAAGAAGCAACTATGTCTTTCAGAATATCAACGCTAAAGAAAGTTATTCCTAGCCCATTATGCTCAATCATTGATCCATTCATGCAACACATCCAAATATTAGCTACATCCAATGCTCAAGTGTGATAACAGTGTTCCGTAATTGGTGCTTTATAAGAGAAGATGGAGACTCAACAAAAAATGAAAATTGCATAAAAGTAAATAGATAGGCCCTTCGCAGAGATTTGTAGAGGTGCCACAACTCAAAGCTTAAGTTGAGAGACAAAATTATTTTGGGTGGCATGCTTTTATTATCAATGAAAACAGCTAAATGTTCCCAATATCTTCCATGCTAAATAAATCATAGAGGTTCCCAAACATAAAAAAGGTTTATTTCCTATCCACGGGTGCCTTCGATACCAACACATACCAAGGAATTTGTTATAGTAATTTTTTTTGACAATTCGGGACTGTGCATCCCTATTACTACACACTCTCGTGCAATGACAAGTGAATAAAAACTCATCTTGAGAATAACCTACTTAGCATGGAAAATATTGGGCACCCCTCACCGCTTCATGAGTGGTACGAGCACACAAAAGAGAAGTTTATTTTGAAAATTAGAGTTGGCACATACCAATTTACTTAGGACGACATGCAAATACCACATATAGGTAGGTGTGGTGGACTCATTTGGCACAACTTGGGCTTTAGTATTTGGATGCACAAGCAGCATTCATGCTTGGTATAAGTGAAGGCTAGCAAATAGATTGAGAAGTGACCAACCAAGAAACGAAAACCATCATAAAAGAACATTAAACACAACTAACACCAAATAATGCAACACAAGTAGCATGTAATCTCATTGCATAACTACTGACTTAATGTGCTTGCATAGGGAATCACAACCCTTTACACCAATATTCTTACCAAAGCATAATTACTCACCAACATAACTCACATATAACTATCATCATATCGCAAAACCATTGCAATGGATCAAGTTTAAGGTCCAATGATCTTCATGAAAGTTTTTATTTTATATTCCTTGGATATCTATCACTTTGGGACCAAATTCTTTCAATATTGCCATTGCAAATAACAAGTTCTCAAAAACATTTAAGTGAAGAACGAGAGCACAAATTTATTTAAAGTTTCAACTCTCAAAATAATATAAGTGAAGATGAGAAGATTTATTAAAAATTTCTACTAACTCTCAAAATAACCTAAGTAAAGTATGAGAGCATATTTCTTCAAAATAACAGCACCACCGTGCTAAAAAAGATATAAGTGAAGCACTAGAGCAATTCCATAGCTCTAAAAAAATTAAGCGAAGCATAAAGAGTGATTCTAATAAATCATAGCATAATTTTGGCTTCCCAAATAGGTGTATCCAGCAAGGATGATTGTGACAAACTAAAAATCAAAACAAGCAAAGACACATGTTATATAAGATGCTCCAAGCAAAACTCATGATATGTGACGAGTACATATATAGCTCCAAGTAAAATTACCGATGGTCGTTAGAAGAAAGAGGGGATGCCTACCGGGGCATCCCCAAGCTTAGTTGCTTGATACATCTTGAATATTACCTTGGGGTGTCATGGGCATCCCCAAGCTTAGGCTCTTTTCGCTCCTTATTCCTTCATCCATCGTGATCTCACCCAAAACTTGAAAACTTCAATCACACAGAATTTAACAAAACCCCATGAGATCCGTTAGTATAATAAAAATCATGGTTACTATAAGTACTGTAGAAAACCCATTCAGAATTTGTTATTACATTATACCTACTGTATTATAACTTTACCATGGCTTATAGCCTCTGATACAAACCATAGACTCAACAAAATAAGCACATAATGCAATGAAAATAGAATCTGTCAAAAATAGAACAGTCTGTAAAGATATATTTTTTAGTCATACTTATGTAACTCTAAAAATTCTGAAAAGTTAGGAAAACGCGAGAAATTTGTGTATCAATTCTATGTAACAATTTCAGCAACTGTTCACGCTCCAGCAATTGAAAACATTTCTTCTACTGGACGTAAAAATTTATGTTGATGCCCCGAATCAAATCAACTCTCACCCAAATCAATCCCAAAGGCCTTGCTTGGCACAAACACTAATTAAAACACCAAAAACATATCATTACAAAAGTAATAATGTGTACTTATTGAAAAACATGATAAAAAACAAAAAGCAAAAAGATAACTATTGGGTTGCCTCCCAACAAGCGCTATTGTTTAATGCCCTTAGCTGGCATAATGCATAGATCCAACGTGTGGGTGGATTCATAGGTTTCCCTCATGATAGAGTCATATGGTAATTTAATATTAATTTTAGGAAGTGTTCCATACCCTTTCTTAGTGGAAATTGAAACTTGATATTCCCTTCTTTCATATCAATCAGGGCACCTATAGTTCGTAAAAACGGTCTACCAAGAATACTTGGACACGACGGATTGCAATCAATATCAAGAATATAAAGTCTACAGGCACATAATTTCTATTTGTAAGAATAAGAACATCATTAATTCTTCCCAAAGACTTTTTAATATTAGAATCCGCAAAGTGCAAATTAAGAGAACATTCTTCCAAATTGGTAAGACCAAGCACATCACATAGAGATTTCAGAATAGTAGAAACACTAGCACCCAAATCACACAAAGCATAGCACTCATAATTTTTTATCTTGATTTTGATGGTAGGTTCCCGTTCATATATAGTTTTATAGGAATTGAAATCTATAATTCTAGCTTTCTTCCAAGGATTTCATTACCGCTTCGGCAATATGTTTAGTAAAAGATTTGTTTTGTTCATAAGCATTGGGTGAATTGATCATAGATTGCAGCAAATAAATACACTCAATCAAAGAGCAACTATCATAATTAAACTCTTTGTAATCCAAAGGAGTGAGCACATCATTAGTTAAAGTTTTTACCTCTTCAAACCCACTTTCATCAATTTTTTCAACAAGTTTTCACCCTCCAAATCATGGGAACACCTTCTAGCTAAAGTTGACTCTTCTTCAGTTCCCTCATCATCAATTTTAATTTTACTAAACAGGGAATAAATAGAAGAAACACCAATCATTTTAATCTCTTCATCATTATTAATTTTGAGCGATTCCGGCTTGGTTGCCATTTGATTTACAAAAATAGCTTGTGCATCAGATATTTTTCCTAACAAATTTTCGGTGTGTGCATACTGAGATTGGAGGTTAGCAACCTCTTTGCTGACATGGTCAAGTTGCTTTGTCATAGCCTCTAGAAAAATAGAGTGTTCTTTAAGTTCATCAGTAAAAAAATATTTTTCTCAAATTGCATAGTCATGTATTCTTTGGTATTTTTATCAATATCAAGCAAGATGCTAGGATATGGAACATCATAATACTTCCTTTGAGACATTGTTACTTCGCAAACAAGAACACAAGAGGGAAAAATGATTTGACACGAAAAACGCAAATGTAAAGACAGCAAATAAAATGACAAATATTTTTGTGTTTTTCTAAAAGTGTTTTAGAAGTGGGGGGATGAAAACGAGAGGCAAATGGAAAATAATATAAATTGCAAGGCGATGAGAGTTTATGTGTGGGAACCTGATAGATCTTGACTTGATCCTCCCTAGCAACGATGCCAGAATTCTTCGTGCTACTCGTGAACCGCGTTAGTAAATTCTCCAAAGAGGATGGGATTATGCAGCATAGTGGCGGTAAGTATCTCCCTCAGTTATGAAACAAAGGTTATCAATCTAGTAGGAGAACCAAGCAAGCTATGTAAGTAGCACCTGCACACAAATAACTAATCCTCTCAACCCGACGCGTAGAGGGGTTGTCAACCCCTGTTGGGTAAGGCAGTATGATAAAAAGATAGATTGATAGGTGCAAATAAAACACATCAAGGTATTTTGGGTTTTTATAATATAGATCTGAAATAAAAGAAGCAAATAAATGGGAAACACGAATAGCTATATAAATCTGCAAGTATATGATGAGAAATAAACTCGGGGGTTATGATGGCCTGGCTTATTAGGGATGATAGACTACTCATATCAATAAGGAATTCCTTCTTTTCCGGGAGCCCATTCGGATAGAACTCCAAAGTTAAGTGTGCTCAGCTTGGAGTAGTTTCAGGATGGGTGACCGACCGGGAAGTTGCTCCCGGGTGCGCACGAGTGAGGACAAAGTGCGCAGAAAAGACTAGTATTGATATGTGGGGCCAGTCTAGATCCCGCCAGGAGTAACGACCACCGGCGGGTGTGTCCGGGGCGTTACAAGTTGGTATCAGAGCCGACCCTCACGGTTACACGGATGTTTGCGGACAGTTTGCAGTCATGTTGTGCATGACGTTTGTGACCCGTCGTGGCACACGGCATGGCACATGTGCTGTCCTGGAAGCACAGACGGTTGTGCCAAGAGGGAACGTTCCTGTGGCCCGACGAGGACGTCGGTTCCTCTGAGTGAGGGTGTATGTGATGGCATGGCTTATTAGGGATGATAGACTACTCATATCAATAAGGAATTCCTTCTTTTCCGGGAGCCCATTCGGATAGAACTCCAAAGTTAAGTGTGCTCAGCTTGGAGTAGTTTCAGGATGGGTGACCGACCGGGAAGTTGCTCTCGGGTGCGCACGAGTGAGGACAAAGTGCGCAGAAAAAACTAGTATTGATATGTGGGGCCAGTCTAGATCCCGCCATGAGTAACGACCACCGGCGGGTGTGTCCGGGGCGTTACAGGGGTAGTAGGTTTCACTAGTGGCTTCTCTCGAGAAAATAGCATACGATGGGTAAAAAAATTACTATTGGACAATTGATAGAAGAGCAAGTAGTTATGACGATATCCAAGACAATGATTATGTATATAAGCATCATGTCCAAGATTAGTAGACCGACTCCTGCCTGAAACTACTACTATTACCCCACACATCGTCCGCTATCCAACATGCATCTAGTGTATTAAGTTCATGAAAGAATGGAGTAATGCCTTAAGAACGATGACATTATGTAGACAAGATATATTCATGTAGGAATAGAACCCATCGTTTTATCCTTAATAGCAACAATACATGTGTGTCATGTCTCCTTCTGTCACTGAGATTGAGCACCACAAGATCGAACCCATTACAAATCACCTCTTCCCATTGCAAGATAAACCAATCGAGTTGGCCAAACAAAACCAAATTATCAAACAAGAAATACGAGGCTGTAATAATCAAGTATGGATACGAATGCAACTAGATCTGATCATAAACTCATAATTCATCGGATCCCAACAAACACACCGCAAAAGAGTTACATCAAATAGATCTCCGAAGAGAATATTGTGTTGAAGTTCAAAAAGAGAGAGGAATCCATCTAGATGCTGCCTACGGGCCCATAGGTCTATGGTAAACAACTCACGCATCATCGGAGAGGCACCAATGGAGACGATGAACCCCTCCGTGATTTGTTCCTCTTCGGCGAAGTGCCGCTCTAGATTGGATCTCTTGGTTCTGGAACTTGAGGCAGCTTTTTTCCTCTGACTCCCCTATGGTTCTGGAAAATAGAGAGGCGGTGGAGGGGACTCCTGTGGGCCCCACAAGGGCCTCCTGGCGCGCCCTGGTGTCTCATGGTCCCCATGGCCCTTCCCTCGTGCACTTCTTTGGGCTTCTGGATGTCTTCTGGTCCAGAAAAATCTCCAAAAAGTTTCGTTGCATTTGGACTCCGCTTGATGTTGATATTCTGCAAAGTAAAAAACAAGCAGAAAAGAACAACTGGTGCTAGGCACTATGTCAATATGTTAGTCCCAACGAATGATGTAAAGTTGCTAGAAAATGATTGCAAAACATCCAATAATGATAATATAACAACATGGAACAATAAAAAATTATAGATACGTTGGAGATGGATCAACAACCCCTTCAACAGAGGATGCACCCTCTGTGGTCTTACAACGGGACAAGTGAAGCGACCCGCTACAAGTGACAAGGGTCGGATAATCGGTAGCCATGGCCACAATACTAGACAATCTCTTTAAAGGGTAAGAAGAAGAGTTAGCCCGTTTGAGGAACATGGAGGGTTATGCTAGCTATAACCCCATAGAATGGGTAAGTCTAACCCTTCATTTTATAGTCCACAAATCTCATCCGTATTCTTATCGGATTTACTATTTTGCCAAACAGAATTGGAGCGATGGGTTGAGTCCATTAGCTGCCCTTCTCCTCAACCAGAGAACCATTCTCGTGATGAGGACCCTGGGTTCATGATGATCCAAAGACGTCTATTGATTTTGATGGGGTCTTTTACCAGGAAAGCCTTGACGGTACCAAGGTGGCTCTCACAGCTGATCACCCTGGGGCCCTCCCTTCTTACATTGTAAGTAGTAAGAAGGCCTCTTCCCAAATAGGGCATTTGCCTCGCGCTACTCTGAGTGTGGTGACTTCTACTCCCAAGGGTCGCCACACTATGCATCGAACACCAACGGGAGCGGCGCCAAATGCACCGGCATCAGCCAACAACGGGGCGTCCAAGCGCAAGACCGCTGCGGGAGCTGCACCAGTCGCACCTTCGGCTCAAAGGCAATGTATCCAAAGCCATTGCTAATGTTGCTACCATTAGCTCCTTTTGACATTTACCGAGGTCCACATAAGAAGAGCACCGCGACCACCATCTGAATACACACAGGAGACGCCAAGGCATAGTCATGGTCCCGGATCTTCGGCACAAGCCGGGGTCAATACGGGAGGTGTTGCAACAAACTCGCCTTTGGAAGATCCATAGGATGTTTCGGTTACTAATTCCGAGGTCGAAAATGTGATGAATCACCGTCGTCAGAGGGAATCCTTGCGTCACATCACCTTTTCCAATCAAGAGTTCAACGCGTTTAATTTGGTGGACGCATACCTCGGAGCAGCCCAAATAGGGCTTGAGGGGATCGCCAGCCTCCTGTCCTCCAATATGCAGGCGCGAGATTGGTTTTAAAAACTGATCATAAATCCTAACCCATTAGCCCCTGAGCCTTAAGTTGGGTGGGAAGGCCAAGTTAAGGATCTGTAACTATATGTATTGTTGGTATTTTGTAGGCAATGAGGGGACATAATAAGAAATTATCCGAAGACCTCGAACTGAGCCGAACACAGTTGGCTGATGGGAAAGCCGAACTAGAGGCGGTAAAGAAATTCACCAGCGAAGCTCATGGTGAGGAAGAAAGCTTTAGAATGCTTGAATTATTTGGAGTATCTTTTTTAACATGAGCCCCCCTTATAGAAGCTAAATCTATAGGTCAACTACAGAAGGACTTGGACGCGGCCAAACAATCTTAGAGGTACGCCAAGTCACAGTATGAGGCTGGCCGCCGAGTACTGACATGAAGTCATGAGGAAAGGAACAAACCAAAGGTGGAAACCCAGCAACAAGCTGAAGAAATCGAGAGTTTGAAATCTCAATTGGTGCAAGACCTTGAGGAGAACTAGGGATTAAAAGGTGGCATGTTCAATAAGTAACAATTTGACTTACGTGCATGTAGATACTCGCAATGTTTTAATATAAATGATTGTGGCTTATACCAGGTGTCCTGACGGGGCGTCCTGGAGAAGAGGTCATCTCATTTGGAGGGAACCTTTTGAAAGATTTGTCCATTGTGCAAGAGAGAGCTCGTAACGCCATGAAGACTATGGTCAAGGCATTATGGTCGACAAAGACACCTCCAGAAGGCATGGCCAAATTGCCCAATCGCTTCAAAGCAGCACGATGTCGTTTTGAGTTATGGAAAATATTGGCTTGTCGAGAAGGAGCATGTGAGGCATGGGCGATGGTGAAGACCCAGTTTACCAAACTCGATCCAGAACATATGGCTTGGGTTGGACCAATGGGGCCAGACGGGCAACTAATACCGCTTCGCCTGGTGTATGACCAAGTGATGCGTGCTTCTCTCGATCCAGAACATATGGCTCGGGTTGGACCAATGGGGCCGGACGGGCAACAAATACCGCTTCGCCTGGTGTATGACCAAGTGATGCGTGTTGCTCGGTACTCCCAAGAGGACTGTGCCATGGCCATCTTGATAGACAATATTGACAAAGAGTTGGGTGCATGACTCTATGTATCTATGTATTGTACATTAGGCCCTCTGGATCCACATTGAAAATGTTGTCTTAACCAGCCATCGGCTTCTGCCTCCCTGGCCAGTGGTCGGGGAGTGTTCCGTACTATGTGTCCCGAGGAACAGGGAATCACTTCATGTAACCAGGCAATCCGACCATTTCCTGTAAATAGACAAAAGCATGTGCGGAGAGTTATGTTATATTACTTTTTAATCTAAGAAATATCTTCTGCAGAAAATAGTTCCTCCAAGGGTTCCTTTCTTCAGGTGTAGCATGTTAACCATAAACATTGAGTCCGAATACATGTAGTATGCAGATATTAGTAATATGGGGAACCGACCCAAGGATTTTGGTGGAAAGCACCTGGTTATTTTCACTTCCCTCGAGGATTCACCCGTCTGAGGTACATACACGGCTGTCCCGATCATACAATCGCAGAGGTGCTCCCTTTACTCCCTAGCTGAACAATCGGGAACGTAGGGTGAGCACAGGAGCCAGGCAACCCAGCTTGGTAAAAAAGGTAAGTAAAATAGGTGCATATAATGGCTTGAAAGGTACGGGAAGGGTGTGAGCACAATCAAGACAAATACATGCACAAAATGTATATTAGCTGGCTTCTTTAAAAGGAGCCCCCAAGTAGATCTGGGTGGTACAAAGATGTATACTTAAGGAACTGAATGTGGTTCGGTTTATCCGAACATACACTGGGAGGTGACAGCTCCATAAAGGGAAAAAAGAAGCTAAAACAAAGAAAAAAGGGAGTTGGAATGACGACACCTAACTAGCCGTAGAAGCACCGAAGCCGAGTTTTCCACGAGTTTAGTTTGAGGCGATTGTCCGATGGATTGCGAAGACGATACGCCCCTCCAGCTAGTACTTCATCTATTATGAAAGTGCCTTCCCATTAGGGTGAGAGCTTGTGCTTCTGCTTCTCAGGGAGGTGGAGGACGAATTCACCTACATTGTATGCCTTTGCCCGAACTTGCTCTGATAGTGCCAGGATTGTTGTTGATAGAATGTAGAGCATGTCCGTGCTATGCCGCGCTCTCCTTCCATGGCTTCCAGGTCGTCATGCCGATCTAGCTCGGCTTCCTTTTCTTCGTGCATGCATACTCTAGGTACATCATGGGAGATCGCATGGGAGAACTGCTTCTGCGCCATACACCATGAAAAGGGTGTGTATCCTGTTAACCGATTAGGGGTGGTGCACAACCCCCAAAGTACAGAGTCGAGCTCCTCTACCCAGTGGCAATCAGATTCGTTCAGGGAACGAACTAGACGAGGCTTCATGCCACTCATGATTAGTCCATTGGCCCATTCTACCTGTCCATTAGTTTGTGGATGATATACCGAAGCATAGTCAAGTTTTATCCCCATGTTAGCGCACTATTAGCTTTTTGGGTCGTGAAATTGTATCTATTGTCTATGATTATGCTGTGGGGAACACCATAATAGTGTACTGCGCCGTATATAAAGTCGACTACTGGTCCGGATTCTGCTGGAGTTACCGGTTTTGGCTCGATCCATTTAGTGAATTTGTTGACCATGACCAGTAAATATTTCTTTTTCTTAGTACCCCCTTTAAGTGGTTCGACCATGTTGAGCCCCCAGACCGCAAACGGCTAGGTGAGCGGTATTGTCCGGAGAGTTGTGGGCGGCATATGGCTTTGATTTGCAAAAGGCTGGCACCTAACACAATGTTGTACCAGAGTACGGGCATCCGCGCGAGCGACAGGCCAGAGAAACCCTGCTTGGAAGCCTTGCTGACCAAAGCCCGAGCTGTCGCGTGGTGGCCGCCCATGCCAACCTGTATCTCAACCAAAAGTTGTTGCCCCTCCTCTTCGGATATGCATCTTTGGAGGACTCCCATAGTGCTTTTCTTATACATCTCACCCTCATGGACCTTATAGGCTTTAGATCTCCGGACTATACATCGTGCCTCAGTCTGATCATCGAGGATCTCTTGCCGTAGAAGATAGGCAAGGAAGGGCTCGGTCCATGGTGAAATTACGGCCATGACATGGTGAGCCGAGGGTGTTCCTTCGAGTACTGAGCCGCCAATGATATATCATCGATGGCTCAAATTCAGGAGGGATGACCTGTTCGGACCCATTGGTTATTGCGCCATTGTACCCATCTTGCTACAGAATGGATGGCTTGAAGAGTCGTTCCAAGAAGGTGTTCTTGGGGATTGGGTCACGTTTAGCACCCATGCGGGCGAGGACATATACGGCTTGGTTATTGCCTCTAGAGACATGGTGAAATTCTGACCCTTCAAATCAGGCTGATATTTTAAGGATGACAATTCTATACGCTGCAATCTTTGGGTCTTCGACATCAAATTCGCCGTTGACTTGGGAGATGGCAACGTTTGAGTCACCATGCACCTCGAGCCAATGTACGTTGCCATTTGGTGACCGTGTAACAGGGCCCCGCATTCGCCTCCCTTGTTAGAGTCTCTGTACATGATCTGTATGACGTACCGAATGTTGTCTCCCATGGGAGATGTAAGGATCACCCCTGCCCCTGGTCCGAATAGCATTTTAGAGCCACCAAAGTACATTGTCCAATGTGAATATGTACTATATTCCCGGGGGAGCTCGACTTCTATCCATTCGGCCAGGAAATAGGCCAACACCTGAGATTTGATAGCTCGGCGTGGTTTGTACACAATTTCAAAGGGAAGGAGCTCTATGGCCCACTTGGCAATGCGGTCCGTGGCGTCCGTATTATTAAAGATGTCATTAAGGGTACCTCGGATGCCACTTTAACTGAACATTCTTAAAAGTAGTGTTGGAGTTATTGGGATGCCATGAAAACTGTGTAGGCTATCTTCTGGTAATATGTGTACTGAGATTTGCATGGGGTGAGCACCTCTGATACATAGTAGACTGGCTTATGTACCCGGAACTTGTGGCCCTCCGCTTCTCATTCTACCACGAGGACAGCGCTCACCACTTGATTTGTGGCCGATATGTATAATAACATGGGTTCGCCGATGTCGGGTGCAACTAGTATAGGGTTGCCTGCTAGTATTGTATGTATTTCTTCTAGTGCGGCGGTTGCCTCGTTGGTCCACTCGAACTTTTTGGTATTTTTCGGCAATCTGTAGAGTGGTAGTGCCTTTTCACCAAGGCGGGAGATGAAGCAGCTCAAGGCTGCCATGCAGCCTGCCAGTTTCTAGACGTGTTTAAGCTCTGTGGGTATTGCTAGCTGGGACAGGGCCCTGTTTATAGCCGGATCGGCCTCCATCCCTCTTTGGGAAACAATGAATCCGAGTAGTTTTCCGGTGGGAACCCCGAAGATGCATTTGTCGGGGTTGAGCCGTATATCGTAAGTCCGTAAATTTTCGAAGGTTTGACGGAGATCGTCCACTAGCTGGCTGACGTGTTTGGTTTTCATAACCACGTCGTCTACATATGCTTCGACAGTTTTGCCGATTTGGTTTTCAAGGCATGTTTGAATCATGCGTTGATATGTAGCTCCTGCGTTTTAAACCCAAAGGGCATCATGTTGAAGCAGAAAGGCCCGTAGGGGGTGATCAACGCAGTTGCAGCTTGGTCGGACTCCTTCATCTTTATTTGATGGTATCTAGAGTAGGAGTCAAGGAAGCATAATGAGTCATGTACGACGGTGGCATCGATGATCTAGTCGAACCGGGGTAAGGGGAAGGGATCTTTAGGGCATGCTTTATATAGGGCTTTGAAATGGACGCATAGCCGCCAGGTTTTATCCTTCTTGGGTACCATGACCAGATTTGCCAACCACTCGGGGTGTTTGATTTCATGGATGAATCCGGCTTCAAGTAACTTTGCCAGTTCCTCCCCCATGGCTTGACATTTGGGTTCAAAAAATCAACGCAACGCCTGTTTGACTAGCTTGAAGTCCTTTATTATGTTCAGGCTATGTTCCGCTAGTCTTCGTGGGATTCCTGGCATATCCAAAGGGTGTTAGGCAAATATATCCCAATTCTTGCGCAGGAATGTTTGTAGCTCCTCATTGACTACATGGTCCAGCTGGGCTCCAATTGACGCTATTTTATTGGGATCCGTCGGGTGCATTTGGAATTTGACTATTTCTTCAGCTGGTTTGAGCGATGTAGATTTGGAACTTTTACTGAGGACCCATTGGTGCAACATCTACCTACCTTGTGTTTTGGAGATATTTGACAGAAACAGGTATGGACTGATTTGTTGCTAGTGCATACAGAGAGAGAAAATTCCATACACAATCAAAGCAAATGATGTTTCTGATGTCAAGTTGTAGTGACTTCACCGAAGCATATCTGCGTTGCAGAGAAGAACGAGTTATATTTGTTGAAGACATATAGTCAAGAAGATTGATGTGAAGAAATCGACCCCTCAAAGTTTTACTGCTGAAGCGAAGCATTTGACTCGGTACAGTCATCCGATGAAATTGACTGCTGCACTGGAAGTCAAAGACAAAGTGAAGACATAGTATTCATTTTGTTGTTCTTCTTTCATTATTTTGAGTCATGGGACCTCCGTACTATGAAGAGGGGCATATGCTTAGCCAGAACCTATGAAAGTTGCGAGAGAAATCTCTTTGTGTTCCGAGTAAATACTTGCCAGCAAGAGACTGTGATCTTCTTCATTGCAAGAGATTTGTCTTAGACCGGGGAGTTAGCATTACTTGCCCCGCAAGCAATGTTACCACTGTGCTCAAATCCGGCTGTTGGACTTGTGTCGTTTGGCCATTGGCTGATCCCGATGTCTAATTTGGTCATTTCCCATCTGGGAAGGTTGCGGCTATACATAGCCACCCCGCTCCAACATTGTTCGTTGGCTTCTTCGCTTAAGATTTTTGAGAAGATTGATTTGAGAAACCCCTCTCCGAGTGATTTGAGTTTAAAATCCACCGAGAGAAAAATTAAGAGCCCAAACTTAGTAAAAGTGGTTAGCATCATAATAGTTCTGAGAGAGAGTACTTGTACCTATTACTCTTGAGAGCTGCGCACTCTCTAGATGGATAGGTTTTGGTCCGAGTGTCGAAGAGTTGTTGTCTTCACCGAACCAGATCTTCAGCAACAAAGAGTGATTGTGGTTCGCGAAGGTCGACCGAAGGTTTCGAGATCGCCGACAAGTATCTTCCACGAGTGAAATCAACCTGAGTCTCATCAGCTCTGCGTTGAATGAGAATAGGGTGAAGAGAGTTTATCTTCTGTGTTAAGCCACAACCCCTCCAACAAGGCGTAGCCCTTTGGCAGAAGGGTGAACTGGTCTACCAAATCTTTCTGTCTCCATCGAGCACCACTAGTTCTATTTTCTTCACTTTATTACTTTCGATAATCATTGTGTATGCTCTATGATGACTGAGTTGAATTAGGTTCATAATCATACTCGTCAAATTGTTCTGCATGAGAAGGAAACCAAGAAGCGCTCATGGCCTATGTTGAGGAAGCATTATTCTTGAAAGGAATTAGCCAAGAAGGGCATTCTGAAGGATTATGTTTATCTGGACTTACTCGCTGTTCCACGCATCCGAAGACAAACTCTAGATCTCCCACTGCGTTCAGCCTCATCAGACCTGCTGTTTGTCACACATGATGATGAAATTACACACACACCCGGTACTCTTGTCTTCAAGCCAGATGTTCATCGCTCCATGTCACCCAGAGCCAAGTCTGCTACTCCTGCTTCTGCCTCGACCATTCCTCGCTCTACGGATTCTAATTCATTGAGCGTTGTTAATTCTAATTCTGAGTATTCTCTCACGAAGTAATTCCTCGTATGTGTTCTCATTCCTTTTTGACACTTGTTGACAAAAGGGGGAGAATTACATTGACTGGTAGTTTCTCGGGGTTCTTTGCAAGGTGTTTTATTTCGAATTTTGGTTTCCCCTCGAACAATTTGCTTCTTGAAAGTGCAGTATATCGACTAGAGGGGGGGTGTAGGCGATTTTTATGAAATGCTTCAAAACATGGTAGTTTTGAAGACAAACGATAAGCTCAAGCCTATTAGTATGCAGCGGAAAGTGGACTACACTAGATAAGCTATAGTCATGTATTCAATGAAGTGAAAGCACGAAGACTAATAGCAGCTAGGTAGTAGGGATCATAAAGGAAGAAGGAATGAAGCCAATCACAACAAGTAGATACTCAGTGAAGACAATCAGATAAAGCAACCATGCAATGTCTTCACAACATAGAGCAGTAAGTAAAGGGAAGGAAAGGATAGAACCAGTGGCTCGGGGAAGATAGTGATTTGTTAGACCAGTTCCAGTTGTTGTGACAACTGTACGTCTGGTTAGGGAGGCTGAGATTTAACTCAGAAGACCGCGTCTTCACCTTGTTCCCCTTGAGCTAAGAACACCTAGTCCTCGCCCAATCAGTTTGGTAAGTCTTCAAGGTAGACTTCCAAACCTTCACAAACTTCGTTCACCGGCAATCCACAATTACTCTTGGATGCTCAGAACGCGACACCTAACCGGTTGGAGGAAACACAGTCCTCAAGTGTAATAAGTCTTCAGGTCACACAGACAGAAATACTTCAGTGATGCCTAACACTCTTTGGCTCTGGGTGTTTGGGCTTTGTCCTCGCAAGGATTTCTCTCTCAAATGCTTCGGAGGTAGGTTGCTCTCAAACGACAAAAGTCGTGTAATAACTCTGAGCAGCCACCAATTTATGGTGTAGGGGGTGGGCTAGTTATAGCCACTAGGCAACCCGACCTGATTTGTCCGAAGTGACCCTGGGTCACTAAGGAACTGACACGTGTTCCAACGGTCAGATTTCAAACACACACGGCAACTTTACTTGAGCTCCAAGTAAAGCTGACTCATCCGCCTCTGGATGAGATTTTCTCTCATAGTCTTCGCTCGAAGACATAGGATTTGGTTGAGCATCACATTAGTCACTCTGACTTAGTTCACTTGGACCCCACTTAACAGTGCGGTGGTTCCTATGACTCAATAAAGAAGAAAAGGAAACATCGACAACTCTACATCTTCGCTTTCCATAGTCTTCACTCAATGTCTTCTCATGTCATAGTCTTCAATACGATTATCTTCATATACCACCAATGATATCAATGTCTTCATACATTTTTAGGGGTCATCTCCGGTAGGTTAACCGAATCAATAAGGGACTACTACCTGTGTTATCCTGCAATTCTCACAAACACATTAGTCCCATAACCAGATTTGTCGTCAATACTCCAAAACCAACTAGGGGTGGCACTAGATGCACTTACAATCTCCCCCTTTTTGGTGATTGATGACAAACTGGTTGAAGTTTTCAACGGGGATAAAGATATGTGAAATTGTAAATGATAAAGGTATTGTCTTCGTAAGTAGCAAAAGGCTCCCCTGAAGATGTGCATATAGTTGATTTGCCTTTGAATGCAAATGCACATGGCAGGTTGTACTTGTGGAGATCCTCTTCAACTTATGAAGACAATTCATCATGCATAATTGATATATCGAATATAATGACATGCACAATGAAAAATGGACGTCTGCAGAAATGACTAAGTGCGGAATATAAGATAGCAGATGCAGAATTTATCATCGCATTACAGAGTAGCAAAAAAAAGGTAGCAGACGACCATTAGTTTAAGTGTTACAACTCAAAGAACTAAATGTAGCAAAACGAGAGTTGTAAACACTAGGCAAAATATAAAGCACCCGCCCATATGGACCCGCTTGAAGACTATCAACTCATATGCTTCTCCCCCTTTTGTCAGTAAGGACCAAAAAGGTTTGAAGACATAGAGCCTCTACTCGTTCACAGGTGGAGCAGAAGAGGATGCAGGGTCGGTGTTGTCGTTTGGCGGTGCAGAGGTGGTTGGTGCAGTGTCGATGCGCGCTGAAGTAGTAGGTAGTGAAGTAGCATCATCCTGATCATCGATCACCCTGGCGTCAATTGATGCAACGGAGGAAGAGATCTCAGAGTCTTCAAGGGATGGAGTGCGACGCATAATAGCAGTCCTTGGAGGAGTGTTGTCAAACTTGAATCTCTCAGTGAAGCCATCGTCTTGAAGATCCGCTTTAGCACTCAGTAAGGTCAAACTCTTCCAAGACCGCCTGCAAGTTTCATGAGCAACAAAAGCATTCTTGGTGGCAAGATTGCAAATGCGATTGACATCCACCAAGAGGCTCTGCATCTGACGCTTTAACCAGAGGTGATGCTTGTCCTGTTTCTGATGAAGAGCTACAAGAAGCTCTCGATTGTTCAGGACACGAGATCTCTTCTGAGGCCTTTGAGAAATGGTGCTTTCAGTGGCTTCGGTTTCAGCGTGTCGAGGTAGACGAGTACGGTCAGCCAGAGGATAGACGCGTGAGACTGCTGGGACCCCTTCAATCTGCTGAGTGAAGCTTTTATGATCAGCGTTGTGAAGACTAACTGGCTCCTTAGCAGGCTCTTGGTAAATGGCTTCAGCTGACATATCAACCTCAGGCAAGAAAATCTGATGGTTGCGAGCAGAGGGTTGATAAGTGACAGCTGAGTGCAACTTGATGAGGCGCATTATCCAAGGGGCATAAAATTTTAGTCCAAATAGATCAGCTCCAGACGTGGCCATTTGCCGGATGAAGAAATCTTGAGCATTGAAGCTGATGCCATTCAAGATATAGAAGACCAAAGTCTTCATAGTGCCTTCAAGCTTGGCCGATGAAGAATGTCCTTTGACATGCCATAGAGTACGCCTTATAATGTGATAGATGGTGCGTGGCAGGTACTCAAGGTCTTCAACAAAGAATTCCTTAGGATATTCAGCATCACTTGGCAGAGGCTTCATCATGCTGAGCATTTGGCTCATGTTGGGCTTACGCTTCTGAAAGATGCTCTCCAAGGCTTCAGTGTGCAGTTCACAGCCAGGTTCATATAGATCTCCTGGAGTGGGCAGGCCAGTGAGCTCAATGAGATCAAAGGCTTTTGCTTCATGATGCACATTGCATGTCATCCACTCAAGGACCCATGTCTTCGGATCCTCGCTGTAGCCTCGGATGTGAAGTGTTGCATAGAATTGCAGAAGTAGTTCTTCATTCCAATGCTCTTTATCCAGCACAAAATTGAGAAGGCCAGCATCACGGAAGTAGTCAAGGGCTTCCTCCAAGCAGGGCAGACCAGCAATAGCTTCAGTGTCAAGACGCATATGAGGGAAAATGCGGCCTTGATTATATAGTACCCTTGAGTAGTAGTTGCACTGTTGATGGCTCCAGAACCTATCTGATGATATTCTTGGCTTGGAATATGGGTTCTTGGTGCTGTCAAAGAAGGTGTTGTGCGCAGTGAAGCTATTGGCATTGAATGACCCTGAAGATGTTGCAATACCTGGAAGCCTTGGCAGTCTTGGCTTAGGCTTCTGAACTTGGGGCATGTGCGCAATATGATGATCAAATTGAGGACCAGCAGCACGTGGTTCAGTTGTAGGTGGTGGAATTAGAATTGGCCAACGGACAGTAACTAGCTGATCATCCTTGTTGTATGCTTGCTCAATTGTGTGAGGCCGTGGAGGCGGAACAGGAGCAGAGGCATTGTCTTCAAGCTGCAGATTGGCGTCAGGTGCAGCATTAGCTTCAGGCTCAGTACTGGCTTCAGGCATAGCACTGGCTTCAGTAGCAGTAACTTCAGGCGCAGGTTCTTCAGGCGCCACTGTATCTTCAGGTGCCACAAAAGCTTCAGCCATGACCACATCATTGGCTTCAGGGTTGGTGGTGGCAGCCTCTGAATTTGTTACCTCCACTTCAGGAGCTGGAGGGTCAGACACGTTCTCCTCGAGAACAGGTGGTGCGGCAGTATTTTCTTCTTCAACTTGGGGTTGTTGGGGTGGTTCTTCTTCGGCTGATGCAGCCGGAATATCTTCAGCAACTTGGGGTTCTTCTTCTTCGGCTGATGCAGCCGGAATATCCTCAGCCACTTTGGCTTCAGATTCTGAGTGGCTTCCAGTAGGAGCAGCATAAGATGCAGATGGTTGCTCTACTCCTTCTGGAGCTGTTGAGGCAGTGACTTGAGGCCTTGGTCCTTTGCAAAGCCTGCGAAAGGCTGGCGACGCCTAAGGAGATGGAGGTTGTTGGGCCTCAAAGTCTTCGTCTTCAGACACCATACTTGTGTCTTGAGTTTGCTGGGGAGTTTCTTGGGTTTCCTATGGGTGATCAGCCCACGAGTCATCCTGAGCAATTGGCGTCAATGGACGACCAATGCTGATGCATTCGCTGTTCGTGAGAATAGGCGAAGAGTCGATGTTGTACTCGATCTGAGGAAGGATGGTATCATCTTCAACATTGTCTTGATGACCAATGTCTTCAGCTGCGGTGGGGTCGACAGCTGGAATGTCTTCAGCCTCTGTGGGAGCAGGCTCATGAACTGTCAGTCTTCTTTCTCTCTGGGCAGACGCAGGACGAGCAACTGAGATTGGCTCGACGAAGATAGGCTCTTTGGAAGCAGCCCTATCCTTCTTGGTCTTTTGCTTCTTGGTGGGTGGAGCTTCATCAGTAGATTGCTTATGCTTGCGAGCATAAGCTTCAGCCACCTTAGTCTTCCTCAGCGTTGAAGCGGTTGGAGTTGCCTTAGGCTTCGTGCCAGTCATGCTCGCAGGGAAGACTATGCGAGGCATTTCCTGCCCAGATGCTTCAGCTTCGGGCACATACTGCTTCTTCTTCTTGTTGGCAGCCATTCTTGGATCAATGCCAGGACGCCCAAGTGCCTTGCGCTTTTCAGCTTCATTGAATGCTTGGACACATTTTGCAGCCAAGTCCTTGATGCGCTCACGCGAACCTTTAGCTTCTTCACGCCGCTGGCGAAAGGCTTCCTTGAGCTCTTGCATCATAACCTTGAAGTTTTGAACTTCTTGCACGCTGAGCTTGTTCATATGCTTCTTGAACTGAGCTTTTTCATAATCTATCTTTTGCTTCAGCTCAATAATTCTTTGAGCCAGAGCTAGCTTAGAAGCAATGGCGCCATGGAAGGAGACGCTTAGGCCAACTGGAAGTTGAAGGTCATCGAAGCTCATGTTGGGAGTGTCAAACCATTCATCAATGAAGTTATTGAGCACTTCAACATCAAAGAGCGGCAAATCATTGAAGATTTCGGCATCCTGCTTGCTCTTGATCAATAGCTCCAAGGCATCATCTCCAAGATCATCATCACTTGAAATATCAAGGGATTCATTCGCAGTCTTCAGTACTACATCAGGAGTGAGAGCTGGACTGGGATTGTGCGTTGGCTTCCTCTTCAGCTGTTTGCTCTTGGAAATTCTGGAGTGCTCCTCAGATTGCACACTTGGTGCAGGTGGAGCAGTGGCCAAAGGCTTCACTCTTGAAGCTCTTGGTGGAGTAGCCTTTGAAGCCTTTGATTTCTTCTTCTGAGGCTTCGGCGTTGCAGGTGCTTCTTCAGAGTCATCATCAGCTTCAGGCTGATCGACATCTGCCCCTTGAACCCTTATGTGACTGATGAGGCCCTCTAGGTTGTAGAAGGGCCCAACCAGATTAGGTTCAGCTTCGCACGAGCCATCAGCGCGGGGTGCAGAGGGGCCAGGATTGAAGTCTAATCCCCACAGCTTCTTGTTTTCCTTGGCCGAGTTCTTGGCGAATTGAAGATTTCGCTTGAAAAGATTGGCGTTGCGACACCAGAGCAGAGCGCTTGGATCAGCATCAACAGGTTGTGGCCCTCTAACCATGCAGGGATAGAAGCCTTGAGCAATGGCATCAGCACGAGTCTTCGGGGGAAGATTCTTATAAGTGATATCTCCCCATGGATGCTGGATGGCGTTTTTCTCGGCATACTCTGTGGTGACGAACTTGTATTTGAACCATTGTTCAGCCCAGTATCTTCGAATCCATTGGATTCGGGTCTTCCTCTGATTATAATCCTCCTCTGGATCAGTCTTGTATATTTCATTGAGATCAGGAGGCAAATCACGTGAGGTGTTGCTGGTCAGACAGGAACTAGCTTCAGGAGAATGAATGTGACGCTGCAAAAACTCTGCAAATGAATGCAGACTATGAGAACCAAGGGATTCTCCCACGGACATGTACCTGTGACAGCGTTAGAGATGCGAGGGAAGGGGAAGAGGTCATATGCATTCTCAGAAGTTTTGAAGATTAAAACAGTTTTGAAGACTTTGACCTCACAGTGCGAAGACATTCACTCATGGGAGTTGGTTCCAGATTTGTACGAATCCACGAATAAGTACAAGTGAGGAATCTAACTATAGTTGAAGCATATGTGAATGTACTAGGCAAGATATAAGATGCAGACAAGATAGATCTGTATATCTAAGTAGGCAGAAACCTCTTGTGGTAAAGTAGATGAATCTTTATGAATCTAAAAGATGGTAAAAAGTGAGTTTATTTACCACACGATAAACTGCTTAGACGGAGTAGGAGTTGGATGCCCAGCAGTTTAGACATAGCTATAAGTGAATGCTGTTGAGGACAGAACACAACTCTCTCTCTCTCTCTCTCTCTCTCTCTATATATATATATATATATATATATATATATATATATATATATATATATCCTATGTGAAGACAAACCAAGTGCGAAGACTTTGCAAATGTAACGCCACGAGAAAAGCTTCAAACAAGAATTTGGTGGTGGCGTTACCCACCGTATAGGAAGTATTATACCCAGACAAGGCGCACAATTATCGTGCCGCTCCGAAGTCAAATTCCATGTTAATGTATTCACACTTAGAATGTAAGTCTTCATTGATTGAAGATATACTTTACTTCGTGTGTTACACATCCAAGTCATCAATATGCATAAGTGTTAGGATGTGTGCCTGATTACAAGACATTTGAGGATTCTAAGATATTTAGCTCACACCGCAACTTGCAAAACCTTTTCTCATCCAAGTGCTTTGTGAAGATATCTGCTAGTTGCTCTTCAGTGTTGACGTGTATGATATCAATATCTTCCTTCATAACATGATCTCTGAGAAAGTGATGATGAATTTCAATGTGCTTTGTCTTCGAGTGCTGTACTGGGTTGTTGGCAATCTTCATGGCGCTTTCATTATCACAGTAGAGTGGCACATGCTTCAGATGGACTCCATAATCCTTGAGTGTTTGCTTCATCCAGAGAAGCTAAGCGCAGCAAGATCCAGCAGCAATGTATTCAGATTCAGCAGTGGAGAGTGATACACAGTTCTGCTTCTTTGAAGACCAACAGACAAGTGATCGTCCTAGAAAGTGGCATGTGCCAAATGTGGACTTGCGATCAACTTTGTCACCAGCTTAATCAGCATCTGAAAATCCTACTAGATCAAACTCTGAGCCCTTTGGATACCATAATCCTAGTGTTGGGGTGTAAGCCAAATATCGAAGTATTCGCTTCACAGCTAAGTGATGCGACTCCTTTGGTGCCACTTGATATCGAGCACACATGCAAACACTAAGCATAATATCTGGCCTAGATGCACATAAATAAAGTAAAGAACCAATCATGGAGCAGTATACCTGTTGGTCAAACTCTTTACCATTGGCGTCGGGACCCAGATGATGTTTAGCAGGCATTGGCGTCGAGTACCCTTTGCAGTCTTGCATTCCAAACTTCTTCAGGCAGTCTTTAAGATATTTCTCTTGAGATATGAAGATGCCGTTGCTTTGCTGACGAATTTGAAGACCAAGGAAGAACTTCAGCTCACCCATCATAGACATTTGATATTTTTCTTGCATCATGTGACCAAACTCGTCACTGTATTTCTTGTCAGTGCAGCCAAAGATAATGTCATCCACATAGATTTGGCAGACAAAGAGCTCATCATCACATGTCTTCGTGAAGAGTGTAGGATCTAGGGATCCAGGTTTGAAGCCTTTGCTCTTCAGGAAGTCTTTGAGGGTGTCGTACCAAGCACGAGGCGCTTGTTTGAGGCCATACAGTGCCTTGTTGAACTTGTATACCATATCATGACGTTTTGGGTCTTCAAAGCCAGGTGGTTGTGCAACATACACTTCTTCTTCAATTCTTCCATTGAGAAAGGCACTCTTTACATCCATTTGATATAGAAGTATGTTGTGATGATTTGCATAGGCTAGCAGTATGCGAATAGCTTCAAGTCTAGCCACGGGAGAAAATGTTTCATCGAAGTCAATCCCTTCCACTTGAGTGTATCCTTGAGCAACGAGACGAGCTTTGTTTATGACCACTTGACCATGCTCATCTTGCTTGTTGCAATAGATCCATTTTGTGCCTATTATGTTGTGCTTTCGAGGATCAGGACGCTTGACTAGTTCCCACACAATGTTCAGCTCAAACTGTTGAAGCTCTTCATACATTGCTTGAATCCATTCAGGTTCCATAAAAGCTTCAGCAACTTTCTTGGGTTCAGATATTGAGACAAAAGCAAAATTCCCACAGAAATTTGCAAGTTGTGTTGCTCTTGAGCAAGTGAGTGGACTAGGAGCATTTATGCTATCAATTATCTTCTCAACTTGCACTTCATTTGCAACATGAGGATGAGCTGGACGAAGATTTTGCTCTTGTTGTGCATTGTCTTCATCAGGAGGATTGTCTTCTGGCTGAGCATTGTCGTCATGTTGATTTGGATTAGAGATGATGAGTTCCTCGTCAGGTTGTGCTTCAGAAGGCATGATCTCACCAGTTCCCATAAGCTTGATAGATTCATTTGGCAAAGCTTCATCTAGCACATTTGGTAGGGATTCTCTTTGTGATCCATTTGTCTCATCAAACCTCACATCCACAGTCTCAACAGTTTTATAAAGAAAAATGTTGAAGACTCTGTAGGAATGTGAGTCCTTTCCATATCCGAGCATGAAGCTGTGACGCCCCCGATTTGACCGTACACTAATCATGCACGCAAATGTGTACGAGCAAGATCAGGGACTCACTAGAAGATATCACAACACAACTCTAGACACAAATTAAAATAATACAAGCTTTATATTACAAGCCAGGGGCCTCGAGGGCTCGAATACAAAAGCTCGAAAACACAAGAGTCAGCGGAAGCAACAATATCTGAGTACAGACATAAGTTAAACAAGTTGCCTTAAGAAGGCTAGCACAAATGTAACAATGATCGAAAAGGCAAAGCCTCCTTCCTGGGACCTCCTAACTACTCCTCGAAGCCGAACTCCATGTAGAAACATCATCGGGATCCTATGGCTCCTGGACTCCACCATCTGGTTGCATCAACCAAGAAGAAAGGAGAAAGGGGGAAAAGAGGGAACAAAGCAACCGTGAGTACTCATCCAAAGTACTCGCAAGCAAGGATCTACACTACATATGCAATGATATATGTGTAAAGGGGTAATATCTGTGGACTGAACTGCAGAATGCCAGAATAAGAGGGGGATAGCTAATCCAAACGAAGACTACGCTTCTGGCCACCTCCATCTTGCAGCAGTAGAAGAGGGTAGCTGGAAAGTAACAAGTATCCACGCATCTCACAGCCTCCGTCTTGCAGCAGTAGAATAGAAGAGATGGTAAATCCACCAAGTAGCATCGTATAGCAATATCCTACCCGGTGATCCTCCCGCACATCACCCTGTGAGAGAGCGACCACCGAGTTATATCTGGAACTCATCTGGGTGTGTTTTATTAAGTATCCGGTTCTAGTTGTCATGAGGTCAGAGTACAACTCCGGGTCGTCCTTTTACCGAGGGACACGACTATTCGAATAGATTAACTTCCCTGTAGGGGTGCACCACATAACCCAGCACGCTTGATCCCATTTGGTCGGACACACTTTCCAGGGTCATGCTCGGCCTCGGAAGATCAACACGTCGCAGCCCTACCTAAACACAACAGAGAGGTCAGCACGCCGGTCTAAGTCCTAAGCGCACATGGGGTTTGGGCCCATCGCCCAATGCACACCTGCACGTTGCGAGGGCGGCCGATGAGCAGACCTAGCAACCTCCATTACTAAGGAAGTTGCGTTACGCGGTGCAACCCGGCACGCGCCGCTAAGTCGCTGACGTCAAGAAGGCTTCGGCTAATACCACGACGACGAGTGCCCATAACTATTCCCACGTAGCTGGTTAGTGCGTATAGGCCAATGGCCAGACTCAGATCAAATACCAAGATCTCGTAAACGTGTTATTATGAAATAACCGTGGACAACGACCAGGGCCAGGCCCACCTGTCTCCTAGGTGGTCGCAACCTTCCATGTCGCTCTGCCACAAAATAACCATCAGGGAACTGCTGGGAACCCAGGCCCACCACTACCTGTGTGGAACCACCTGCCCCGTCAGACCCCATATCCGAATCATCATCATGTGTATGGAATAGTATAGTATATACCCGTGATCACCTCCCGAGTGATCACGGCCCAATAGTGTAGCATGGCAGACGGACAAGAATGTAGGGCCACTAATGGAATACTAGCATCCTATACTAAGCATTAGGATACCAGGCAAGGTATCAACAGTGGTAGCAACAATGACAGGCTATCCAATAGAATAGGAGCTATCGAAACATCAACTGTAGCAAATCTAATGCAAGAATAAGAGAGAGGAGAATGGGCGATATCCGGTGATCAAGGGGGGGGCTTGCCTGGTTGCTTTGGCAAGAAGGAGCGGTCATCGTCGACGTAGTCGATCATAGTGGCACCGTCAGCAGTCAAGTCCCGATGTCTATCGGAGAGAAGAGGGGGGAGAAACAATAAATATAAAGCAAACATCGCACCACAAAGCATAACATGGCAAAACGCGGTGCTACGTGTGACCTAACGCGGTAGGAGGTGATACCGACGAAGGAGGGAAACTTCTGGGAAAGTATTCCCGGTGTTTCGCGTTTTCGGGCGGATGAAACGGAGGGGGAAAGTTGCGGGTTCAGTATTCTAGGGACGTGTGGTTGACGAACGGTCTGCGTATTCGGATGCGTCTCGAAATTCTGAGCAACTTTCATATATAAAGTATTTTCATCTGAGTTACGGTTTATTTTATATAATTTTTAAAGTTTTAAACCATTTTCTAATTTATTAATTAATTAATAAATCAACATTATCCAGAATAGTGCATGCTGACGTCGGCATGACGTCAGCATGACGTCAGCAGTCAACAGGATGTTGACTGGGTCAACCTGACGTGTGGGTCCCGCATGTCATACTTTGTTTAGTCTCACTAGGATTTAGCTAATCAAATTACTGTTTAAATTAAACTAACTAGTTAATTAGATTAATTAAACAGGATTAATTAACTTAATTAATTCTCTAATGAATTAATTAATTATATTATATTTTAATTATTATCTTTTTTTTATAAATTCATTTTCGTTTTTTTGTGGGGCATGTGGCCCAAATGGGAGTGGCCCGTCTGGCCTAACGGGCGCTGGGCGAGCGATGATGTGGGCGCCCGCAAGAACGGGTGCGCCCGGGACGAATCGGGGCGTCGGGCGCCGTGGTCGCCGGCGGGCACGGGGTAGTGCGCTCGGGGCGGCGGTGCGGGGCCTGGTGCCGGACGGGGCGGATCACCCGGCGGCGCCGCGGAGCGGCAGGCCGACCGACGAGGAGGAAGTTGGGGGGCGGCGAAGCTGGCAAAGGGGCAGTCGTTGGGGCGCGGCAGCCAGCGCTAGCAGCGGGCGGAGGCGGGACGGTCAGGCGAGGGCGGCGCGTCGAGCAGAGCAGGGGCGAGCGAGGCCGCAGGGAGCGAGGCGCGGGCGGGTGAGGGCGCAGCCTCGGGGTAGGCGGAGCGCGGCAGGGGTGAGCGACCAGTGCACGGGAGCAAAGCTCCGGGCGCGGGCATAGTGAAGCCTCGGCCACGGCGGGCGCGATTCTGCGGCCGAGGGCAAGGGCGAGCAAGAGAGGCAAGGGGCGGGGAAGAGGAGCTCACAGTGGGGCCGATGGCGACCTCGGGGAAGGTCGGGGTGGCCGAAACGTCGAGGACGAGGCGGCGCAGAGGACCGCGCACGCAGGGGAAGACGACATCGATGGCGAGCTGCGGGGCGGTCTGGCTTGTCCCGGGGCAACGGAGAGGATGAAGAAGATGATAGCTCTGCTCCTGGACATGGGGTGGTGACGCGGGTCAGCCGGTGGCCGCGGTGACGATGACGACTTGGCAACGGCGGCTGCGGTCCCGCATAGAATCGGCGAGGGAGAGAGCGAGGGGAAAAGTGGGGCTCTAGGGTTCCAGGGGGAGAGGGGGAAGAGGGGCGCCGCGGTCGGCTAAATAGGTGGGACGGGGGCCGTCGATGGCCGCCACCGCGGCCATGGCGCCGTGGATGGCCGCCACCGCAACCCCCGCTCCTGTAGCGAAGGGGACGAGCGGGGGTGTGGCTGGGCCGGCCTGGCCAGCTGGGTTGCTCGGCCAACTGGGCCAAGTGGCCCAGAGGGGGGGGGGGCTTCTTTTTTGCGCTTTTGATTTTTGTTTGTTCCTTTTTTGTAATGCTTTCCTTTTCTTAATTTTCTTTTACTTCTTATCTGTTTTATTATAGTTTCAACAAAATACAAAAGTGACACCTAAAATAGTGTTATAATTTATGCCACTGCCACAAACAGTTTAGCACTGTAATAAAATAGTTTTGAAATTCTTTATTATTATAAAAGCATTTGAATAAGTGTTTTGCCACTGTTTATTTATTATAGTGCATTTAAACTCTTTATAAAAGTGTGGTTTCTTCACCAATATTTTGTATGGATTATTTACCACAATCCAAACATTTTAGTTTGAATGTTTTAAAACTTTTGTTGTTTACCTTTATTTCGAATTTGAATTTCGAATCGGTTTTGAAGTAACGCGAGATTATCAACAGTAACTGAGGTGACGTGGCATCATTAGCACGGGTTCACTGTAGCTTAATTATCCGGGCGTCACAGAAGCCTTCATGAGCTTTGGGTGCAAATTTTGACTTATGATGAGGATCCTTGATCCAGCACTTAGCTCCAAATACTCTGAAGTAGCTTACATTTGTCTTCTTTCCAGTGAGGAGTTCATACGATGTTTTCTTCAGAAGCTTGTGAAGATAAACACGATTGATGGTATGTCATGCAGTATCAATAGCTTTGGGCCAGAATCTTCTTGGGGTTTTGTACTCATCAAGCATCGTTCGAGCCATCTCAATTAGGGTTCTGTTCTTGCGCTCAACGATCCCATTTTGCTGAGGTGTGTATGGGGCTGAGAATTCATGAGTGATTCCCATCTCATCTAGATAAAGATCGAGGCCAGTGTTCTTGAATTCAGTACCATTGTCACTTATGATATGTTTGATCTTGATGCCATAATTGTTCATGGCACGGTTGGCGAAGCGTCTGAAGACATCTTGCACTTCAGTCTTGTAGAGTATTATGTGTACCCATGTGTATCTTGAGTAATCATCAACAATGACGAAGCCATAGAGACACGCTGTGGTAGAGAATGTGGAGTAGTGAGTAGGGCCAAATAAGTCCATGTGAAGCAGCTCGAAGGGTTTGGATGTCGTCATGATTGTCTTCGAGTGGTGCTTGGCTCTAGTCATCTTTCCAGCTTCACAGGCACCACATAGATGATCTTTCTTGAACTTGACTTCCTCGATGCCTATGACATGCTTCTTCTTTGTGAGAGTGTGCAAGTTCCTCATGCCAGCATGTCCTAGCCTCCGATGCCAGAGCCAGCACTCTGAAGCTTTTGCTAGAAGACATACGGCCATTTGTGGTCCAGCTGAGAAATCTACCATATACAGATCACCTTTTCTGTATCCTTCAAATACTAAAGATTTGTCAGATCCCATTAGTACAATGCAACGAAATTTACCAAAGATCACAATCATGTTTAAGTCACAAAGCATTGAGACAGACATTAAGTTGAAGCCAAGAGATTCAACAAGCATGACTTTATCCATGTGCTGATCTCTTGAGATTGAAACTCTACCTAGACCCAACACTTTGCTTTTACCAGTATCAGCAAATGTGATGTGACTCTTGTTGGATGGACGTAAAGTTGAGTCCATGAGTAGATTTCGGTCACCAGTCATATGATTTGTGCATCCGCTGTCCATAATCCATTCTGAAGACTTTGGTGTCACTCCCTACAATGCAGTTAGGAGGATAGGCTTCACCAAAAGACATTATGAAGCATAAACAAATGATGCATAAGTGGATTATGAAAGCTTTAGATGTAAGTTAGGACTGATAAGATCTACAGCAAGTGATTTATGGATAGTATGAGCAGTAAGTCATTTTGGGCATTTGATCTTGTGCCCTACAAGTGTTTTAGGTCCCCAGCAATAGCATCAGAAGCCTTTGATTACAGGCCGGAGACCTTTCCCTGCAAGAGAAAGTTAGTTCTTCTTAGCCACCCACATCTTCAGGGGTGGCTTAGAAGCAATGAGTCTAAGAGCAGCATCTGAGAATTTTGGGTTTGGGGCCCTAGCAAATAGTCTTGCAGGAGGAGAATAATACTCATAAGAATAGGCAGAAAAGTTCTTTGATTTATGAACATAGCGGTTTGAAGAAACACGCTCGTATTCATGAGTCTGAGTATGATTTCCCTGTAAAACATCTGTGTTAGGGTGACTCAGGTGAGTCCTTTGTCTGTATGAAGCCTTAGGACCATATGAAGCCTTTGGTCTGGGGTTTGTCTTCATCCCAGGAGATGTCATGATAGTATTTGCTGGAAGCTTCTAAAGACAACCTTTGGGTACCCAGATCTTCTTCATAGGTGGTCCATTCCTGCAGTTAGTACCAATATACCTGGCAAACACTTCACCATTTTGATTCTTGAACAGTTTATAGTTTGCATCAAAGGAATCATCAATGATAACAGGATTAGCACAAGTGAAGCCAGATAAGGTAGATGGATCCACTGAAGGTCCCTTTGCAGCAACCCATGTGGTTTTGGGATACTGCTCAGGCTTCCAGTATGAACCATCAACATTCATTTTCCTGTCGAACCCAACACCCTCTTTCCTAGGGTTTCGGTTCAGTATATGCTTTTTGAGGACATCACATAGAGTCTGATGCCCTTTGAGGCTTTTGTACATCCCTTTTTCAAGCAAAGTCTTCAACCTAGCATTTTCATCAGCAATAGTAGTGGTTTCCTCAGCAGAGGGGTTAGTGACCACATCAATAGTTGAAGATATTGCAACAGTGGCAGCAGTAGATCATTCAGCAATAGATGTAGCATTATCACGTTCAATGCATTTTAGACATGGTGGTACAAACTCTTCGTGAGTGGAGCTGACATGTTGAGCAAGTAATGAATCATGCTCTTTCTGAAGATCTTCATAACATCCTCTTAATTTTTTATGATCGGACAAGAGAGTGTTATGAAGACTTTGAAGCGTAGTTAACTTAGCCTGGAGCCTCTGAAGACTTTCAGCTAAGTTTTTAGACTGATCTTGTTCTTCACCCAACATGTCATTGCTCTTCTTAAGCATTATTTGAGCCTTTTCCAGAGCAATTTGTTGTTTGTTGGCAAGGGAAGCAAGCTTGACATAGCTGGGTCCGAACTCATCACCAGATTCATCATCACTAGATTCAGATGAGTAGCATTCGATTACCTTTGCACCTTTTGCCATAAGACATGGTGCAGAAGATGATGGTTCTGGATCGAAAGTCATCGTCTTGAGGGATTCCTTGAATTTCTCAAACCCAGAATCTTCACGAGTTCGATGACCTTCATAGACTTCAAAGAGACGGTCCCAGACCAGCTTCGCATGATCAAGATGCATGATGTTCCTGAACTGATCTTGAGATAGATAGGAGCAGATGACGTCCTTCGCTGTGAGATTGAGAAGAGTGAACTTGCGAATATCATCAGCTTCTGCCTTCTTGCATAGATCAGTAAGACCAATCTCAGTGACGGTCCACAGCTCACTGTTAATCGCCATGAGACGTTTCTTCATCATAGCCTTCCACTTGGGATACTCTTGATCGTCAAACATGGCGCAAGACACGGTCTTCATTCCTGTGGTCGACATAGCTAAAACTCCAGGTGGTTAAACCGAATCACACAGAACAAGGGAGTACCTTGCTCTGATACCAATTGAAAGTGCAGTATATCGACTAGAGGGGGGTGAATAGGCGATTTTTATGAAATGCTTCAAAACATGGTAGTTTCGAAGACAAACGATAAGCTCAAGCCTATTAGTATGCAGCGGAAAGTGGACTACACTAGATAAGCTATAGTCATGTATTCAATGAAGTGAAAGCACGAAGACTAATAGCAGCTAGGCAGTAGGGATCATAAAGGAAGAAGGAATGAAGCCAATCACAACAAGTAGATACTCAGTGAAAACAATCAGATAACGCAACCATGCAATGTCTTCACAACATAGAGCAGTAAGTAAAGGGAAGGAAAGGATAGAACCAGTGGCTCGGGGAAGACATTGATTTGTTAGACCAGTTCCACTTGCTGTGACAACTGTACGTTTGGTTAGGGAGGCTGAGATTTAACTCAGAAGACCACGTCTTCACCTTGTTCCCCTTGAGCTAAGAACACCTAGTCCTCGCCCAATCACGCTGGTAAGTCTTCAAGGTAGACTTCCAAACCTTCACAGACTTCGTTCACCGGCAATCCACAATTACTCTTGGATGCTCAGAACGCGACGCCTAACCGGCTGGAGGAAACACAGTCCTCAAGTGTAATAAGTCTTCAGGTCACACAGACAGAAAGACTTCAGTGATGCCTAACACTCTTTGGCTCTGGGTGTTTGGGCTTTGTCCTTGCAAGGATTTCTCTCTCAAATGCTTCGGAGGTGGGTTGCTCTCAAACAACAAAAGCCGTGTAATAACTTTGAGCAGCCACCAATTTATGGTGTAGGGGGTGGGATATTTATAGCCACTAGGCAATCCGACCTGATTTGTCCGAAGTGACCCTGGGTCACTAAGGAACTGACACGTGTTCCAACGGTCAGATTTCAAACACACACGGCAACTTTACTTGAGCTCCAAGTAAAGTTGACTCATCCGCCTCTGGATGAGATTTGCTCTCATAGTCTTTGCTCGAAGACATAGGATTTGGTTGAGCATCACATCAGTCACTCTGACTTAGCTCACTTGGACCCCACTTAACAGTGCGGTGGTTCCTATGACTCAATAAAAAAGAAAAGGAAACAACGACAACTCTACATCTTCGCTTTTCATAGTCTTCACTTAATGTCTTCTCATGTCATAGTCTTCAATACAATTATCTTCATATACCACCAATGATATCAATGTCTTCATACATTTTTAGGGGTCATCTCCGGTAGGTTAACCGAATCAATAAGGGACTACTACCTGTGTTATCCTGCAATTCTCACAAACACATTAGTCCCTCAACCAGGTTTGTCGTCAATACTCCAAAACCAACTATGGGTGGCACTAGATGCACTTACACTTCTCGAACTTATCGCACCGCTTGTGGTGTTGAAATACTCGGACGTCATGTAACGTTAATAACCCCCGGCTGCAATATTATTTGCTTTGTACTATTTGTTTGAAGGTACCATCGTTTGTGTTTTTCCCTAGAAAGTTTATCGTCGATAGTTATCTCACAGGGAAAAACATCTGCTCCTTGAAAAAGAATAGGAAAAGGGGAGAAGTGCTCTTCGAGTACTAAATGTTTCAACGTTTGTGGTTGGATATGTATCGATTGTTATACGTCTCAATTTAACCTTGTAGGACAAAATTGTCAGTTCAAACTCTTTTGCCTCTCTTATGAAGGCCATGTGATTCACAGACAAAGTGTTTTCCCTCGAAATTATTTCTTGTATAATTTTCTGTGTCATAGGGAAATCACGTCCGAAGTCTATCCACTTTGAACCACACCTTACTAGGTTTGTTTTCTTGCTGTGACAGAATCGTATATCTAATATGAAGGAAAACTACATCTACTCTGGATTCATATTGTCTTATGAGAAAACCTTCATGACATTTTCCTCGTCACAAATATTTGCAAGTATATCTTAAATCTATTTCCCATCGAAGTTTTGTGACTGGAATCACCCCAGACTCCGTCGAGTACAATGAAAGGAGTCTAGTATCAAATCTTATTGGAATGCCACCCATACAAAGAATAATCTAGTCTCCCTCCAGTTCTTTATGCTCGGTAGCATATCTTTAGGGGGAGAATAATTTATCTTCTTAATTGTCTCCCGTCTTTCATTGTTCTTTGCATTTCATTCCATTCTCTCTCTATCCTTCGATGTGATCTGTTTTGTCAACATTCGTCCAAAAAGGGGGAGATTGTTGGTGCAACATCTGCCTACCTTGTGTTTTGGAGATTGTTGACAGAAACATGTATGTACTATTGTTTTTTGAGGAATAATGGACAGTGGGGGAAAGTCCCCCCACTGACTTTTAATTAGCAAGAGTGTAGAGTGTTTTACATGTTAGTGTGTAGAGGGACACGGGGGTCAGAGAAGGTCAAAGAATACAAGCACTAAGGAGATGTACAAGGGGCAAGGTAGGGGCAGTGAAAGTACTAAGGGGACTAATTTGTTGCTAGTGTGTATAGAGAGAAAAGGTCCATACACAACCAAAGAAACTGTTTATTCCGGTGTCAAGTTGGAGTAACCACACCGAAGCATGTCTGTGTTGCAGAGAAGTATGAGGTATATTTGTTGATACATATAGTCGAGAAGATTGATGTGAGAAAATTGACCCCTTGAAGTTTTACTGCTGAAACGAAGCATTTGACTTGATACAATCATCCGAAGAAATTGACAGCATAACTGGAAGTCGAAGACAAAGTGAAGACGTAGTATTCGTTTCATTGTTCTTTTTTCATTCTTTTGAGTCATGGGACCTCTGTACTATGAGGAGGGGCATGGGTTCTAGATGCTTAGATCGGTTGTGATGCTTAGCCACAACCTATGAAAGCCGCGAGAGAAATCTCTTTCTGTTTCGAGCAAATACTTGCCACCAAGAGACTATGATCTTCTTCGATGCGAGAGATTTGTGTCACACCGAGGAGTTAGCATTACTTGCCCCGCAAGCAATGTTACCATTGTGCTCAAATCCAACTGTTAGACTTGTGTCATTTGGCCATTGGCTAATCCTGATGTCTAATTTGGTCATTTCCCATCTCGGAAGGCTGTAGCTATAAATAGCCACCTCGCTCCAACATTGTCCATTGGCTGCTCCGCTTAAGATTTCTGAGAAGATTGATTTGAGAAACCCCTCAGTGATTTAAGTTTACGATCCACCGAAAGAAAAATCAAGAGCCCAAACTTAGACAATGGTTTAGCATCACAGTAGTTCCGAGTGAGAGTTCATATACCTATTACTCTTGAGAACTGCGCACTCTCTAGACTCATAGATTTTGGTTCGAGTGTCGAAGAGTTATTGTCTTCACCGGACTCTTCATCAACCAAGAGTGATTGTGGTTCGCGAAGGTCGACCGAAGGTTTGGAGATCGCCGACAAGTATCTACCACAAGAGAAATCAACCTGAGTCTGATCAGCTCTGCGTTGAAGGAGAATAGGGTGAAGGTAGTTTATCTTCTGTGTTAAGTCACAACCCCTCCAACTAGATGTAGCCCTTTAGCAGAAGGGTGAACTGGTCTACCAAATCTTTTTGTCGCCATCGAGCACCATTGGTTCTATTTTCTTCACTGTATTACTTTCGGTAATCATTATGTATGCTCTATGATAACTGAGCTGAATTTGCTTCATAACCATACTTGCCAAATTCTTCTACATAAGAAGGAAACCAAGAAGCGCTCATGGACTCTGTTGAGGAAGCATTATTCTCAAAAGGATTTAGCCAAGAGTGGCATTCTGAAGGATTATGTTTATTTGGACTTACCCGTTGTCTAGCGCATCCGAAGACAAACTCCAGGTCTCCCACAACGTTTAGCCTCGCCAGACCTGTTGTTTGTCAAACATGGTGATGAAATTGCAGACAGAGCTACCACTCCTGCTTTTACCTCGACTATTCCTCCCTCTACAGATTCCAATTCATCGAGGGTGTTAATTCTGATTCTGAGGATTCTCCCACGGAGTAATTCCACGTATGTGTTCTCATTCCTTTTTGAAACTTGTTGACAAAAAGGAGGATAATTACATTGATTGATAGTGTCTCTGGGTTCTTTGTAGGGTGTTTTCGTTCGCATTTTGGTTTTCCCACAAACAATTAGCTTCATGAACTTATTGCACTGCTTGTGGTGTTGAAATACTCGGACATCATGTAAGGGTAATAACCCTCGCCTGTAATATAATAGTTATCACACAGGGAAAAATCTCTGCTCCTCGAAGAAGAACAATAAAAGGGGAGAAGTACTCTCCGAATACTAAATGTATTAAGGTTCGTGGTTGTATATGTGCGGATTGTTATACGTCTCAATCTAACCTTGCAGGACGAAATTGTCAGTTCAAACTATTTTGCCTCTCTTATGAAGGCCATGTGATTCACTGACAAAGTGTTTTCCCTCGAAACTATTCCTTGTGTAATCTTCTGTGTCGCAGGGAAATCACGTCTGAAGTCTATCCACTCTGAACCACACCTCACTAGGTTTGTTTTCCTGCTCTGACTGAATCGTATATCTAATATGCAGGAAAGCTACAACTTATGTGGATTTAGATTGTGTTCTGATAATACCTTCATGACATTTTCTTCGTCACAAATCTTTGCAAGTATATCTTAACTCTAGTTCTCTTCACATTTTTTTGACATGAATCACCTCAGACACCGTCGACTGCATTGAAAGGAGTCTAGTATCAAATCTTATTTCAATGCTACCCATAGGAAGAATAATCTAGTCTCCCTCCAGTTCCTCATGCTCGGTAGCATATCTTCACGGGGAGAATAATTTATCTTCGTAATTATCTCTTGTCTTTCATATTTTATCCAAGATGAATGCTGGATAGCGGTCGATGTGTGGAGTAATAGTAGTAGATGCATAATCGTTTCGGTCTACTTGTTACGGACATGATGCCTATATATAATGATCATGCATAGATATTCTCATAAGTATTCGCTTTTCTATCAATTGCTCGATAGTAATTCGTTCACCCACCGTAGAATTCTACTATCATGAGAGAAGCCACTAGTGAAACCTATGCCCCCCGTGTCTATTCTCAACATATCAATCTACAATCTACTTTACTTTACCGTTTTTACTTTCTATTCTTATATCCAAAAATACCAAAAATATCAAACTATCATATCTATCAGATCTCACTTTCATAAGTGACCGTAAAGGGATTGACAACCCCTTATCGCGTTGGCTACGAAGTTCTTATTTGTTTGTGCAGGTGCGAGGGACTCGCGCGTGGTCTCCTACTTGATTGATACCTTGGTTCTCAAAAAACAGAGGGAAATACTTACGCTACTGTGCTTCATCACCCTTTCCTCTTCGAGGGAATACAACGCAAGCTCGAGAAGTAGAAGCTGCTACGGGCTTAGCAAGAACCGTTCTTACGTGCGCATACAAAACAACAACAATTTTTCGTCAAGTGTGATGTTTTAACCCTCACAAGGACCAGGCATAGTCACACTCGATTCAACTAAAGTGAGAGAGACAGACACCCGCCGGTCACCTTTAAGCAACGAGTGCTCATAATGGTGAAACCAGTCTCGCGTAAGTGTACGCGTAATGTCGGTCCAGGCCGCTTCATCTCACAATACCGTTGAATCAAAGTGTGACATGCTAGTAAGCAGTATGACTATTATCGCCCACAACTCATTGTGTTCTACTCGTGCATATCATCTACGCATAGACCTGGCTCATGATGCCACTATTGGGGAATGTAGTATTTCAAAAAAAATCCTACGATCACGGAAGATCTATCTAGGAGAAGTATAGGAATGAGCGGGGAGAGTGTGTCCACGTACCCTCGTAGACCGAAAGCGGAAGCGCCTAGTGACGCGGTTGATGTAGTCGAACATCTTCGCGATCCAACCGATCCAAGTACCGAACCTACGGCACCTCCGTGTTCAGCACACGTTCAGCTCGATGACGTCCCACGAACTCTTGATCCAGTGGAGCGTCGCCGGAGAGTTTCGTTAGCACGACGGCGTGGTGACGGTGATGATGAAGTTACCAGCACAGGGCTTCGCCTAAGCACTGCAACGATATGATCGAGGTGTGTAACTATGGAGGGGGGGCACCACACATGGCTTGAAAATCAACTTGTGTGTATATGGGGTGCCCCTCCCCACGTATATAAAGGAGGGAGGGAGAAGGAGGCGGCCAAGGAGGGGGCGGGGGAGTCCTACTCCCACTAGGAGTAGGATTCCTCCTTTTCCTAGTAGGAGTAGGAGAGGAGGAAGGGAAGGAGAGGAGGAGAAGGAAAGGAGGGGCGCCGCCCTCCCCCCTAGTACAATTCGGACTAGGCTTGGGGGGCGCACGTCCCAGCCCTAGCCAGCCCTCTTTCTCTCCCCTAAGGCCCATCATGGCCCATATACCCCCCCGGGGGGTTCCGGTAACCTCCCAGTACCCTGGTATTTATTCGCTGACCCCCAGAACACTTCCGGTGTCCGAATATAACCTTCCAATATATCAATCTTTATGTCTCGACCATTTCGAGACTCCTCATCATGTCCGTGATCACATCCGGCACTCCGAACTAACTTCGGTACATCAGAATATATAAACTCATAATATCGACCGTCATCGAACGTTAAGCGTGCGGACCCTGTGGCTTCGAGAACTATGTAGACATGACCGAGACTCATACCCGGTCAATAACCAATAGCGGAACTTGGATGTTCATATTGGCTCCCACATATTCTACGAAGATCTTTATCGGTCAAACCGCATAACAACATACATTGTTCCTTTTGTCCGCGATATGTTACTTGCCTGAGATTCGATCATCGGTATCATCATACCTAGTTCAATCTCATCATCAGCAAGTCTCTTTACTCGTTCCGTAATACATCATCTCGTGACCAACTCATTAGTCATTTTCCTGCAAGGCTTATTACAATGTGTATTACCGAGAGGGCCCAGAGATACCTCTCCGACACTCAGAGTGAGAAATCCTATTCTCGATCTATGCCAACACCACAAACACCTTCAAAGACACCTGTAAAGCATCTTTATAATCACCCAGTTATGTTGTGACGTTTGATAGCACACAAGGTGTTCCTCCGGTATTCGGGATTTGCATAATCTCATAGTCATAGGAACATGTATAAGTCATGAAGAAAGCAATAGCAGAAAAACTAAATGATCAAGTTGCTAAGCTAACGGATAGGTCTTGTCCATCACATCATTATCCTAATGATGTGATCTCGTTGATCAAATGACAACTCATGTCTATGGTTAGGAAACATAACCATCTTTAATTAACGAGCTAGTCTAGTAGAGGCATACTAGGGACACTCTGTTTCGTCTATGTATTCACACATGTATCAAGTTTCCAGTTAATACAATTCTAGCATGAGTAAAAGATATTTAGCATGATATATAAGGAAATATAAATAACAACTTTATTATTGCCTCTAGGGCATATTTCCTTCATCTTCCTCCTTTGATTTCTCCCCGTTCACCCACAAACCCCTCCTCTCGCTCTCTGTCCGAGCCCGAGCTCGAAGCAACATGGACCCGTGCCTCTGTGTGCAACTCCGGCGATGCACCGCCACTGCTGATTGCGCTAGTATGGTACATCTTCTCTCCCGCACTATCGTAGGTGATCTGTAATTCCAAGTAGGGCATACATTCTAGAACTTGCTATGCCCTTCTTCTGTTCTAGAGTAGATCGTCCCGACACCTTTTATCCTATGTTATTTTCGTGTGGTAGATCCTTAGGATTCACTAAGTAGTGACTAGTACGGTTTGTAGTTGTTCCTTGTACTAGTCATTCTGTTTCTAGGGTTCATATGCTTTACATTGAAAGATTAGAGGAACAATTATTTTATCTTATGGCATAGTGCTATGACTTCGAAGATATCTCTCTATGTATATGCCATGAATTCCTTTGCTGTTTCCAAAAAATTATATGTTTTGAGTCAAAATACCCTCTGTGCATGTTTGTGGCCTCTTCCAGTTTTTCTCCGCCTTGTTGGTTTTTCTCCCAGGAGTGGTCATGGCTCATAGTACAGAAGAAAAGTCTGGGTCAGAGGAAGAAATCCCCCAGTTGCCTCTGGTGGCTGGCAAAGCTAAAGTGCCTGAAAGGAAATTAGCCAAACCGCCTAAGGTACCGAAGAAGAAATCTGAATCTGATCATGATGGAGAAGATGACATTCCCTCAGCCCATAGTCAGCAAGAAGACGAGCTAGTCACTGATTCCAAGTCCCTATTTTCTGCTGGAAATCCCAAGAAGAGTGGTCGCGATAGAGATAGAAATACAGTGGCTGAGATGTCTGATCCTGAAACATACAAAACACCCCTGGTGTAGAAACTGCCACTAAAAGAAATAACATATTGTAGAAGATTCACCATCACTGGGCGAAGAAGTGGTTCAATTATGAGAATTTCAGAAGAACATACTGGATCCTGTTTGCATTTACTCCACCTTGGAATGATTGCATCGTAGATGGCTTCCTAGGCCAGGATGATGAAAACGTATGGCCAGCTCCTCCTCCCAATGCTCATGTTGATTCATTCAAACTATTGTTGATTTCCCCGAAGAGCTGGAAAAGAGGTGTAACATCCCAAAATTTTCCAAATTTTGGAATGTTATTATTTATTACTATTGAGTGAGTTGCTATGATTTTTAGGGTAAGTTAGAACCTCTTTTTAGTCTTGTTTCAAAAATTTTAATTCATATTTCTTATCTTTCCGACTCCTATGAGATATTTTGAAACCATATTCAATATTATGGAGTGAGAATAAAATGACTTTCTCAAATGTGGTGTTTGACAATTTCATTTGAAGTTCTTTGAAGTTTGGAGTTCCATTTGAAATTGGGTCTTATTTGGAGTTTTAATGTCATTTAAATATTTTCCAAATTATTAAAAATACGTTTATTGAGGGGAGATAATATGAATTCTCCAGAAATATCATTGGAAATATTAAATATGGCTCAATTAAATTTTTGCATGTTCTTCTAAAATAATATATAAATTTGTACGGAGAGGAAAATATCTTTCCTAGATTCTCTATGAATTTCTTTTGAAACTATGTGCACTGTTCTAGATTTCATTTGGAAAGGTTTCAATAAATATATGAGGCCATATTTTTTTCAATAATCATTTAAATAGCATATTATCACAAAGCAATAAAAAAATCAAATGGGGTCATTGCTACACTTCTAGCCCATTGTCTCTTCCCAACTACCTCCACTAACTTGGGCCAAGTCCACCCGAGTTCCATTTTTTTATTCTTTCCTTCTTGGGCCTAGGAGATCCCACTAAAGCCCATGCCATGCTTCTTCTTGTTCTTCTTCATGTGTACACGACGAGGAACACGAGCACATGCATCTGTACATCTTCCTCTTCCTCTACCCCTTGATTCATTCATCCTTTTCACTTACAATAAACACAGAAGTTATAGAGGAATTCCAGAAGAACTCATTCAGGGAATTAAAACTCAACTTTGTTGCTTTAATTGGACGAATGGATCCGTGAAATGTTCCTGCACAATCAGCCATTAATGGCCAGGGTGAGCTCCTTTGATCTCCCCGTATCGACCCCCTCTTCCCTTATAAATAGGACCCCGGAAAGCACAACATATATCTCCATCCCTAAGCCCGAAAACCCTCTCTGTCTTGATCTCCTACACGAGCAATTGCTTGCCGGAGTTTGACATTCGCTGTCACTTCCGACGAAGGTGGACCTGTCTCTGGTGAGCCCCTTGTCCCTCCAATTCTTTCTTCGGGTGTGTATGACCTGTGTGAACCTCCTTGACCCCTTCAATTTCATGAATCCACAACCAGAGAGTGCCAACAACCACGATCACGTCCAAGGGAAACTCCGGCAAGCTCCAGCCGCGCATCCCCGACACCAGAGGACGAGATCGAGCACGTCTCCATCGCCAACATCTTCGCCTCGTTCTCCCCTACACCGTGCACTACCCCCATCGTCCCCGGAGCCATTCGAAGCTTTGGAACCAAGCACGTCCCTACGCCGCCCATCTCCGGCGAACCCCACGGTGAGCACCCATCCCGTATGTACTCAAACTTGTTTTTACACCAAGAGGTATCCACCAATCACGTGATGACATCTGGCAGACAATATATAATCCCGTAATACATTTTCAGATAAATAACCAAACTTCAAAAAATCGTACCTCTCAAACCGATGTCCGAATTCGATAAATTATATACCCCCAGATTCGTTAGAACTTGTATTTTCTCACGGAACTGAAATATTTCACGTTTGCGCAAATTCAAATTTAGTTATGATTTAAATAAGAAATTGAGTAATTTTGCTATATCTTTTAACCTATAAACCATATGAAAATATTCCTTGTACCAGAGTTGTCCCTTGAGACCATACCTTTCAGTTAAAACATTTCCCATAATTTTTCAGCTATGTCTAGCTACTATTTTGCCCTCAACACTCCAAACTTACTTTCTTTTACAGTACTTCAACTCCATCATTAGTTTAATTTTATTTCTTGACACAATCTTCGTGAGAAGACCTTCATGATTGTTCTCTGATCATATACCCATAGGATTTAACCGCACACTTATAAAATTTTAGTTCAATTCTTTTAACATGGACCTTTATTCCATCAAACTCCATAAACCCTCTTTCATATACTATAAACCTATGCTATATTCCCATTCTTGATCTTGTCTCAACCCATATTCAAGACTTCTGTAGGAATGTTATCCGCTAATTATTTTATATTCTAATTTTTTTGTACCTATTATTTGGATCTTTATTTGGATGTTGTTGTGTGTTGAAGTATTTTCTTTCATCGTTAGGTATAACGTAAACTAAAGGAGTGACGATAACAAGTAGGGAATCAACTTCAAGACTGAGGCAAGTTGCAAATTGATCATGCTTTCACCTATATTTTCATACTATGCATATCTCTTTAAATTTTAACACTATGCATGTTTTATAAAAGTTTTGCAAAGTAATATTTTTATCTAGAGCCATAAAGACTCACCACCATGATTGGCCGTGCTTGCACAAATGGGTGGGCTGAAAATAAACCAAGTTTTGAACAAATAAACTTGCCCTCTTTTGGGGCAATGTTTTGTGAAAACTTTTGAAAAATAACTACATATTATTTTATTTCTACTCCCAGGGCGGAACGGTATTGACAGGAGCGTCTACAAGTGATTGCACCCATCGGGGTCTTGCAGTGAATGCGCCCGACTAGGGTCTTGCACACATGTTTTTGGTGGGGACTGTCGTCCAGGGGAATGAGATCTTCCAAGTACAGTTTGATGTAGCTTCTAGTACAACCACATGCTACTATGGGCTCTGGCTTAGCTTAGTACTAACGGGAAACCCTTACGTCAGGATCGCCATCGGAGAGGGCTTTCATTGCCTAAGTTGCGGGTGGCTTGGTCAGGTATAGGGGGCTGTTACGAAAAGGCTTTGTCACAATCTTTTCCTAGCCATACACCCAAGTGTGTAATGATAAATGGGGTTGGTTGTGTCATGTGGGGAACGTGTATGACCTCCGCAGAGGGTTTAACCTAATCGATTAGCCGTGCCCCCGGTTACGGACAATTTTGAGCAATCGAAGACTTGGACTGAAGAAGAATCTCCCCTCTCTTTTCCAAAAGTCTGTTTTAAGGGTTAAAGTTGAGGAATGAGCATGGTGAATGTGTTTCACTTCAACCTTATGTATGTTTTAAACTCTTTTGGAGAATGAGCACTGGTGCGTATATCCAAGTGTGTCACTCCTGCCTTTTATACTAAAATATATTTCTATTTCAAAAGAAATTTCCAAAATTTAGTATAGGGGAAAATTGGTTTTACGCAAAGGAAACCTCCACCAAAATTTACCCTGCATACAAATTCTGTTAAACTTTTCTTTGCAACTTGCGAGTACATTCCACGTACTCATCTGCACCTGTCATGTGTAGATCTCGACAGATTAAGAAACAATAGGGTTATGGTCTACACTCAACGAGCCCAGTGGCGTTGATGGAGCCCGAACTTAGCGACTACGTATTATTCCGGTGTATTAAGTGCCAGCATTGAGTTGTGCCAATGGTATGTATTTGCTTATTACGAGATCTACCGTTGTAGTAAAATTATGTATGTTTTACTGATATTCATTCTTGTTACTGTGTGTGCTGGCTACGGTCCAGGGCTAGCACAGTAAGCACAGAGACTTGGATTTTGCCAAATCCAGGTCGTGACAAAATGGTATCAGAGCAAACGTCGACGGTAGGACGTGACCCTACAAAATGGCTTAGAAATAGGAAGACCTTGATAGGAAAAACTTATATTTTCAGTAGTATCGACAGGCATTCTCGTACCCTGTTGTTGGATTTTCTAAGTTCTCATATTCTTTCAAAAACTTGAATGGCTAGCCTCCTAGACTCCAATGTTCTTGACACTGATATGGATTTCAAGACCCGAAAGGTTACGAAAATAAAGGCATCTCCAATACTGATGTATACATCTAAGAGGTTGAAGAAGAACTAAAGACACTCAAGACTAAGATGGTTGTGAAGAAGTTGAAGATTACCACTACCGTGGAATATCCCACACGGTACAAATAGTATCCAAGCCCACCATGAGAGTTGTGAAATAAACGAAAGAGTGTGATTAGTGTACCCGACCATACCAACTCATGTTGATAAGGGTACGATAGGAATTGTTCGTTTGAAATATATGAGTGAATTTGGATTTTTGTTGGAGTTCTTCGCCATTGATTGATTTTTTTTGTCATTTGAGTTGTGTGAATTAAAATCTTGCGTTAATAGGATACGAACTCCGTAGGTTTGTATTATTTTTTCAACCTTGAGAGGTGTAAATTACGGATGATTAACAGAAGACCTTCAAACGGGTGAAACGTCATGCACTAAAGACTTTCAAGAACCGAAGAAATGAAGACCCTATGACGATACCATAGAAAACGAGCCCATTATATATGTTAAGATATGAGTTGTTTATTGATTGTTGTGTGTGTATCCATCTCTCTTTCTCTAAACTCTATCATCTTCTCTGACAAAACCTTAAACCCTAAGATGGAAGGAATTATTTTAATAGACAAGTGACACATTCAGAAGTACAAGAGTGGATTCAGGATATGGTGTAAGAGGCTTATAGCCATCAATGAATTCCAAGGGCAATTACTTGGGAAGAACTCAAGAAGTTTCAAATTCAATCTCATATTGTCATACAGGATCTGGAGAAACCAAGTGAAGAGGCGAGGAAATTTTACGGCTGCAAGTTTTACCGCGACCTGAGTAGGATTAACGCCACCCAAACACATTTTATTAGCTTTGCAAGTGAAGACCTCTTTAAGAGGAGTGAGAAAGACTGAGTGTTAGAATACACGATTCACATGTCTACATAGGAGGTAATTATTTGAGTACGGGATGGATTGGCCCCCATACCAGAGATTCTTATTATATACTTTTGCATGTGGGGCTGGTAAATCGGAGTGATTTGAAACCCTAGATGAATGTCGATACGACAAGCTTATAACCATAGCATGGTAAGACGTATTACCCTTATAAATAGGCAACCGTGCCTCACATATGAATGGTGACGATGAAACAAGAAGAATCTACAGGGAATCGATCGGAAGCTATTGACCACCATGAGCGACTCGATAGTAATTTTGGAGTTGATGGACTTTGAGAAAAGATTTGTTCATTAGAAGAAAAGCTCGGTGGTGACCTAGTGGAGCTTGATGAAGAACCATCGGGTAATCAAGAAGCGGTGTAATCCTCACAAGTTTGTGTTTAAGGGTGGTAGCTTTCGAGCACCCTCGAAGGATAATTGGCTCATACAACTAATCGATGAAGACTCAAGAATGATGCTAAGAGACTCAAACTTGGGCAACCTAGAGAACCGGAATACAAGGAACTATATTAACATAAGACATTACCTTATGACAGAAGTGAAGGATAAGACTGCAGGCCCGCTTTTGACATGCTATAATCATGGGGAAGTAACCCAAGGAACCCAAACCCTAACCTACTTCTTGATAGCATTTGTAAATCTCGAGGACGAGATTTCTTTTAAGGGTGGTAGTTTGTAATATCCCAAATTTTTTCAAATTTTGGAATGTTAATATTTATTATTACTAAGTGAGTTGCTATGATTTTTAGGGTAAATTAGAACTTTTTTTATTCTTGTTTCAAAATTTTGAATTTATATTTCTTCTCTTTCCGACTCCTATGAGATATTTTGAAACCATATTCAATATTATGGAGTGGGAATAAAATGACTTTCTCAAATGTGGTGTTTGAAAATTTCATTTGAAGTTCTTTGTAGTTTGGAGTTCCATTTGAAATTGGGTCTTATTTGGAGTTTTAATGTCATTTAAATATTTTTCAAATTATTAAAAAATAAGTTTATTGAGGGGAGATAATATGACTTCTCCAGAAATATCATTGGAAATATTAAATATGGCTCAATTGAATTTTTGCATGTTCTTCTAAAATAATATATAAATTTGTACGGAGAGGAAAAATATCTTTCCTAGATTCTCTTTGAATTTCTTTTGAGACTATGTGCATTGTTCTAGATTTCATTTGAAAAGGTTTCGACAAATATATGAGGCCATATTTTTTTTCCAATAATCATTTAAATAGCATATTATCACAAAGCAATAAAAAAAATTGAATGGGGTCATTGCTACACTTCTAGCCCATTGTCTCTTCCCAACTCCCTACACTAACTTGGGAAAGTCCACCCCAGTTCTGTTTTTTTCTTCTTGGGCCTAGGATATCCCACTAAAGCCCATGCCATGCTTCTTCTTCTTCTTCTTCTTCTTCTTCCTCTCTACTTGACCTTGAACACGACCAGGAACACGAGCACATGCATCTATACATCTTCCTCTTCCTCTATCCCTTGATTCATTCATCCTTTTCACTTACAATAAATATGGAAGTTATAGAGGAATGCCAGAAGAACTCATTCAGGGAATTAAAACTCAACTTTGTTGCTTTAATTAGACAAACGGATCCGTGAAACGTTCCTGCACAATCAACCATTAATGGCCACGGTGAGCTCCTTTGATCTCCCCGTATCGACCCCCTCTTCCCCACTAAATGGACCCCGGAAAGCACAACATATCTCTCCATCCCTAAGCCCAAAACCCATCTCTTTCTCGCTCTCCTACGCGAGCAATTGCTCGCCGGGGTTCGTCATTCGCTGCCGCTTCCGACGAAGGTGGACCTGTCTCTGGTGAGCCCCTCGTCCCTCCAATTCTTTCTCCAGATGTGTATGACCCATGTGAACCTCCTTGACCCCTTCAATCTCATGAATCCACAGCCAGAGAGTGGCAACAACCACGATCACATCCAAGGGAAACTCTGGCAAGCTCCAACCACGCATCCTCAACACCAGAGGACGAGATCGAGCATGTCTCCATCGCCAACATCTTCGCCTCGTTCTCCCCTACACCGTGCACTACCCCCATCGTCCCCAGAGCCGTTCGAAGCTTCGAACCAAGCACATCCGTACGCCGCCCATCTCCGGCGAACCCCACGGTGAGCACCCAGCCCGTATGTACTCAAACTTGTTTTACACCAAGGGGTATCCACCAATCACGTGATGACATGTGGCAGACAATATATAATCCCGTAATACATTTTCAGATAAATTACCAAACTTCAAAAAATCGTACCTCTCAAACCGTATGTCCGAATTCGATAAATCATATACCCCCAGATTCGTTAGAACTTGCATTTTCTAACGGAACTAAAATATTCCACTTTTGGGCAAATTAAAGTTAGCTTTGATTTAAATAAAAAATTGAGTAATTTTGCTATATCTTTTAATGTATAAACCATATGAAAATATTCCTTGTACCAAAGTTGACCCTTGAGACCATACCTTTCATTTAAAACATTTCCCATAAATTTTCAGCTATGTCTAGCTACTATTTTGTCCTCAACACTCCAAACTTACTTTCTTTTACCGTACTTCACTCCATCATTAGTTTAATTTTATTTCTTGACACAATCTTCATGAGAAGACATTCATGATTGTTCTCTAATCATATACCCATAGGATTTAACCGCACACTTATAAAAGTTTAGTTCAACTCTTTTAACATGGACCTTTATTCCATCTAACTCCATAAACCCTCTTTCATATGCTTTAAACCTATGCTATATTCCCATTCTTGATCTTATCTCAACCCATAATCAAGACTTATGTAGGAATGTTATCCGCTAATTATTTTGTATTCTAATTTTTTTTGTACCTGTTATTTGGATCTTTATTTGGATGTTGTTGTGTGTTGAAGTGTTTTCTTTCATCGTTAGATATAACGTAAAGTAAAGGAGTGACGATAACAAGTAGGGAATCAACTTCAAGACTCAGGCAAGTTGCAAATTGATCATGCTTTCACCTATATTTTCATACTATGCATATCTCTTTAAATTTTAACACTATGCATGTTTTATAAAAGTTTTGCAAAGTAATAATTTTATCTAGAGCCATAAAGACTCACCACCATGCTTGGCCGTGCTTGCAGAAATGTGTGGGTTGAAAATAAAACAAGTTTTGAACAAATAAACTTGCCATCTTTTGGGGCAATGTTTTATGAAAACTTTTGAAAAAAAAATTACATATTACTTTATTTCTACTCCCTGGGCGGAATGGTATTGACGGGAGCGTGTACAAGTGATTGCGCCCATCGGGGTCTTGCAGTGAATGCGCCCGACTAGGGTCTTGCACATAAGTTTTTGGTGGGGACTGTCGTCCGGAGGAATGAGATCTTCCAAGTACGGTTTGATTTAGCTTCTAGTACAGCCACATGTTACTATGGGCTCTGGCTTAGCTTAGTACTAACGGGAAACCCTTACCTCAGGACTGCCATCGGAGAGGGGCTTTCATTGCCTAAGTTGCGGGCGGCTTGGTCAGGTATAGGGGCTGTTACGGAAAGGCTTTGTGTAATGCCCGGGATGTAATACTTTCCCTTTTGGGCAATATATATATCTTTGGCTCCATCTATTCCATTCCGGGTTCTTTGTCTTTTCGGGTTTTCTTCGTTTTATCGTGTGCGTGTGTGGCATTCATCCATATCATATAGTCATGTGCATCGCATTGCATTTGTGTTGTCGTTTGCATCCGGTCCCACTCGTTTCTTTCCGTTGTCCGTTTCGAGTTCCGGAGCTCCCTCACACGTCCGTGGCATCCCCTAGGCCTACTTTGGTGTTTGGCCGTGTAACGTTTCCGGTTTGGTGTGAGACTTGTTGTGCGATGTTGTTTTGTTGTGTGTAACCCGCCTGTCGAATCTCGTCGCGTTTGGAGTTCGTTTGATGCCCCAACAGTTATTCTCGTGGGCTGAAAGTACCCCCGCTTTGAGGCCCAAGACACCCCTCCAACAGCCCACCAAACCAACCCAAACCCCTCCCTTCATCTAGGCCATCCAATTCTGATCGTGTGGCCGAAAACCTGACCTCATTTGGACAACCCTAGCTCCTTGTGCCTATATAAACGTCCATCTCCCCCAAAATTTGCGTCCAGAAAACCCTATGCTTCCACAGTGCGCCGCCGGTGCTTCCACCGTTGTTACGCGGTGCTTCCACCGTTGAAAATCCGTGCTTCCGACGTCCCAGGAAACCATGCTTCTGAGGCTCGTCGCCGTGCTTCCATAGTGCCAGATCCGTGCTTCCGACCCGACGCGCGGGCCCCGCGGGGTCGTCTTCAACCTCCCACCGCCGCCGCCGGTCTTCTTCTTCGCCTCCGGCCACCGCCTCGCCGGAGGAGCTCCCTGCACCTCCTTCCTCCGGTCGACTCCGCCGCCGGACCCGCCACCCTCTCCACGCCGGAGCGCCGCCGTCGGGCCCTCCCCGCGCCGGCCATCTCCTCCCCTCGCCGCCTCCTCCCGCCGGCCAGGGCGCGAGGCCGCGCGCCACCGCCGCCGGCGAGGCTGCCCGCCGGCCCCCCTGCGCCTCCCGCCGCCGGGCTGTGCCCCTCCGCCGCTGGACTCCCACCTCGCCACGCCGCCGTGGGTTCCATCGGGGGAGCCCGACCGCCCGCTCCTTCGTTCCGATCGGCCACAGCGCCCTAACGGGCCGGACCCGCGAACCCCGGCCCGATCCGCTCTGCCGCGGGCCCGTTAGCCGGAATCCGCCAGCCCGATCCGCTTCCAGATCCAGCCCGGTTGTCTTCGCGTTGACCCTGAGGTAGTCTCCGTTTTCACTAAGTCCCTGACATTTTTTAGTTTCTGGAGCTGTTTTGCAACGTGGATAACTTTTTGTGTGGTGGTCCGATTTGAGCAAATGATATGTCAAAATGATCGTGGAGACTTGTACTACGTTTTGTTCCTTTGTGCCATGCATGTTTGAGGTCATCTAGATGTCTTAATCTTCATGAGAAGAGTGCAACTAGTTAGAAACTACTGTTAATAGTTGTTTTCATGCCATCTTTGCAATGTGATATCTTGGTGCATGTTTATCCAAATGATGCAAATGATATGTCCACGTGTTCGTCATGAAATGCTCTACATGTTGGGTGCTTTAGCTTGCATGATAGATTTCATCTTGCCATGTTTATCTCCTTTGCAAAGTGCTATGTGGCTGTTATGTTGTAAAACTTGTTACGAGATGCCTCGTAGAGGAACTCGTTGCTATCGTTATGTTTGTCCCCTTGATGCATGCTTAGATGTTTTGGATTCACCATCATATGTACTTTGCTGTGGTGCTTACCACTTGCCATGCTTTTCTTTGAGGTGACTTAAACTTGCTCTCAAAGATGCCATGATGAAACTGCTGTTTTAACACTTAGTGAAATTTCACTAAGTCTGGAATCTGTAATTTCCAGATGCCATGTTTGCTTGTTGTTCTAGGCCAATCCATGATAGTTTTGGGGTGACTCTTGATGATTCCTTGTTGTATAAGTTGTTGGCTATACATTCATGCTCTCATATGCTTATTTGAGTGGCTGTAGCATGTTTAACTCTTGCTCCCAAGTTGCAACAAATTACTGCTGTCAGGTTTTTGTTGTCAAGTTCAATATGTCATAGCTTGTTGCTATTGATCCATGGCTCCTTTGGGGATGCTCCAATGGACTTGTTTGCTGTAGGATATGTATAGTTTATGTCCATGCTCCTTGCCATGATGTTTGAGTGCTGTAGGCCATTTATCTCTTGCCCCGAAGTTGCTATGTGGCTGTTATTTTCAGCTTGTGCATGTTTATTGTTTCGGTTGTAACTTTTAGCCCGTTGCTCCGTTTTGAGCAAGTCCTATATGTAACTTGTGTGTTTTTGCATGTAGATTCATAATATCCTATTGTTATCATGTTTTGAAGCACTTTGCTTGATGCATATTGTTGTGCTGTAACACTGTGCTTCCTAAGTGGATTTTCTGTGCTTCCATAGTGCATCTGTTTTGCTTCCATAGTGCATCAGTCATGCTTCCATTAATTTTTTTGCGCATTGCATCTTGTTTGATTCGTTGCCTTGTGTTCTTGTGTTTGAGTAGAGCCGGAAGCTGAGACCGAGTACGAGTACGAGCACGAGGTTACTACCGAGGTTGAGAACGAGGACCCCTCTTACGATCCCACCGACAACTCTTCAGGCAAGATGAGCGAACCCCGATAACATTATATCTTTGCCTATTGCTAGAAGTCTCGATCTATAGTTTTGCCTCGATGCCCATGTTTTTCCTGTCAGCCTCCTATTGTAACCATGAACCTGTCTAACCACCCTACCTATGCAAACCATTGATTGGCTATACGTAGGCTTCGCTCAGCCCCTCTTATAGCATTGTTAGTTGCAGGAGAAGATTGAAGATTCTAGCTTCTTGTTGAAGCTTGTTGGGATATCACACTATATTAATTATTAAATGAACTCATCTATATATTGGCAATGGGTGGAAGGCTAAGCCTTTTGCTTGGTGTTTTGTTCCACTCATGCCGCTAGGAACCGTATAAACCGGTGTTATGTTCCTTGATTATGCGTTCCTCACACGGTTGGGGTTATGGGACCCCCTCGATAAACTGCTAGGTGCTAAGTCTTTTCCAGCAAGTCCCAACATTTTTACTATTCGCCTAATAACTAAAACTTGCATAGGGACTAGCTATCCCTTTTATATTTAATCAACAACCCAGGCCAGTGCTCCTCATGAGTGTTGGTCCAAACCGGGGGTTCTGCGGGGCCGCCTTGGGGAAACCCGTGGTATCTGGTATACACCTGTAGAATCGCCCATCCGGTCGTGGCCTGAGACTAGATACGCGCGGCTACTGTCAGGGTGTCGGCACGCCGGGAGGATTTGCTGGATTAGCCTTACCTTAGTCGGAGTATCTTGAGCACGGGATTCCGAGGATACTCAGGCCTTCCCACCTTGGAGTTGCGACTCTGCGAATCGTGGGCTTGTCATGGGCCAAGTTGGAACACCCCTGCAGGGTTATGAACTTTCGAAAGCCGTGCCCGCGGTTATGTGGCAGATGGGAGTTTGTTAATAGCTGGTTGTAGAAAACTTGACACCTTGTTCCAATACACTACCAGCGTGTGTACCGTGACGGTCATTTTCCGAAAGGGATTCGGGAAGTGAACACGGTGGGGTTATGTTTGACTTGCTTTAGTTAGGATCACTTCGTGATCATCTCTCGACCGAGGCACCTTCTCTTCTCGCTCTCTCTTACGTAAGCTAGGCTAGTGTTGCTGCAACCTCTTGTTCTTTCTTCAGCCTTGTTCCACGCCCAAGGCTTGAATAGTCATGTTACCCGGGAACGGGATTGCTGATTCCTCTGTGGCTCACACTTACTTCAACACACCAGATGCAGGTACGATGGTGAGCTACACAGGCGATGGCACTGAGCTAGACTGGGAGTACGACGAGGAGCGTAGCCGTTACTATGTGAACTATCCGGTTGATCAGTAGAGCTTCTACTAGGATTCGATCTAGACCTGTGGTTTAATGTTATGTTTGGTATCTTGTCATTTGGATCTTTACCCTTAGATGGGCTGTGATGTTCATTTGAATGATGATTGGATATGTAATGTATTTGTGTGACGTGGCGAGTGTAAGCCAACTATCTTTTCAGTTTTCCATCCCTATTTTTACATGAGATGTGCAAAGGTACCAAACTTGCGATTATTCCAGAATGGGCTTATATCTTTAAGTCGTGCCTCGACACGTAGGAGATATAGTCCCATCCTGGGCATTACACTTTGTCACAATCTTCACCTAGCCATACACCCAAGTGTGTAGGTTGGTTGTGTCATGTGGGGAATGTGTATTACCTCTGCAGAGGGTTTAACCTAATCGATTAGCCGTGCCCCCGGTTACGGACAATTTTGAGCAACTGAAAACTTGGACTGAAGAAGAATCTCCCCTCTCTTTTCTAAAAGTCTGTTTTAAGGGTTAAAGTTGAGGAATGAGCATGGTGAATGTGTTTCACTTCAACCATATGTATGTTTTAAACTCTTTTGGAGAATGAGCACTGGTGTGTGTATATCCAAGTGTGTCACTCCTACCTTTTATACTAAAATATATTTCTATTTCAAAAGAAATTTACAAAATTTAGTATAGGGGAAAATTGGTTTTACGCAAAGGAAACCTCCACCAAAATTTGCCCTGCATACAAATTCTGTTAAACTTTTCTTTGCAACTTGCGAGTACATTCCACGTACTCATCTGCACCTCTCACGTGCAGATCTCAACAGATTAAGAGACAATAGGGTTATGGTCTAACTTAGCGACAACGTATTATTCCATTGTATGAAGTGTCAGGATTGAGCTGTGCCAATGGTATGTATTTGCTTAATATTGGATCTACCTTTGTAGTAAAATGATGTATATTTTACTGATATTCATTCTTGTTACTTTGTGTGCTAGCTACGATCCAGGGATAGCACAGTAAGCACAGAGACTTGGATTTTGCCAAATCCGGGTCGTGACAAGAGGGCAAAGTCCAAGGCTAAGTGTGACGCCAAGGTCGCGAAGAAAAATTCGGTAGAACAAAGAAATGTTGAATTGACCCCAGAAGAAGTGCAAGAGAAGAAGGAAAGGGCTACTGCCGAAAGGAAATGAAGAAGAAGAAGCCTGTCGGCCTTCTAGGAACGGGGGTACCCAGACTTGCCTGCCTGCGGCCCAGAGCGTGGCTCACAAGGCGGCCTGGTACGGCCCAGCATCTTCAGCAACCACTCAAGACCCTCGCGAGGGGCCAAGCCTCACGAGGCGGACGACACAAGGCATCCCCTGGGGCGGCCTCACCAGGCCGGCTCGTGAGGATCGGAGATATCAAGGCGAGGGGCACATCGCGAGGTCCTCGTGACATGAGCAGTGACGACCAACGCCAGGCGGGCGCCAGCGGGCGCAGAGTGCCAGTTTCCTCTTTGGTTCTAAAGGAATAGGTGCAGGCGCGGTGTCCCGAAGCGTCAGGAAAAGGTTTCCATATCGGTGCAACGAGACCAAGACCAGCAGGACGGCAGGATGGAGGTCATCACGGAGCCCACGATGGCGTCACCACCAGAGCCTTTGGGAGGCGAAGATCACCTTTTGTCAGGATAGCTTGTACTAGCTGCCGCCCTTCAAATTTGGCCGTTGTGGGATTACTTCCCGCTCAATATTTGGGAAGAGGACCTTGGTCACTATAAATAGGACTAGCCACATTGATCTCATCTCGAGTTGATCAGATAGAAGGCCACACACCTCAAGCTCACCCGAGCGCAAGAACACCTCTCCTCAGGAGGCAGTTCGTCCATGTACTATTTCTTCCTCAGCCTACAACGCAATCCACCACACCACACTGGATTAGGGTGTTACACCACAACGGTGGCCCGAACCGGTACAAATCTTGTGTCTCTTGTTCATCGGATCTGACGAGCTAGGCTTAGGGCTATTGCGTAGATGAGCTAGGGCGGAAGGAGAGATCTTCATGCGCACCCCAGAGTTCGAACCTTAAGGGTTTCGTCGAAACCCTAGATCTGACATTTGGCGCGCCAGGTAGGGGTGCGCTGAAACTTCCCTTCCGTCGTTCAGTGCTCCATCGTTCCAGCAGACCATGGCCGACGCTTGCAGAGCCCGTGCTGAGCGGCGGGCTGCCCTTACCGCTCACGTTGCTCAAACCGCTCCTGCCAGCGGACCACCCCGTCGTTCTCCATCGCCCATTGCCAATGCCGCCGGTATAGTGCGGCAAGAACAGCAGGCATCGTCCCTGCACCCCTCCGTGCGGCGCGATGGATGCACCGCTACCCCGTCGCTGACTCTGGCGGTCTCTTCATCCCATGCTCGTCGCGGACCCGCGGATGCGCAGGCTGTGTTTCTCATGGCACATGAGCTCCTGCGCTACCGCCCCGTCGACGACTTCTATGAATAATGGCTCGACCGCATCGCCGAGCTCGTCAGTGCCGTTGGGGGCTCTTCGGCACTGCGCTCTCCCTGCCTCGTCCGCCTCCCCATGAGGATGACAAGGCCCAAGAAGCTCCGCTACTACCCCAGCGTTAAGGCAACATCCAAGACCCAAGGCGTGTGGCCCCACGGCATGACCGCCCACGCGCGGTGCCAGCGCTTGAAGAAGGGAGCTGCCAAGATATCCAACGGCCCCGCGGTGGAGCACCTGCGCTCCCTCCACCACATCGTCAAGACCGCGCGCCCCCCGTCGCGGCGGCACGCGAAGACCAAGACCAAGTCCAACCACCCCAGCAAGCTTCGGTGTCGACAGCAGGCTGCAAGGCCCTCGCCCCTGAGCTGCGCAACATCAACTGGCATGGGAAGTTCAAGCCCGACCTGCTTCCATGCTACGACGGCACCCCCGACCCTGCGGAGTTCCTGCAGCTCTACGAGTTGAGCATCGAGGCGTCCGGCAGCAACGAGAGGATCATGGTGAACTGGTTCCCCATGCCCTCACGGATGGCGCGCGCTCATGGCTCTTGAACCTGCCCGTGGGATCGATCTCCACTTGGAGCAAGATGCGCGACCGGTTCATCGCCAACTTCCATGGCACTCGAGACCGTCCCCCGGCCGCAGGCGAGCTGCGGCGTATCAAACAACAACAAGGAGAAACCTTGCTGAAGTTTGTCCAATGCTTCAACAGTGTCCGCGTCAAGATCCCCAAGGTCACGGATGGTGCCATCATTTCTGCATTCTCATATGGTGTTCGCGACGTCAAGATGAAGGAGGAGCTCGCTATCCACGAATATTTGTGCATGTCCTTGGAGCTGTTCAACCTCGCGACCAAGTGCGCCAGGGCCGAGGAAGGGCGCCTCTCGCTCGTTGAGCTCCCCGCTGCTGAAACCGAAGACAAGTAGGCCAAAGGCAAGGACGTGAAGCGCAAGGGAGCGTCAGTGCTTGCAGCCGAACCAGAAATGAAGCGCGGCCGCGACTACCCGAAGCCACCCAAGAATGGTCGAGCATTTTGCGCCTTCCACAACGTGCACAGCCACAACAAACAAGACTGTCAAGAGCTCAGGGCCCTCCGCGATGGACGCGTCATCCAACGCCCCGAGCGCGGAAACCGTGGCTACGACCGCGGCGAAGGTCGGACCGGAGGACGCTGGGACGACCGTGGACCCCGCCAGGAGTGGCATGATTAGCCTCGGAAGGACCGTTGGCACGGCCAGCCCCGCGAGGATACCTGGAGGGATCAGCCCCGAGAGGACCGTCCTAAGGGCACCTCTGCCACCGCCAAGGAGAAACGACGACCATGACGAGGGGGCTGGGAGCTTCCAGGAGCCGCGTGCCATCGCTTGCATCTTGGGCGGGGCACAGGCCCCAGCTTCTCAGTGCCTCTTCAAGCAGTTTGCCCGTGAAGTAAATGCGGCTCTCCCCAAGCTCGAGGCTACCCACCCACTTAGGTGGTCCAGGTGCCCCATCACCTTCAGTTCAGCAGACCAGCTCAAGTGCGCAGCTACGGCTGGCACCCTCCCGACGTTTTGCTCTCCCTCATCAGCAATGTCCAAGTTACCAAGATCCTCATCGACGGTGGCGCGGGACTCAACGTCCTATCCATCGAGACATTCGACAGCCTCCAAGTACCCTACGAACAACTACTGCCTACCAAGTCCTTCTCCGGAGTGACTGATGGCTCCACCACTCATGTGGGGCAAGTTCGCCTACCTGTAACCTTTGGCAAACATGACAACTACCACACTGAGCTCATCGACTTCGATGTTGCCCACATCCATCTCCCTTACAACGCCATCCTCGGGTATCCAGCCCTGGCCAAGTTCATGGCAGTAACTCACCACGGCTACAATGTTCTCAAGATCCCTGGAAGCGGCGGCGTCATAACCATTGCCTGCGAGGAGAAAGACGCAGTGTGCTCACTCGAGCGCGCTTACCAGGCGGCGGCAGTCGAGGATCCGGACAACAACATCATCATCTACCCGCCTAAGGTCGTTCCCAAGAAGAAGAAGCAGCTGGTGGACCTGGAGCCTCAAGAGACACAACACTGGGAGGCTGCACCACAGGGCCTCCTCCCCCTCTCGCATAGGAAGGCACGCCCGGCGCCCCTCTCAGGCTGGGCTCGAGGGCTCTCCTCTGGAGGGCCCCTGACATAGCCAATGTCACGAGGGAGGCGCTCGGGCACCACGTGGAAGAGTGCTTCGCTGCACACTTCCCTCTGGAGGCCTCAAGGCGTGAGGCACCAAGCGCTCAGGAGTTCATCAGCCAGACCATCGAAGACCTACATGAGCCGAGAGCCATGCGAGGTGAGCGCCGCCCGGCTCCTCCAAGGGCAGCTGTCGGTCCAAACTCAGGAGACGGGTGGCGCATCTATGTCAATGTCCCGACACTCAAAAGGATCGCATCTCAGGAGCTCTACTGGCCTTCGCAGGTGGGCCGGTGCCAGGGTCCCCCTCACAGCTACGTGTGCATGCCCTTCGGCTTGCCGAACCAGGAGACCCTACACTAGCGCCACATGCGGGAAGTCCTGGTGGCTCATGAGGCCAGGCACAAGGAGATCCAGGCGGAGTTGGACTCGGCCCTCCGCGAGATCTGGGGAGCCCCGGAGCCTCGTGAGGGGCCGGAGCCAGACGGCACGTAAGGAGCGACGTCTTCATCGAGCACCTTCAGCTACACCAACACTACTTTAGCAACCATGCCAGGTGACATCTTTCGATTTCTGTTCAACTGGGAGCGCCCCTCAGGCAGCGTTATTCCCAGGTCGCACGGGCCTGTCCCTGCGATGCGCATCCTTTTGCACCTCATATCACCTTTTAGGGGTGCCCCTCGGGCTGCATTATCCCCTGGCCGCACAGGTTCACCCTGGTGGCATGTATCTCCCTTGCATCTTACCAAAGCTAGTGCTACCATCCCTGTCATGTTGCATTCGAATCATCTGTTTGACCACCGTTCTCATGCCTTGAACATCCTGCGCCCCCGCAAGCTCGCTTGCATCCGTCTTATGGCTTGGGGTTGGCACGGCGTTTGTGCTCGGGTCCGTCCCTGCAGCGTCGCCAAATCCAGGCGGCTGAGCTCTGGCTCACGGGCCGGTACCGTGTACGTCACCTCCTGTGGCCCTTGGTGCCTCGCCCATGCTCGAGCCGGATGCCAGCAGTTGAGTCAGGGTGCACGGTACCTGATACGTCTCCGTCGTATCTATAATTTTTGATTATTCCATGCCAATATTCTAAAACTTTCATATACTTTTGGCAACTTTTCATACTATTTTCGGGACTAGCATATTGATCCAGTGCCCAGTGCTAGTTCCTGTTTGTTGCATGTTTTTTGTTTCGCAGAATATCCATATCAAACGGAGTCCAAACAGGATAAAAATAGACGGAATTTTGTTGGAATATATGTGAATTTTGGGAAGCGGAACCAATGTGAGATGATGCCAGAGTGGCCCACGAGGGTGAGGGGCGCACTTAGGGGGGGCAGGCACACCCTGGGACCTCGTGGCCACTCCGTAAGGCGGTTGATGCCCTTCTTTCGCCGCAAGAAGGCTAATATCCGGATAAAAATTGTGTCCAAAATTCAGCCCAATCGGAGTTACGGATCTCCCGGAATTTAAGAAACGGTGGAAGGCCAGAATCTGGGAACGCAGAAACAGAGAGAGATAGAGAGACAGATCCAATCTCGGAGCGGCTCTCGCCCCTCCCACGCCATGGAGACCATGTACCAGAGGGTAAACCCTTCTCCCATCCAGGGAGAAGGTCAAGGAAGAAGAAGAAGGAGGGGGACTCTCTCCCCCTCGCTTCCGGTGGCATCGGAGTGCCGCCGGGGCCATCATCGTCACCGCAATCTACACCAACAACTTCACCGCCGTCATCACCAACTCTCCCCCCTCTATGCAGCGGTGTAACCCCTCTTACCCGCTGTAATCTCTACTTAAACATGGTGCTCAACACTATATATTATTTCCCAATGATGTATGGTATCCTATGATGTTTGGGTAGATCTGTTTTGTCCTATGGGTTAATTAATGATCGTGATTGGTTTGAGTTGCATGTTTTATTATTGGTGCTGTCCTATGGTGCTCTCCGTGTTGCGCGAGTGTGAGGGATCCCCGCTGTAGGGTTTGCAATATGTTCATGATTTGCTTATGGTGGGTGGCGTGAGTGACAGAAGCACAAACCCGAGTAAGTAGGTTGTTTGCGTATGGGAATAAAGAGGACTTGATACTCTAATGCTATGGTTGGGTTTTACCTTAATGATCTTTAATAGTTGCGGTTGCTTGCTAGAGTTCCAATCATTAGTGCATATGATCTAGGAAGAGAAAGTATGTTAGCTTATGCTTCTCCCTCAAATAAAATTGCAATAGTGATTACCGGTCTAGTTATCGATTGCTTAAGGACAAATATCTTTCTCGTGAAAAAATCTCTCTACTAAAACTAATTTAGTTGCTTCTTTATCTTAACAGCCCCTAGTCTTTATTTAAGTTCTCTTTATATTCTTGCAAACCTATCCCACAAAACCACAAAGTACTTCTAGTTTCATACTTGTTCTAGGTAAAGTAAACATCAAGCGTGTGTAGAGTTGTATCAGTCGATAGAACTTGAGGGAATATTTGTTCTACCTTTAGCTCCTCGTTGGGTTCAACACTCTTACTTATCAAAAGTGGTTACAATTGATCCCCTACACTTGTGGGTTATCAAGACCTTTTTCTGGCGCCATTTCCGGGGAGCAATAGCGTGGGGTGAATATTCTCGTGTGTGCTTGTTTGCTTTATCACTAAGTAGATTTTATTTGTTGTTCTAAGTTGTTCTCTATCTTTAGTTATGGATATGGAACACGAAGTACCAAAAAACTTAGGTGTGCTTGCTACTCATGGAGATGGGGAACCTCCTAAAACCCTCGATGCTCATTATGTGAAAGATATTATGTACTACTTTGATAATCCTGAGAAAACCCCATTCAACTATGTAATGGGAGAAACGTTGGATCAACGTGAATACTTTAGGGATTATCGCTGGACACAAAAAGGGAAACTGTTATGGGATTAAATTCATATGTTGCATTGGTATGGTCGGCAACTATGCTTGAGATATGATTATACTTGTTGCTCTAGGATGAAGGCTCCACACCTTCCCTTTTCATGCAAATTTAATGATAATGAAACCTTAGCTTCTTATTCTAATGGTATATATGATTATTATGATGTGGAACAAATAGAAGAATTTGTTGCTGTTAAGGGTGCTTATGAAATTGAATCTCTGTTTAAAAAGAACAATGCTTTTGATGATGATGTTTATAGGCCTGAAAATCTTGCTATGTTGAAATATTGCTATTTGAATTATGAATATAACTCTGATATTGATGCGTTTATTGAGAAGGTCTCCGCTGTCCAAGAAGAGACTAATATTTTGCAGGAGTCTATGGAAGAATAAATTAATGACATTGTGAGCTCATTGGATGAAAAAGATGAGGAGGAGAGCGAAGAACAAAAGGAGGAAGAGCGGATTGATCACCCGTTCCCACCTTCTAATGAGAGTAACTCTTTATCTCATACATTGTTTAATTTCCCTTCGTGCTTACCGAAGGTATGAACACTATGATGATTGCTATGATCCCTTTGATTCGATTGAAATATCCCTTTTTGATGATGCTTGTGGCCAAGATGCCAATATGAATTATGCTTTTGGAGATGAACTTGCTATAGTTCCTTATGTTACACATGAGATAGTTTCTATTGCACCCACATATGATAGTCCTATTATCTTTTTCAATTCTCCAAACTACACTATATCGGAGAAGTTTGCACTTATTAAGGATTATATTGATGGGTTGCCTTTTTTCATTACACATGATGATTTTTATGAGTATAATATGCATGTGCTTGCTGCTCCTACTTGCAATTATTATGAGAGAGGAACTACATCTCCGCCTCTCTATGTTTCCAACACGATAAAATTGCAAGAAACTGCTTATACTGTGCATTGGCCATTACTTAATGTGCATGAATTGTTATTCTATGACATGCCTATTGCATAGGAAGCGAGTTAGACTTAGTTCTTGCATGACACATATCACTTTGTGCTCACTACTAAATGCCAAATCATTTCTAATTAAAATTGGCTTTGATATACCATGGGATCCGGGTGGATCCATTACTTGAGCACTATATGCCTAGCTTAATGGCTTCAAAGAAAGCGCTGCCAGGGAGAAAACCCAGAAGTTTTAGAGAGCCATTTAATTCTGTTGTGTGCTTTTATAAATTTTAAAAACCAAAAAAAATAAAGAGGGGAACCTACAACTTTTCAAAAAGAAAAGTGAAAGTAAGAAGGACGAGCACCGTTGAAATGGGGGAGCTCCTTGAACTTTGTTCATGCCCATGGAAACTTTGCAAATCTTGAATTATAGAAACTTTTCAACAAAAATAATTATCCCCTTGTACAGTTCCATTGTATTATAAAAATAATGTGCCAAGAGTTTCCTTTAGGATTATTAAACTGCTTGTTGGTTTGTGCGGTGCAAAAATAGAAACTTTGGCTGTAGTGCATGATTTTACATTTTTTTTACTAGAACGTCGAAACGATCTGAAACATTTTGCAAAGTCTTTCTATACAAATTGTTGATTTTTCCTAATTTTTTCAGAATTTTTAGAGTTACATAAGTATGGTTAATGTTCAGATTACTACAGACTGTCCTATTTTCACAGATTGCTGTTATAGCTTCATTATTTGCATATGTTTGAATTCTTGTTGAAGCCTCCTTGACTTGGGGCCATAGAATTGTGATAGCATACTGTGGGTAATGTTTGTTCATAATTATAGAATAATGTTAGAGCAGTACATGATGGGATTTTATTGATCATATGCACTAACCCCGCCACTAAAATTTCGGTTAAGTTTTGTGTGGATGAAGTGTTCGAAGATCGAGGAGCTCTCGATATGAGGAGAAGGAGGGGAGGCAAGGCACCCCAAGTAAATATTCAAGGAGACTCAAGCGTCTAAGCTTGGGGATGCCCCGGAAGGCATCCCATCTTTCTTCAACAAGTATCGGTGTGTTTTCGGGTTCGTTTTGTTCACATGTTATGCGTAAACTCTTGGGGCGTCGTGTGCTTTTTATTTTTCCTTTTAATAAATGCACCATGCTAGTATGAGATAGTCCTTGGTTGATTTATAGAATGCTCTTTGCACTTCTCTTATATCTTTTGAGTATGGCTTTATAGAATGCTTCATGTGCTTCAATTATATGATTTTAAGTTTGGATTGCCTGTTTCTCTTCACATTGAAAACTGCCATTTGAAGAATGCTCTTTTGCTTCACTTATATTTGTTAGAGCGTGGGCATATCTTTTGTAGAAAGAATTAAAACTTTCTTGCTTCACTTATATCTATTTAGAGAGTTGACAGGAATTGGTCATTCACATGGTTAGTCATGAAATCCTACATAAACTTGTAGATCGCTAAATATGATATGTTTGATTCCTTGCAATAGTTTTACGATATAAAGATGGTGATATTAGAGTCATGCTAGTGGGTAGTTGTGAATTGCAGAAATACTTGTGTTGAGGTTTGTGATTCCCGAAGCATGCACGTAAGATGAACTGTTATGTGATGAAGTGGGAGCATGATTTTTTTTATTGTCATCCTTTGTGTGGAGGTCGGGATCGCGCGATGGTTAACTCCTACCAACCCTTCCCCTAGGAGCATGTGTGTAGTACTTTGTTTCGATGGCTAGTAAATTTTTGCAATAAGTATGTGAGTTCTTTATGACTAATGTTGAGTCCATGGATTATACGCACTCTCACCCTTCCACCATTGCTACCTCTCTTGTATCGTGCAACTTTCGCCGGTACCATACACCCACCATATACCTTCCTCAAAACAGCCACCATACCTACCTATCATGGCATTTCCATAGCCATTCCGAGATATATTGCCATGTAACTCCACCATTCCGTTTATTATGACACGCACCATCATTGTCATATTGCCTTGCATGATCGTAAGATAGCTAGCATGATGTTTCCATGGCTTGACCGTTTTTTGATGTCATTGCTATGCTAGATCATTGCACATCCCGGTACACCACCGGAGGCATTCACATAGAGTCATATTTTGTTCTAGCTTCGAGTTGTAATCTTTGAGTTGTAAGTAAATAAAAGTGTGATGACCTTCATTATTACAGCATTGTCCCGTGTGAGGAAAACAAAGAGAAAGGCCAAATAAAAAATAAGATGGCCCAAAAAAAAGAGGGGGGCTAAAAAGAAAAAAAAGAAAAGCCCCTCCAAAAAAAATATGAGAGAAAAAGAGAGAAGGGACAATGTTACTATCCTTTTACACACTTGTGCTTCATCATAGCACCATGTTCTTCATGATGGAGAGTCTCCTATGTTGTCACTTTCATATACTAGTGGGAATTTTCATTATAGAACTTGGCTTGTATATTCCAACGACGGGCTTCCTCAAATGCCCTAGGTCTTCATGAGCAAGCAAGTTGATGCACACCCACTAGTTTCTTTTTGAGCTTTCATACACTTATAGCTCTAGTGCATCTGTTACATGGCAATCCCTACTCACTCGCATTGATATCGATTGATGGACATCCCCATAGTCCATTGATTTGCCTAGTTGATGTGAGACTTTCTCCCTCCTTTTGTCTATCACCACCTTCTATTCCACCCATAGTGCTATGTCCATGGCTCACGCTCATGTATTGCGTGAAAGTTGAAAAGGTTTGAGAATACTAAATTATGAAACAATTTCTTGGCTAAAACCGGGGTTGTGCATGATTTAAATACTTTGTTTGGTGAAGATGGAGCATAGCCAGACCATATGATTTTGTAGGGATAACTTTCTTTGCCCATGTTATTTTGAAAAGACATGATTGTTTTATTAGTATGCTTGAAGGATTATTGCCTTAATGTCAAATGATAGACTATTGCTTTGAATCACTCGTGACGTAATATTCATGCCATGATTAGATTACATGATCAAGATTATGCTAGGTAGCATTCCACATAAAAAATTATATTTTTTATCATTTACCTACTTGAGGATGAGCAGGAATTAAGCTTGGGGATGCTGATACGTCTCCGTCGTATCTATAATTTTTATTGTTTCATGCCAATATTCTACAACTTTAATATACTTTTGGCAACTTTATGTACTATTTTTGGGACTAACATATTGATCCAGTGCCCCGTGCCAGTTCCTCTTTGTTGCATGTTTTTTGTTTCGCAGAATATCCATATCAAACGGAGTCCAAACGGGATAAAAACGGACGGAGATTTTTTTGGAATATATGTGAACTTTGGGAAGTGGAACCAACGTGAGACGATGCCCGAGTGGCCCACGAGGGTGAGGGGCACGCCCTAGGCCCTTGTGGCCACTCCGTAAGGCGGTTGATGCCCTTCTTTCGCCGCAAGAAAGCTAATATCCGAATAACAATCGTGTCCAAAATCAGCCCAATCGGAGTTATGGATCTCGGGGAATTTAAGAAACGGTGGAAGGCCAGAATCTGGGAACGCAAAAACAGAGAGAGATAGAGAGACAGATCCAATCTCAGAGCGGCTCTCGCCCCTCCCACACCATGGAGACCATAGACCAGAGGGGAAACCCTTCTCCCATCTAGGGAGAAGTTCAAGGAAGAAGAAGAAGTAGGGGGGCTCTCTCCCCCTCGCTTCCGGTGGCACCGAAGTGCCGCCGGGGCCATCATCGTCACCACAATCTACACCAACAACTTCACCGCCGTCATCACCAACTCTTCCCCCCTCTATGCAGCGGTATAACCCCTCTTCTACCCGCTGCAATCTCTACTTAAACATGGTGCTCAACGCTATATATTATTTCCCAATGATGTATGGCTATCCTATGATGTTTGAATAGATCCGTTTTGTCCTATGGGTTAATTGATGATCGTGATTGGTTTGAGTTGCATGTTCTATTATTGGTGTTGTACTATGGTGCTCTCCGTGTCGCACAAGCGTGAGGGATCCCCGCTGTAGGGTTTGCAATATGTTCATGATTTGCTTATGGTGGGTGGCGTGAGTGACAGAAGCACATACCCAAGTAAGTAGGTTGTTTGCGTATGGGAATAAAGAGGACTTGATACTCTAATGCTATGGTTGGGTTTTACCTTAATGATCTTTAGTAGTTGCGGATGCTCGCTAAAGTTCCAATCATAAGTGCATATGATCCAAGGAGAGAAAGTATGTTAGCTTATGCCTCTCCCTCAAATAAAATTGCAATAGTGATTACCTGTCTAGTTATCGATTGCCTAGGGACAAATAACATTCTCGTGACAAAAATCTCTCTACTAAAACTAATTTAGTTGCGTCTTTATCTTAACAGCCCGTAGTCTTTATTTACGTGCTATTTATATTCTTGCAAACCTATCCCACAAAACCACAAAGTACTTCTAGTTTCATACTTGTTCTAGGTAAAGTAAACATCAAGCGTGCGTAGAGTTGTATCGGTGGTCAATAGAACTTGAGGGAATATTTGTTCTACCTTTAGCTCCTCGTTGGGTTCGACGCTCTTACTTATCGAAAGAGGCTACAGCTGATCCTCTACACTTGTGGGTTATCAGTACCATGTCACGTCGCTCCGGGAGCCGCGCGCCGGGTGGATTCCCTTAGGACATCCACGTGAGAAGACTAGGCACGGCGTCTGTGCTCGGGTCCGTCCCTGCAGCGTAGATAAATCCAACGGCCGAGCTCTGTCTGGTGGGCCGGCCCCGTTCACGTCACCTCCTGGGGTCGTTGGTGCCCGGCCTTCTCATAGGGTGACCTCGAGGGATTCACCCGACACGGGATGTCTAACCACCTTGCAGGATCATCTTGAGCGCTTCCACCCAAGACCAGGCGCAACCCGCCTTGAGGTAGGGCCTCGTGAGTCCCGCGCTGGCTCACAGGTGCCCAGATACACCTCGTCCGAGCCCCACCGTGCTAGCCACGTGTCTGGGCTGGGCTATATACGCCCGGGGGCTCTCCGCAGTAGGGAGTCCCCTCCCACGGTCCAGTGGAAGCACCATGCTCCGCGCTGGGTGACGACACGGTCGAGGAGTGGCTATGCCCGCGCAAGAACGGCGGCACTATGCTCCGCGATGGTGATAAACAACTTGGGGTGGCTTAGCGGCCGCATTAACCTCAGGGAGCCCCTCGACTCAGTGGCCAGCCCCACCGCGCTGCGCTCCATTCGGGAAGGTAGCGCGAGGGGGCTGGGCACGGGGGATGCGTCAAGGTCATGCTTGGTGCACGCCCCACCAGGTCCCTCGGGCCTGGTCGACGCGCAACCCTCCCGAGCGCAAGCCCGACGAGGACAGGTATGTCGTCTGTTCGTACGTCAAGGGGGACTCCTGAGCATCGCGACTCAGGAGCCTAACTGGTCCCATAGCCCCTCACTCCCTGGTCTTGTCCTAGTTTCCGGTCAAGGCCAGCGGCGGCTGAGGTACGCACGGGCCGGACCCTGCTGACGCAGAACATCAAGGCCTAAGTCTAGTACTCACTTCCCTCGGGGTTGTTCGCACGTCAAGGGAAGCCCTTGGGCATCGCGACCCAACGGCCTAACTGGTCCCGTAGCCCCTCACCCCCTGGTGTTGTCCTGGTTTCCGGTCAAGGCCAGCAGCGACTGAGGTACACGCGGGCCGGGCCCTGCTGACGCAGAACACCAAAGCCCTGCTTAGCGCTTCCCGCCTGCGTATCGTTTGCACGTTAAGGGGGACTCCTGAGCATCGCGACTCAGGAGCCTAACTAGCCACATAGCCCCTCACTCCCTGGTCTTGACCCAGTGACCTGGGCAAGCCAGCTGGCGGCTAAGGTATGCGCAGGGTCGGGCCCTGCCGACGTAGAACGATAAATAAGGAAAGAGGGCGAATATTTAGCAATTATTACAAACCAAATTATCCTTCGAAGCACCAAATGGAAGTTTTAACGCCTCCACGAGGCTCGCTCATGTCACAGGAGAATGAAGATAAAGGGGAGCATCGTCACCAACCTGCAGGCCTTCCCCTCAGCCTTGGGCGCTGTTGCCTGAGGGGACCTCCCCCTAGCGGCACCACCGTGCCCTGGGGAAGCGGTCTGGTCTATGGCATCGGAGGTTCCATCAGCAGAAGGGAAGGGTGGACGATGAGGAACTCCTTCAGTAGGGCCTCCACATGGTCCTTCACAGCTTCATCGACGACCTCGTAGCGCTCTGCCTCCACAGGCTTGATCAGCGCCCCGAGATCAGCGTTGGGCTCACGAAGGTGCAGCTGGCTCAGGACGCGCGTCAATGCAGAAGAAGAAAGTACACGAGCTTCCACCTCCGCCAGGGGGTTGATCTCGCGCACGACATCCTCGAGCGCCAGGACAAGAAAAGGAAGCAGCTGGGCAGGGCCTTCATCATCCGTCGCCAACGGCTTCTCCAAGCCCTTATCATAGAGTGCCCCCAGAGCCTGACGAGACCTCACCTCGAGGGACTTGAAGGCCGCGCGGTCCTCGGCCTAGACCTTCACTTTGGCCTCCAGCTAGACCTCCTTAGCTTCTGTCGCCCGCTTCAGCTCCTCCAGTTGGCCATGCTCTGCATACAGCTCCTTCGTCAGCTGATCCAGCTCGGCATCACGGCTGGTCACGGCATCTTCTCGAGCCTTCTTCCTCTCCTCGTCTGCCATGCACTTCCCATGCAGGTCCCTCAGCACGGTCTCCATTGACTAACAGCGCTCCTAGGCGGTCCGAGCGTCCTGCAGTGCCACTTCGCGAACAGCCGCAGCCTGGTCAGCAGCCTGCTTGTCCTCCGCGGAGGCCGCCATGGCCTGGCTCAACGCGTCTCGCACAGACGCGTTGGAACCCAGCCTTGCGGAGACCAGCTCCAGGCGCCCGGGCACCAGACGATGATCAGCACCCTGAAGGTCATCCTGGAGCTACTTCAGTGCGAAGAAGGCCTCCTCCAAGGCGCTAGGAGAAGCAGGAGAGCTGCGAGCTGGCGGCATGGTCACAACAGGGGGCTGTGGCGCGACCAAGACCTCCTGAGCCCCGGCGACCCCAGCGGTCGGAGCTGGGATCGTGACCTCCGCCTGAGGCAGGACCTCCGGGCCCTGCGTCGACACCCTTGCACTAGAAGCTGAAGCTCCTTCACCGTCCGTCTGCGCCAGAGGGGACGAGGCCAAGCCAGGCCGCGGGGCCTCTAGCGCAGTCGCCTCCCCCTTCGCCTTCTTCGGCGGCGCAGACCTACAAGCACGAGGCAAGACACCATGAATCAGAACCGGAATCAAGAACGAAGACAAAATTAGGCTAGGGTACTCACTGATCCACAACGGTGACGCCCCGAGATCTCTTCGGGACCATGGGGACCAATGGTCCCACGGCCTACGCCGCGGGAACACCGGTCCCCAAGACGGGCAGCACATCAGCGACGCTTGGCGATGCAGTAGCTGGGACGCCCCCTCGGGTGATCAGCGCTGACCGGCTCTTTGTCGGGACCCCCGCCGACGGCTTCCATGAGGGGGTGTGCATGGACCTCATGACAGCTCCGGCCGGAGGAGGCACCCCCACCACCGGGTGGTCATCATCATCATCGTCAGGCAGGGAGCGAAGAAGTTCGGCCGTACGTGGGGGAGAGAACTCCCCCGTTCCCTCCACGGTGGCCTCCGAGTCATCTTCCCTGCTGGAATCTCCCGAAGACACCTCCACCGGCGCAGCCACCACTTGAGCTTCAGGGGCCGCCGGAGGAACAAGCCCGCGCGCATCAAAGATAGGCATGGAGGCCGCCACCGCTGCCCCGTCGTGGCGGCGATACAAGGGAACAAAGGAAGCAGGCGGATACCCCAGGTTAGCCCCAACCAGAAGACAGAGGGATGCCTCAAGCTGATCAGCAGTCAGGGCGTCATGACGCAGCCGGACGTTGTCCGACTCGTCCCCGAGCGTCCATAGGGGGCGCGCGCGGGCCTGCAGCGGAGCCACGGGGCATGTTAGGAATTCCTTGGCGACCATAGCCCCCATCAGCTTCGCCGCCTCGGGATCCTCTGGCCTCAGGTTCGCGGCCATCTTCTCCAACACCTTCTATGCCCGAGGATCGGTGAGCTTCACGCTGAGCCACCTATCGTTTGACTCGGGCGCGGCCACCGGCAGCGCCAGCCGAGGATGGGAGCTCTTGGCGTCCATAAGGACACACTTGTTCCTGAAGTTCTCGGCCTTCTTCCCGGCCTTCGAATCGTGTTGGCCCCGTTCACCACGATGAAATGAGCACACCCTGAGCAATGGCCCTCCTTGATTTGGAGGTAAAAGAAGTGGCGAAGCAGTGCCAAAGACGGCATCACCCCCACAAATGCTTCGCGGTAAAAGGCGAAGATGGACAGAAGAAGGATGGAATTGGGATGCAGATAAAGAGCATGAAGCTTATAGTGGCTGAGGACGGAGAAAAAAAAATTGGAGAAAGGAGGAATGAGCCCCGCAACAATACTACTCGAAAAGAAGGGGTAGAAGGTACTCTTGGGGTCCTCCGGCGCGGCAGAGGCGGCTCGAACGGCGGTTTCCGCCTTCTCATTGGTGCCCTCCACTATCATCAGGAGCACAGTGGCATGGTTCACCTCCGAGAAGGTCGGCGCCCGCAAAGCCGGCTCGTACCAAGCAGACGAAGCGATGGCCTTCGACTTGCTGGAAGCCATTGGTGCGAATTTGGAAGTAAGGCGGTGATACGTCCAAAATGTATCTATAATTTCTGCTTGCTCCATGCCACTTTTGGGTGATATTGCTATGATATTCATACACTTCCATACACTTTTGATCATATTTGGACTAACCTACTAATCCAGTGCACCCCAGTGCCAGTTTCTGTTTTCGGCTGTTTTTGTATTTCACGTTTTCACGTTACGATAACTGCCAGGAAAAATCCAGAAAAATTATATAAAAAACTAGCGTTCCAGAACCTACCTTGCGCCCGAAGGATAGCCGGGGGGGCCACCAGGGCTCCAGGTGCCCTGGCGGCGCCCCCCCCCCCTGGGCCGCGCCGGGGGGGCGCCTGGGCCCCCCGAGCCCCGTCTGGTGCCCCCCTTCGGCATATATTTAGAGCGTCCTTCGAAACCCTCGGAACGGGAACTCTTTTTCGCGATCTCATCTCTGTTCCGCCGCCGCCGCCGCTTCCAAGATCGGGAGCACCAGGAGAACTCTTCCCCGCACCCTGTCGGAGGGGAGGATCACCACCGGGAGCCTCTCCACCACCATGGACGCCTCCCGGATGAGTTGTGAGTAGTCTCCCTTGGACCATGAGTCCATGACCAGTAGCTATGTGATGTTCTCCTCCCGTTCTTGTGCTTCACTAATTAGTCCTCGTGAGCTGCCCTACATGATCGAGGCACATATGTAATCCTTATGCTGTTGCTATGATGAGTTTGCTGGGATCCGATGGATTATGAGATTATGTTCAGATTGTTCTTGAGTAATATATTTGATCTACCTCTTTTATATTTATGTTCATAAGTAATTCTTGCATGTTCTCCGTTGTTATTTATTGCTTTGGCCAAGTAATACGTAGTGACTCCAAGAGGGAACGTTATGCTCGATTGTGGGTTCATGCCCCTCGATGACTAGCTTGAGTGACAGAAACATGAGTCTAGGGGATGTGCTGTTGCCACAAGGGGGAAAACAACGGTGCTTGTGCCCGCGGGTGCAAGGATTGTTTACTTTACGCAAAGTTCTTTTAATGCAGTTGTCTGTTGCTTTGAGTTTACACTATGGGTGGGGCTCAAAACTTAATACCAGCGAGATGTTCTGGATAGATATCTCAAGGTGGATGATTAGTAGTAGATATTGATGGATTTCGGTCTACTTAATTTGGCGTACCGCCCATGCTTTGAGCCTCAACCTTTCTTGCAATGTAATCAGCATTGGTTTGCGTTCGTGGTCCTGTCAATTGCCCAACTGTAATTCGTTTACCTCACATAGGTGTTTTATCGTCTTTTGGGAGAGAGACATCACTAGTGAACATCATGAGACTCCGGTCCATATTACCATCATTGATCACATCCACTATTTACTTTTCGCTTTTATTTACTATTGCAAACATTATCTATCACTACTATCATTTGCGTTTAATCCTTTGTGAACTACAAGGCCGGAGGGATTGACAACCTCTCTGTACTCGTTGGGAGCAAAGTTATTTGTATCTGTGTGCAGGTCCACGTTGATTGCTAATCCGCGCCGTTAGCAGTTGACACCTACTTGTTGAACCTAGGAGTCTCTGGGGATTCGATCCTTGGCATCTTTGCTAAGGGAAAAAACTTCCACAACACTGCATCTTACACCTTCCACTTGGGGTAACCAACGAGGGGTTAGAGGCCCATCAAGGAGTATTTTCTGGCGCCGTTGCCGGGGACTCCACTCTTCAGGATAGGGGAGTTGCACGCTATCTTTTACCTTTGCTTTTAGTCTTGTTAGTTTACCTTTCAGTTTTCTTTATGTCTTTTCACCAGTTATGCTTATGGACAACCTTGTTATTGGATCGTAGCTTGCGGGAAGACGCCCCACACCTGTGGTGGTTGCTCCTCCCCCTACTGAAATTGTGCCCTATAAAATACCAGCTGGTATTATCAATTATATCTTGGCTAATCGTTATGCAGGAGACAGACATCCCGGTGAACACTTGCTATATCTGTCACAATTATGTTCATTATTTAAGCTTGCAGGTGTATCAAGGGAGTTTGTCATGAGGAAATTGTTCGCCGTATCACTTATAGATAAGGCTTCAGATTGGTATAAGCTTCTCGATAACTCGCACTTGCTTGATTGGCAAGAGCTTATGTCTCTCTTTTATACTAAGTTTTATCCTCTTCATGATGCTTATGTGGAGAGTAAGAGTACCTTTTTGCATGTGGATCATGGTAACAATGCTTTATGTGATGCTTATATTGTTGAGTTTATTCGTGATCCCACTAAAAATTATTATGAGAAGGGAACATATGCTTATAGATATTTCAATAATATTAAGTTCCCTCTCTTTATGTTGAAGGTTTTGAAGCTACACTTGTTTTGTCTTCCTATGCTTATTGATTTGTGCTTCAATGAATTATTCTATTGCAATATTCCTATGCATAGGAAGCATGTTAGGCTTAAATGTGTTTGGTATTTGCTTCTTGATGCTCTCTTTTGTTCTTCTTCCTACGAGAGCATCATTATAGTCTTAAGCCTATCTTTATGGCTATAAAGAAAGAGCTCTAGGGAGACAACCCTTGTTATCTTTACTTTCAGTTTGTTCTTTCAGTTTTTAGTGGTCTTGATGTTGTTACTACAGTAGCATCATCATTGTATCTTTGCTTTTCATATTTGTGCCAAGTATAGCCTCTGATTGCTAGAAAGTTCAAAAGTTGTGAGGTGCTGTCCAGGAAACAGATTCTGTCCTTGGATAGAAAAATTCGTATAAAATCACCAGATCATCTTTTTGGTCTGAATTGTTTCGACAACGTTCTCTATATAATTGTCTTTCGTGCGTCTGTTTTGAGTTTTTTGATTTGAGTTGCAGAAGTGCCCCGAACAAATCAATTACTACCTGCTGTTCTGTTTTTCACAGATTCTGTCCTGTTTTGCCTTTCCTTCATTTTGCAAACCAAGAGCTTGCTTTTTCTTTGCAAAAACCTTTTGGCAATCTTGAGAAACAGTAGAACTTCAAGAATATCTTTATTTCCAGCAAGGTGCAATTATTTTATTAAGGGTACTAACCTCGCTAATCAGCTTATAATGAGTTATGTATGAAGGGAGTTTTCAAGTGTGCGAGGGAAGATGATAAAAAGATTCAGGAGTGTCAAGCGCTCAAGCTTGGGGATGCCCCCGTGCACCCCCAAGAAATATTCAAGGAGACTCAAGCGTCTAAGCTTGGGGATGCCCCCGTGCATCCCCTTCTCCATCAACATTATCAGTTCGTCTTTCGTTCCGCTATATTTTTATCACTTCATGTGTTATGTGCTATGCTTGGAGCGTCTTGATTTTAGTTTTCTTTTAAGTTTTTCATAACGAGTCGGAACTCAGCTTTCTTTATGTGGGAGAGAAACACGCTCCACTTCTACCTAGAACATAACATAGAATTTTCATGTCTATCTTTGTTGTGTGTGTTCTTTGTCTTTTAATAGCTACTATCATGCTCTGCTCTTAGTATTCATGCTTATCTTTTCAAAGAGCTTTTGTTTAGTTGGTTGCTTGAACTCTCTTTAATTATCATGCTTATCTTATTAAGAGAGTTTGCTTCCGTTGCATTGGTTAATATGTCTATGATAAATATGCTACGTGCATAATGGCGCTTAGTAGTTCAGGTTTTCTTATGGTTAGTCTCAAATAGCTGGGGGATTCCCAATGTGTCATTGGAGTACCAACTTGATTTGTTTGCCAATGATGTGGTAGGGTTTAGTAATATCTTCCTTCGAGAATTTATTTTGATTGACTTGGCGTATGCTCACGCATATTTAAGACAGTAAAGAAAGTCTGTCAAGCCTTGATGATCTTTTATTTCTGAGTAGCGATATAACTACCATGCCTGATTCAATGTTGCTTTGTCGCTCTGCATGATTATGACCGTCATTGCTCTCTTAGTTGGTCGCTCCCAGTCTTTTGCTAACCTCCACCTGTACTAAGCAGACTAACTTTGCAATACATAGCTCATGGGAAAGTAGCTTAAAAACTATTGTGGTAAAGAATATGTTGCCTATGTATCTTATTTCTTATAAGTTGCTTGCTGAGCGGTAACCATGTTTCTGGGGACGCCATCAACTGTCACACTTTTGTTGAATATCATGTGAGTTGCTATGCATGTTCGTCTTGTCTGAAGTAAGGGTGATTTGCCATGGGTTGAATGAGTATGCATATTGTTAGAGAAGAACATTGGGCTGCCAACCAAAGCCATGCATCATGGTGGAAGTTTTAGCTTGGACATTAATCCTCAATCTCTTATGAGAATATGCTTATGCATTGAAGAGGAGTCCATCATCTATTTTCTATGTTGTCCCGGTATGGATGTCCTCAAGTTGAGATCTATCAAAAACGAGAAATCAAATGCGATTTATCTCCTTGGACCTTTGTACAGCTAGCATAGAGGTACCCCTTTGTGACACTTGGTTGAAACAGATATAATGCAATGATAACCCATGGAAATCCGAGCTAATTAGGACAAGGTGCGAGCACTATTGGTATTCGATGCATGAGGCTTGCAACTTATAGGATGTCTTATGCATGACACATATGAAGTACTACTACCGTTGACAAAATTGCTTCTATGTTTTCAAAATAAAAAGCTCTAGCACATAACCATTCTTTTACTTTTATGTTGAGTTTCCACCTTCTTTTAAAAGCACCAACTACTGAGAGCATGATTGTCATTCTAAGTGTAATGTGCATTGTCCCAAAGTAGCATTGTCTTTTGCATGATTGTGATATCGTTTATTTTGAAATCATTGTATCTAGTCATCACTTAAACCTTGAAGGTGCCCCTGCATTTATGTTTTGCTTCACTAAGGGGGGCAAGCTAGATATCACTTTATCATATTTGCACATCATGTTCATTGCAAATCTATTTGATACTTCAATGTCATGTTGTAAAACTTTCAGTCATTTGTGATTTTCTAATGAGGCAACTTAATTACTATAGAATCATTGTCTCAGTAAGATTTTGTCATATGACTATGAATAAGTCCTATATGGTTAATAGCATGTCACCACAGAAATTATTCTTGTTATCATTTACCTACTCGAGGACGAGCAGGAATTAAGCTTGGGGATGTTGATACGTCCAAAACGTATCTATAATTTCTGCTTGCTCCATGCCAATTTTGGGTGGTATTGCTATGATATTCATACACTTCCATACACTTTTGATCATATTTGGACTAACCTACTAATCCAGTGCACCCCAGTGCCAGTTTCTGTTTTCGGCTGTTTTTGTATTTCAGGTTTTCACGTTACGAGAACTGCCAGGAAAAATCCAGAAAAATTATATAAAAATCAGCGTTCCAGAACCTACCTTGCGCCCGAAGGACAGCCGGGGGGGGGCCACCAGGGCTCCAGGCGCCCTGGCGGCGCCCCCCCCCCCTGGGCCGCGCCGGGGGGGCGCCTGGGCCCCCCGAGCCCCGTCTGGTGCCCCCCCCCTTCGGCATATATTTAGAGCGTCCTTCGAAACCCTCGGGACGGGAACTCTTTTTCGCGATCTCATCTCTGTTCCGCCGCCGCCGCCGCTTCCAAGATAGGGAGCACCAGGAGAACTCTTCCCGGCACCCTGCCGGAGGGGAGGATCACCATCGGGAGCCTCTCCACCACCATGGACGCCTCCCGGATGAGTTGTGAGTAGTCTCCCTTGGACCATGAGTCCATGACCAGTAGCTATGTGATGTTCTCCTCCCGTTCTTGTGCTTCACTAATTAGTCCTCGTGAGCTACCCTACATGATCGAGGCACATATGTAATCCTTATGCTGTTGCTATGATGAGTTTGCTGGGATCCGATGGATTATGAGATTATGTTCAGATTGTTCTTGAGTAATATATTTGATCTACCTCTTTTATATTTATGTTCATAAGTAATTCTTGCATGTTCTCCGTTGTTATTTATTGCTTTGGCCAAGTAATACATAGTGACTCCAAGAGGGAACGTTATGCTCGATTGTGGGTTCATGCCCCTCGATGACTAGCTTGAGTGACAGAAACATGAGTCTAGGGGATGTGTTGTTGCCACAAGGGGGAAACAACGGTGCTTGTGCCCGCGGGTGCAAGGATTGTTTACTTTACGTAAAGTTCTTTTAATGCAGTTGTTTGTTGCTTTGAGTTTACACTATGGGTGGGGCTCGCAACTTAATACCAGCGAGATGTTCTGGATAGATATCTCAAGGTGGATGATTAGTAGTAGATATTGATGGATTTCGGTCTACTTAATTTGGCGTACCGCCCATGCTTTGAGCCTCAACCTTTCTTGCAATGTAATCAGCATTGGTTTGCGTTCGTGGTCCTGTCAATTGCCCAGCTGTAATTCGTTTACCTCACATAGCTATTTAATCGTCTTTTGGGAGAGAGACATCACTAGTGAACATCATGAGACTCCGGTCCATATTACCATCATTGATCACATCCGCTATTTACTTTTCGCTTTTATTTACTATTGCAAACATTATCTATCACTACTATCATTTGCGTTTAATCCTTTGTGAACTACAAGGCCGGAGGGATTGACAACCTCTCTGTACTCGTTGGGAGCAAAGTTATTTGTATCTGTGTGCAGGTCCACGTTGATTGCTAATCTGCGCCGTTAGCAGTTGAAACCTACTTGTTGAACCTAGGAGTCTCTGGGGATTTGATCCTTGGCATCTTTGCTAAGGGAAAAAACTTCCACAACACTGCATCTTACACCTTCCACTTGGGGTAACCAACGAGGGGTTAGAGGCCCATCAGGCGGCGAGGATCTGGAACTTTGCGGAGGAGAGGAGCAAGAAAGGGGATTTGGAGCAAGGCAAGGGCTAGCAATGAAGGCACAGTGGCACGCACTTGCCTTTTGTCAACTGTATAGTTGCCGAGGCGGCGTGGGAGCGCAGACGCCCACGCCCCATTAAGCACCACGCGTTAAGCAAGGCCGTAGGCTTTGGGGGCCCGCGGCGTTCCACACTTGGCCCTTGGCTTTGCCACGAAACCAAGCCCGAGCGCGCCTTGGGCCCCGGGGCTACGTTCGACGTTCTGGGAATGGGAGTACCCAGACTTGCTTGCGTGCGGCCCAGAGCGTGGCTCACAAGGCGGCCTGGTACAGCACAACATCTTCAGCAACCACTCAAGACCCTCGCGAGGGGCTAAGCCTCGCGAGGTGGACGACACAAGGCATCCCCTGGGGCGGCCTCACCATACCGGCTCGTGAGGATCGGAGATATCAAGGCGAGGGACACCTCGTGAGGTCCTCGTGACGTGAGAAGTGACTACCAACGCCAGGCAGGCGCCAGTGGGTGCAGAGTGCCATTTTCCTCTTTGGTGCTAAAGGAACATGTGCAGGCGCGGTGTCCCGAGGCATCAGGCAAAGGTTTCCATATCGGTGCAACGAGACCAAGACCGGCAGGATGGCAGGACAGAGGTCATTGCAGAGCCCACGACGACGTCACCACCAGAGCCTTTGGGAGGCGAAGACCACCTTTTGTCAGGATAGCTTGTACTAGTTGTCCCCCTTCAAATTTGTCCATTGTGGCATTCCTTCCTGCTCAATATTTGGGAAGAGGACCCTGGTCACTATAAATAGGACTAGCCACCACCATTGATCTCATCTCGAGTTGATCAGATAGAAGGCCACACACCTCAAGCTCACCCGAGCGCAAGAACACCTCTCCTCAGGACGCAGTTCATCCATGTACTAGTTCTTCCTCAGCCTACAAGGCAATCCACCACACCACACTAGATTAGGGTGTTACACCACAACGATGGCCCGAACCAGTATAAATCTTGTGTCTCTTGTTCATCGGATCTGACGAGCTAGGCTTAGGGCTGTTGCGTAGACGAGCTAGGGCGGAAGGAGAGATCTTCATGCGCACCCCAGAGTTCAAACCTTAAGGGTTTTGCCGGAACCCTAGATCCGACAAAGTCTATTTCTCCTCGAGCTTCGAAGAAGAAATCGGTTGACAGAAAATCAAGGAAGGAAGCATCTGCCTCATTTGATGAATCCTCCGATGACAATGTTGGCAAAGAAACTCCCATGTATGATCAACGAGACTTGCTTGACAAACCCTATCAAACTCCTTCACCAACAAAGGATTCAACATCGTTGAGATCTTCTTCAAGACTTGCTTCTCGCGTGTCAAATAAGCCTTCGGGTTCTGCTACCCCTGCAGCAAAGAGAAAGTTGTTGCCTGATGAAAAAGCCCATGTTGCTGCCAAGAAGGCCAAGACAATTGTTCCTGCCCTCTTAGAGGAACAGTAATATGACTTTGATCTCATCTTTGACATCATTGAAGGTGCTTCCTATGATGAAAATCCATCTGACTTGAGCAGCTTGGGTCTGCCTAAAGATGTTACCTAGATGGTGGCCAAGCACTTTGCAAAGCTGAGACAAATCACCATAGAACTGAATCAAGCTGTCGAGGACAAGAAAGTTCTTGATAAAATGAGGATGGATGCCAAATCTGAGCCCGAAAGAAAAGATATAAACAAGGAGATTCTTGAGATCAGGAAAGCCCTCACTATCATGAGGAACAACAAGATTGAGTGGCACTCCAGGATGAAGTTGGATGTGTCTAAGCTTTGTGACCGAAGAAATGAAGAGATTAGTCATCAAGAAGATCTTGCTCGATGAAGAGAAAGAGAAGAGAAGTGTCAAAGAGCACATGCAAGAGCCAATAAGCCCAAGGCTGTCAAGGATCGTCGAATCCAACCTGTATCAACTAGTGCTTCTGTTGACTCAAGTGTCCCACTGCAACGGATACCGACATCTCCTCCACTCGAAGAAGAAACTAGGCAGCCAATTGTGCCAGTAGTCATGTCTTCTGTTGTTTCTCAAGAAAGAGATGTTATGGATATCTTTTTGAATGAAAATCATGGAGATAATGTTGTGCCCGAATAGCCCGTCTCAGAAGAAAAGATTGACGAAGAGATTGAAGTAGAGAAGGCTGTTTCATCGCCTCCGAAGGTTATGCAAGTTGAGCCCTCCAGATTCACCAAGGAGGATGATAAGATTGAGGGGGAGCAAGCTGCTTCCCGAGGAAATACCACCCCGGTCTCCTCATCTGGTGCCCCTACCCAGATGGAGGTTTATCCTGCTCCTGGTTCTTTGGATTCACAACTAGAACAGGAAGAAAAGAAAGATGAAGGGCCCATGGCTCACGAAAAAGGATCACATCAAGTCATACAACCTTTTTTGGCTCAGCAGTCTGAAGAACGAGAAGTAGTGACTCAAGTGACTGAAGAAGTTGTTGTGCCTCCACCCTCTCAGAGCTTACCGAAAGATAAGGCTCTAGCGCGTGAAAATGAGAAGGCCGCTAAAGGAGTTCGAGCGAAGGAAATTGAAGGTCAGTCTAGTGCTGCCATGCCAACTGCGTCAGCGAAAGTTATTGTGCCCCCTTCTCTAGCAAAGCCAATCGATGAAGATGTGCTAGTGTCTGATGATGTTCAGCCGATGGATCTAAGTAATGAAGAAATTCGGAAAAATCCTCAGGAATCATTTCCACTATTCCAGCTGAATATGGCCCCAATGGCCCTGCATTCAATGAACAACTTCACTCCTCGAAGCTTGCATTCTTCGGGGTCCGTCCTTATGAAGGAGAAAGGACATCACTGTCACTGAGGTTTTGGACAAAAGAGCAAGCAGTCTATTATGCTCGGATCATGTTCCACAAGAATAGGATTTTCAATCATAAGACGTTGAACTTTGCTGAGCTTGAAGAAATGCATTGCTTCCATCATGCTATTGAGCGCATTGAACATGCCCTCCTAAAGGGATTTATGCGCTTCAATCATGGCTAGAATAAAGAAATTATCCTTCAATTCTTTGCCACACTCTATGTCTCGGGATACTTGATAATACCTCCACCTGGACTCTGGAATGGATGCTTGGCAGAGAAAGGATCAAATGTTTGGCATATCACTTTCTGTCTTTGTTAAATCTTCCTCATTGTGAATTTAAGAAGGAAAAAGATCGCAAGCTGCATTTTTGGGATGTGTCCGAAGCACAACTCCACATTCTGATGGATCCTACCATGGTTGGTGATGAATGCATTGATATTGATCCAAAGAAGTGGGCCTATGACAACAAAGTATTATTCCACATTCCATGCAATACTCTCACGCCAACGAACAGACCTAATAACATCAAAGGCATTGTGGGAAATGTGCTTGTGGCTATGTCTCAAGGAATCAAGTTTGATATTCCTGACCTTTTCATTCAAAATCTTGCATGTGCAGCTGATAGCCCAAAGTCTTTGAAGTCGTAAGCTCCATGGATCATGTTCGCAATCGAGTAGCTCACCAATGAGAAATGTTTCTGCCTTTTTGTTCTGAAGGTTTTTATGCCACCAGTTCGTGATACTTTGCACATTGTGAAGGATGTTGGAAAAGGAAAAGAACCAGTTCACACTGCTGCAACTGCGTCTGCATCTGAAAATGCACCGAAGGTCGAAATAGCAAGGGTAGAAATCCCTTGTGGAGAAAATCCATGTTCTTATGAGATATGCATTCGCACTCAGGAAACTCTAGAAATCCATATCAAGTTGGATAGGAAAGAAAAGGTGGAATTGATGATTAACCTGAAGTTGCTTCATAATCATACTCATCAAATTCTTCTGCATGAGAAGGAAACCAAGAAGCGCTCATGTACTCTGTTGAGGAAGCATTATTCTCAAAAGAATTTAGCCAATAAGGGCATTCTGAAGGATTATGTTTATCTGGACTTACTCGATGTTCTGCGCATCCGAAGACAAGCTCCAGCTCTCCCACAACGATCAGCCTCATCGGACCTGTTGTTTGTCAAACATGATGATGAAATTGTAGACACAGCCGGTACTCTTGTCTTACAGCCAGATGTTCATCGCTCCAAGTAACCCAGAGCGAAGGCTGCCACTCCTGCTTCTGCCTCAACCATTCCTCACTCTACGGATTCTAATTCATCGAGCGGTGTGAAGTCTGATTCTGAGGATTCTCCCACGGAGTAATTCCTCGTATGTGTTCTCATTCCTTTTTGACACTTGTTGACAAGAGGGGGGAGAATTACATCGAGTGATAGTTTCTCGGGGTTCTTTGCAGGGTGTTTTCTTTCGCATTTTTGTTTTCCCTCGAACAATTTACTTCATGAACTTATCGCACCGCTTGTGGTGTTGAAATACTCAGACTTCATGTTACATTAATAACCCCCGCCTGCAATATTATTTGCTTAGCACTATTTGTTTGTAGGTACCATCGATTGTGTTTTTCCATTGAAATTTTACCGTCGATAGTTATCTCACAGGGAAAAACACATGATCCTCGAAGAAGAACATGAAAAGGGGAGAAGTACTCTCCGAGTACTAAATGTTTTAACGTCTGTGGTTGGATATGTGCGGATTGTTATACGTCTTAATCTAACCTTGCAGGACGAAACTGTCAGTTCAAACTCTTCTGCCTCTCTTATGAAGGCCATGTGATTCACTTATAAAGTATTTTTTTTCTCAAAATTATTTCATGTTTGATCTTCTATGTTGCAGGGAAATCACGTCTGAAGTCTATCCACTCTGAACCATACCTCACTATGTTTGTTTTCTTGTTCTGACTGAATCGTATATCTATTTTGCAGGAAAACTACATCTTATATGGATTTAGATTGTGTTTTGAGAAAACCTTCATGGCATTTCCCTCGTCACAAATCTTTGCAAGTATATCTTAACTCTAATTCTCTTCAAAGTTTCTTGACGGGAATCACCTCACACATCGTCGAGTGCATTGAAAGGAGTCTAGTATCAAATCAATGCCACCCATACGAAGAATAATCTAGTCTCCCTTCGGTTCTTCATGCTCGGTAGCATATCTTCACGGGGAGAATAATTTATTTTCGTAGTTATCTCTCGTCTTTTGTTGTTCTTCGCATTTCATTCCTTTCTCTATCTTCCTTCGATGTGATCTATTTTGTCAACAATCATCCAACAAGGGGGAGATTGTTGGTGTAACATCTGCCTACCTTGTGTTTTGGAGATTGTCGACAGAAACATGTATGGACTGATTTGGTGCTAGTGCATACAGAGAGAAAAGGTCCATACACAACCAAAGAAAATGATTATCCGGTGTCAAGTTGGAGTAACTTCACCGAAGCATATCTGCGTTGCAGAGAAGAATGAGCTATATTTGTTGAAGATATATAGTCGAGAAGATTGATGTGAAGAAATCGACCCCTCAAAGTTTTACTGCTGAAGCGAAGCATTTGACTCGGTACAGTCGTCCGAAGAAATTGACTGCAACATTGGAAGGAAGATGTAGTATTCATTTTGTTGTTCTTCTTTCATTCTTTTGAGTCATAGGACCTCTGTACTGTGAGAAGGGGTATAGGTTCTCGATGCTTAGATCAGTTGTGATGCTTAGCCACAACTTATGAAAGCTTCGAGAGAAATCTCTTTGTGTCCGGGCAAATACTTGCCATTAAGAGACTGTGATCTTCGTTGCGAGAGATTTGTCTCAGACCAAGGAGTTAGCATTACTTGCCCCGCAAGCAATGTTACCCATGTGCTCAAGTCCGACCGTTGGACTCGTGTCTTTGGCCATTGGCTGATCCCAATGTCTAAGTTGGTAATTTTCCATCTGGGAAGGCTGCGGCTATAAATAGCCACCCCGCTCCAACATTGTTCATTGGCTGCTCCGCTTAAGACTTCTGAGAAGCTTGATTTGAGCAACCCCTCTCCGAGTGATTTGAGTTTAAGATCCACCGAGAGAAAATCAAGAGTCCAAACTTAGACAGTGGTTTAGCATCACAAAAGTTTTGAGTGAGAGTTCTTGTACCTATTACTCTTGAGAGTTGTGCACTCTCTAGACAGATAGGTTTTGGTTCAAGTGTCGAAGAGTTGTTGTCTTCACCGAACCAGATCTTCAGCAACCAAGAGTGATTGTGGTTCGCAAAGGTCGACTGAACGTTTGGAGATTGCTGACAAGCATCTACCACGAGTAAAATCAACGTGAGTCTGATCAGCTCTGCGTTAAAGGATAATAGGGTGAAGGGAGTTTATCTTCCGTGTTAAGTCACAACCCCTCCAACTAGACGTGGCCCTTTGGCAGAAGGGTGAACTTCTCTACCAAATCTTTCTGTCACCATCAAGCACCATTGGTTCAATTTTCTTGACTGTATTACTTTCAGTAATCATTGTGTATGATCTATGATGGTAGTTGTCTGATCCATTCCTATCTAGTGTAAATCGCTCTACCTTTATCTTACTCGTGTTTGTTATTCTTTGTAGCCTCTATTGTCATTCCTCGGTATTTTCTTCTTAGCCATGTTCAAGTTCCCTCTTATGTTTGTTATTCTGTTGGAATGTTGTATTACCATCGTCATAGTTAAGCCTGTTGTTTACTATGCCTGAACCATTATTGCTGCTTACCATGAAGAATTTGTTCCTCGGTAGCTTGCCTATTTGAATTATCTTCCACCGAACTTTATCTCCGCTGGTGTGTTTGGGATCAGTCAAAACTTTTGAAGTAAAATTTGAATCTCCCATTCACCCCCTCTGGTCGATATTCTCTTGGTCCTCACAGGACCATGTCGTATCTGTCGACTGTTGCGCAGAGTGTAGTTAATTCCTCGACTGCAAGAGACTCAAACAGTGTCTCGAGGGCGAGTGATGTTGTTTTGTTTTCGGATTGACGGGCTTTATCTGGATCACTTGCAAGTGTGATTACGCCATTGGGCCCTGACATTTTGAGCTTCTTATACCCGTAATGCGGTATAGCCTTAAACCTTGAGAATGCCTCACGCCCTAGTAGGGCATGGTATCCCCTATGGAAGGGCATGATGTGGAACAGCAATGCTTCGGACCTATAGTTCTTGGTATTGCCGAATACGACGTCTAAAGTGACTCGTCCAGAGCAGCGCGCCTCTCTACCGGGGATAATTCCTCGAAAAGTGGTATAGCTTTGTTCGATGCGAGATCCGTCGAACTGCATCTTATCAAGGGTGTCCTCATAAATGAGGTTTAGATCGTTGCCTCCATCCATCAGCACTTTGGTTAGTCTAAAGCCGTACACTATGGGGTCGAGGACTAGTGCGGCGGGTGCTCAGGTGTGACGCCCGGGTAATCAAGCTATAATAATCCCCTACTAACGATGCCACGTCACCTTAGTTACTGTTATTAAATTCACGTTGATTTGAAACCAGTTCAAACTCAAATACAAAATCAAGTCAAACTATAAAGGTTTTCAAAATATTCAAACTAATGTTCGGGTTGTGCCAAATAATTCATCGATAATTATGGTGGAGAAAAGACCTTTTCATAAAGTATTTAAAGGGCTCTAACTTAATTAAAACAACAGTAAAACAATTATTTAAATGCTCTTTAAATAACAGACAAATACAAACTACTTTATTTCGAGTGCCAAATTAATTATGACAATGGCCTAACTAATAATGCTAATTTAGGGACTGAATTGGTATATTTTAAAACCAAATATAAAGTAAAACTAAAAGAAACAGAAATAAAGAAAAGAAAGTAAAAAAAAATAAAAGACACCCCCCC
>LR738711.1:181754662-181790434 GCA_902687465.1 Secale cereale | reverse complement strand
CAGATCGGGATCGGGAGAATGAACCCGACGCGCCCCCGCCACTCGACGCTGATGCCGGACCGCTCCACCGCCGCCCGAAATGTCGTCCCCGTCCTCCTCCACGAGCCCCGCTACCCCGGACCCTACATCCCCCGTGAGCTCCCTCTCCCACACCCTCGCGCACCGGATCGCCTACGGCCCGACCTCTACCCCCTCTCCCTCTCGCGCGCGTTCGTCACGCCCAACGTTGCCACCAACGTCTCCTGCTCGCCACCACCCCCGCACCTCCAGCGCCTCCCGCTCGCCCTTTGCTCGCCTCCCGAGCACAACTGGACCCGGCCGTGCGCGCTCGACCCCTCACGCCGTCCCATGCACACCCAGCGCCAGACTCCCTCTGCGTCCCACTCCGCCGTGCGGCCCTGCAGCTGCGGCCCCGCTCGTCGGGGCCTCGCCACAGCTGCCGCCGCGAACTCCGTGCCTGCCGGCACCCCGCAGGCCTCTCCCTCTCGCGGCCTTCTGCTCCACCGCCACGCCCGCGGCCACCTTCGGCGCGTCGGTGCCTTGCTTCTGTCCTGGGCGAGCGCCCCGTCGGGTTGGCGCCCGTCGACCGCCCCTGCTCCCGCACCCCACCGCTCGCCTGGGCTGCGCCCTCCGCCTGCTCCAGATGCCGGCCGCGCACGCCCACGCGGCCCCGTCGCCGCGCCTGTGTGGCCTCGCCCCGCTATATCCTTGCGGGTGAGCGCCTGTCCGGGAGCCGCTCCGCAACCGCGCCGCTCGCCCGTTTACCCACCGCCCGTTAGGCCCCCTAGCCCACTGCCAAGTGGGGCCCAGGCCCAAAAACGTTTACATATAAAAAAGGATTAAAAAAGATTAATTAATTAAATAAATAATAAAATATTAATTAATTAATTATACAATTAATTAACTTAATTAATCTTAATTAGCTTAACCTAAACACTAGTTAACCTAATTAATCATGATTAGTTAATCAGTCAATGACATGCGGACCCCACACGTCAGTTTGACTCAGTCAACTGACTTGTTGACTACTGACGTTATGCCGACATCATGCTGATGTCATAATTACCTTTTTCTAATTAAAGTAATTCTGTTAATTCTAGAAAAAGATAAAATCCTTTTTAAATTAATATAAAATAAACCGTAGCTTGGATGGAAAAACTTTGTACAAGAAAGTTGCTCGGAACGACGAGACGAATCCAATTACGCAGCCCGTTCGTCTGCCACACATCCCTAGCATAGCAAACACGCAACTTTCCCCCGTAGTTTCATCTGTCCAAAAACACTGAACACCGGGAATACTTTCCCGGATGTTTTCCCCCTTCACCAGTATCACCTATCCTTGCGTTAGATCACCCATGGCACCACGTATTACCTTGTTATATTTTGTGATGCTTTGTTTGCTCTGTATTTATTGTTTCTTCCCCCTCTTCTCTCCGGTAGACTACGAGACGGACGTTACTGCTGCCTCGATCGACTACGGTGTTGACAACCCCTCCTTCTTGCGAGAGCAACCAACCAAGCCAACCCCCCTTGATAACCAGATATTGCCCATTCTCTTCTCTCTTATTCTTGCATTAGATTTGCTACTATCGATGATTCGATAGCTCCTATTATGTTGCATAGCCTGTCATTGTTGCTACTACTGTTGATACCTTTACCTGTTATCCTAAATGCTTAGTATAGGATGCTAGTATTCCATCATTGGCCCCACATCCTTGTCCGTCTGCCATGCTATACTATCGGGCCGTGATCACCTCGGGTGGTGATCACGGGTATATATTATACTCATACTTTACATGACACATGATGTGACTAAAGTCGGGTCGGCTCATTGAGTACCCGCAAGTGATTCGATGTGGGGGCTGAAAGGACAGGTGGCTCCATCCAGGTAGTGATGGGCCTGAGTTACCGACGGCCCCCGAGTGGATCTTTGTGGCGGAGCGACAGGGCAGGTTGAGACACCCAGTGGAGAGGTGGCCTGGCCCTGGTCGCTGTCCGTGGTGATTTCATAATAACACTCTTATCGAGTTTGGATATTTGATCTGAGCCTGGCCGCTGGCCTATACGCACTAACCAGCTACGTGGGAATAGTTATGGTCTCTCGACGTAGTGGTATCAGCCGAAGCCTTCTTGACGTCACCGACTGAGCGACGCGCACCGGGTTGGACCGCGTAACGTAACTTCCTTAGTAATGGAGGTTGCTAGGTCTTCTCACCGGCCGCGTACGCAACGTGCAGGTGTGCGTTGGGCAATGGGTCCGGACCCCTACGCGCTTAGTACTTAGACCGGCGTGCTGACCTCTCTCTTGTGCTTAGGTAGGGCTGCGACGTGTTGATCTTCCGAGGCCGGGCATGACCCTGGAAAGTGTGTCCGGCCAAATGGGATCGAGCGTGCTGGGTTATGTGGTGCACCCCTGCAGGGAAGTTAATCTATTCGAATAGCCGTGTCCTTCGGTAAAAGGACGACCCAGAGTTTTATTCCGACCTCATGATAACTAGAACCGGATACTTGATAAAACACACCCATATGAGTCCAGATATAACTCGGTGGTTGCTGATACGTCCAAAACGTATCTATAATTTCTGCTTGCTCCATGCCTTTTTTGTGTGATATTGCTATGATATTTATGCACTTCCATATACTTTTGATCATATTTGGACTAACCTACTAATGGTTGGAAAAGTGCACAATGTTCTTGTTTTACACTTTATTGTGTAGGAATTACTTGGAAATTGACAAAAACGCAAAAGGAGTCGTATTGGAGTAGGACTCTGACCTTTCAGAAATCTGTCTGAGAACGTTTTTTAAAGATGGTCACGTTCCGGCCCGAATACAACGTCAAACGGAAAAATTCTAGTTGCGAAAGTTGTGGGGAATTTCGAGGCGATGCTTCTGGATATAAAATTCGTCCAAATCGGAGTCCGGATGGCCGAGTAAAGCCCGTTTTACTGAGGCCCAAAATCTGATGACGGGAATCCGAGAGTCTATATAAAGAGAGAAAACCTAGGTCACCAAGGGCCACGAATTTTCCTCCTCCCGAGCCGCCGTCTTGGAGGGGAGGACTAGCACCATTGCAGCACCATCAACAAGGAAGAAGGGGGGCCAAGGAGCCGCTGCCCCCTAGGGCCGCCGCCGCCCCGAGGGCCGCCGCCGCCCCCTAGGGCCGCCGCTGCCGCCGCGCCCCCAAGGGCCGCCGCCGCCGCCTCCGTGGCTGCCGTCGGCCGTCTCCTCCTCGCGGGGCTGCACCTCTCCATCAACACCATCATCAACCTCCTCCTCACCATGTCCATGTGTGAGTAGTCTTCTCCGGGGACGAGGGCTCGTATGTGTAGCTATGTGGTTATCTCCCTCTCCCATGATGTGATCTTCGTTGTGATCATAGGCTATGTTAATCTAGGGTGATCCCATGATATTTCCCCTTCCTCTATGTATTGGATTGATGTACTCACTTGTCTTTATCTAGTATAATCCCCAAGACCAAGGTGATAGCGGTCTATTGGACATGGATTAGAAAAATATTTTCATGAGTGATTTCCTCTCTTGTGTGTTGATTGAAGATTGAGAGTCTCTTGGTGCTTGTCTTTGACTATCCTTTAGATATGTTATGGTGATTGTGGGACTCTCTTTGGATGGCCGCGGTGACATTGGGAAATCCTTAGATTGAGAACTACGAACTTTGAGGTGTGCTTTTGTAGCCCTACATAATTATCGTCCTCTCTTGACCACGAAGGAATGACCTCCGGGTGCGTCTTCATTGCATGTTTTATGGGAAATATCATGTGATTCGATTATGTTAATGTTGTTGGGAGTTGCCACTAGTGAAAGTATGATCCCTAGGCCTTGTTTCCACCATTGCAACACCATTTGTGCTCACGTTTACCACTTGTTTGCTTGCTGCACTTTTTATTACAGATTTATATTACTTTGTTTTGCCATCCATATCACTTGCTATTTTACCATCTCTTCGCCGAACTAGTGCACCTATACAACTCCTAGTTGTATTAGGCGTGTTGGGGACACAAGAGACTTCTTATATCTTAGTTGCAGGGTTGCTTGAGAGAGACCATCTTCAACCTCTACTTCCCTGAGTTCGATAAACCTTAGGTCATCCACTTGAGGGAAATTGCTGCTGTCCTACAAACCTCTGCGCTTGGAGGCCCAACATAGTCTACAAGAGTAGAAGCGTGTGTAGACATCAAGCTATTTCTGGCGCCGTTGCCGGGGAAGTGAGTGCTTGAAGGTATATCTTTAGATCTTGCAATTGAATCTTTTTGTTTCTTGTTTTTATTTCACTAGTTATGTTTATGGAAAACCGCATTCTTAGTTCGTTGCTTGTGGGAAGACGCCCCACACCTGTGGTGGTTGGTCCTCCTCCTACTGAAATTGTGCCCTATAAAATACCGGCTGGTATTATCGATTATATTTTGGCTAATCGTTATGCAGGAGACAGACATCCCGGTGAACACTTGCTATATCTGTCACAACTATGTTCATTATTTAAGCTTGCAGGTGTATCAAGTGAGTTTGTCATGAGGAAATTGTTCGCCGTATCACTTATAGATAAAGCTTCAGATTGGTATAAGCTTCTCGATAACTCGCACTTGCTTGATTGGCAAGAGCTTATGTCTCTCTTTTATACTAAGTTTTATCCTCTTCATGAAATTCATCGAGACAGGAACTATATCTATAACTTTAGGTCTCGTGACGGAGAGAGCGTAGCTCAAGCTTGGGGAGACTGAAAACATTAATGCTAAAATGTCCTAACCATGGGCTCCCCAAAGATGCTTATGTGGAGAGTAAGAGTACCTTTTTGCATGTGGATCATGGTAACAATGCTTTATGTGATGCTTATATTGTTGAGTTTATTCGTGATCCCACTGAAAATTATTATGAGAAGGGAACATATGCTTATAGATATTTCAATAATATTAAGTTCCATCTCTTTATGTTGAAGGTTTTGAAGCTGCACTTGTTTTGTCTTCCTATGCTTATTGCTTTGTGCTTCAATGAATTATTCTATTGCGAAATTCCTATGCATAGGAAGCATGTTAGGCTTAAATGTGTTTGATATTTGCTTCTTGATGCTCTCTTTTGCTCTTCAACTCTTATTCCTACGAGAGCATCATTAAAGTCTTAAGCCTATCTTTATGGCTATAAAGAAAGAGCTCTAGGTAGACAACCCTTGTTATCCTTGCTTTCAGTTTGTTCATTCAGTTTTTAGTGGTCTTGATGTTTGTTACTACTGTAGCAACATCATTGTATCTTTATTTTTCAGCTTTGTGCCAAGTTTAGCCTCCGATTGCAAGAAAGTTCAAAAGTTGTGACGTGCAGTCCAGAAAACAGATTCTGTCCTTGGACAGAAAAATTCGTATAAAATAACCAGTTCATCTTTTTGGTCTGGAGTTTTTTTGACAGCGTGCTCTATACAATTGTCTTTCGGGCGTCTGTTCTGAGTTTTTTGATTTGAGTAGCAGAAGTGCCCCGAAAAAATTATTTACTACCTGCTGGTCTGTTTTTCACAGATTCTGTCCTGTTTTGCCTTTCCTTCGTTTTGCAAACCTTGAGCTTGCTTTTTCTTTGCAAAAACCTTTTGGCAATCTTGAGAAACAGTAGACCTTCAAGAATATCCTTATTTCCAGCAAGGAAAAATTATTTTATTAAGGGTACTAACCTCGCTAATCAGATTATGATGAGTTATGTATGAAGGGAGTTTTCAAGTGTGCGAGGGAAGATGATAAAAAGATTCAGGAGTGTCAAACGCTCAAGCTTGGGGATGCCCCCGTGCACCCCCAAGAAATATTCAAGAAGACTCAAGCGTCTAAGCTTGGGGATGCCCCCGTGCATCCCCTTCTCCATCAACAATTATCAGTTCGTCTTTCGTTCCACTATATTTTTATCACTTCATGTGTTATGTGCTATGCTTGGAGCGTCTTGCTTTTAGTTTCCTTTTTAGTTTTCTTTAGCTTTGCTTGCTGTTCATAACGAGTTGGAACTCAGCTTTCTTTGTGTGGGAAAGAAACACGCTTCACTTCAACCTAGAACACAACATAGAATATTCATGTCTATCATTGTTGTGCGTGTTCTTTGTCTTTCAATAGCTACTATCATGTTCAGCTCTTAGTTTTCATGCTTTACTTTTTGAAGAGCTTTTGTTTAGTTGGTCGCTGGAACTCTCTTTAGTTATCATGCTTATCTTGTTAAGAGAGTTGGCTTCTGTTGCACTGGTTGATATGTCTATGATAAAAATGCTATGTGCATAATGGTGCTTAGTAGTTCATGTTTTCTTATGGTTAGTCTCAAATAGCTGGGGGGGGGGGTTCTTAATGTGTTATTGAAGTACCAACATGATTTGTTTGCCTATGATGTGGTATGGTTTAGTGGTATCTTCCTCCAGGAATTTATTTGATTGACTTGGCGTATGCTCACGCATATTTAAGACTGTAAAGAAAGTCTATCAAGCCTTGATGATCTTTAATTTTTGAGTAGCGATATAACTTCCATGCCCGATTCAATGTTGCTTTGTCGCTCTGCATGATTATGACCGTCATTGCTCTTTTAGTTGGTCGCTCCCAGTCTTTTGCTAACCTTCGCCTGTACTAAGCGGACTGACTGCTTGTGCATCCAAAATCCTTTAAACCAGTTATGCCATATGTGTCCACCATACCTTCATATACATGATATTTACCTGCCATTCCTAACGAAGACTTTCATGTACCATCTCGAAATTATTCAAAAAAACATTTCTCTTTTGTGCCTCTGTTTTAGCTCATGAGGAAGTAGCAGTTAATTCATGATCTTTTTAAGTTGGACAAGCTTCACCCCGGGATTGCATGTCTTATGTGCAAACACATAATACGAGAAGGAACTGGCATAGAGTGCGCCCGGCTCATTAAAAAATTATACAACAAACAAACCCTCCTTCATGCTTTGTTCATGAGAAATCAGAAAACTTTGGCAGTGATAAACAAAGGAGATTAAGAGGATGTGATCGTCCTCATGCGGGAGCCGTTCCTCGAAACTTGTCCAGCTCAAGAAGTGATTGAGTTATCTGCTAGCATTCGTTGACGAAATATGCATATTCTAAAAAATAATTATTACCTTTGTTTTTAAAACCAAGAGCTCTGGTACATGTTTAGTTTTTTGTTTCCGACCACGGGTTTTCAACCTTGCCAACAAAAGCCACGGTTCGAGAGTCTCCACCTTCTTTCTTTAAAGCACCAACTATTGAGAGCATGATTGTCATTCTGAGTGTAATGTGCATTGTCCCAAAGTAACATTGTCTTTTGCATGATTATGATATCGTTTATTCTGAAATCATTGTATCTAGTCGTCACTTAAACTTTGGAGGTGCCCCTGCATTTATGTTTTGCTTCACTAAAGGGGGCAAGCGAGATATCACTTTATCATGTTTGCACACCATGCTCATTACAAATCTATTGAGTATTTCAGTATCATATTGTAAAACTTTCAATTCTTTGTGATTTTCTCATGAGGCAACTTAATTACTACAGACTCATTGTCTCAGTAAGCACTTGTCATGTGACTGTGAAAAGTTCTTATATGGTTAATAGCATGTCACCACAGAAATTATGCTTGTTATCATTTACCTACTCGAGGACGAGCAGGAATTAAGCTTGGGGATGTTGATACGTCCAAAACGTATCTATAATTTCTGCTTGCTCCATGCCTTTTTTGTGTGATATTGCTATGATATTTATGCACTTCCATACACTTTTGATCATATTTGGACTAACCTACTAATTATTGCAAAAGTGCACAATGTTCTTGTTTTACACTTTATTGTGTAGGAATTACTTGGAAATTGACAAAAACGCAAAAGGAGTCGTATTGGAGTAGGACTCTGACTTTCCTGAAATCTGTCTGAGAACGTTTTTTAAAGATGGTCACGTTCCGGCCCGGAGACGATGTCAAACGGAAAAAGTCTAGTTGCGAAAGTTGTGGGGAATTTTGAGGCGATGCTTCTGGATATAAAATTCGTCCGAATCGGAGTCCGGACGGCCGAGTAAAGCCCGTTTTACTAAGGCCCAAAATCTGATGACGGGAATCCGAGAGTCTATATAAAGAGAGAAAACCTAGGTCACCAAGGGCCATGAATTTTCCTCCTCCTGAGCCGCCATCTTGGAGGGGAGGACTAGCACCATTGCAGCACCATCAACAAGGAAGAAGGGGGGCCAAGGAGCCGCTGCCCCCTAGGGCCGCCGCCGCCCCGAGGGCCGCCGCCGCCGCCGCGCCCCCAAGGGCCGCCGCCGCCACCTTCGTGGCTGCCGTCGGCCGTCTCCTCCTCGTGGGGCTGCACCTCTCCATCAACACCATCATCAACCTCCTCCTCACCATGTCCATTTGTGAGTAGTCTTCTCCGGGGCCGAGGGCTCGTACGTGTAGCTATGTGGTTATCTCCCTCTCCCATGATGTGATCTTCGTTGTGATCATAGGCTATGTTAATTTAGGGTGATCCCATGATATTTCCCCTTCCTCTATGTATTGGATTGATGTACTCACTTGTCTTTATCTAGTATAATCCCCGAGACCAAGGTGACAGCGGTCTATTGGACATGGATTAGAAAAATATTTTCATGAGTGATTTCCTCTCTTGTGTGTTGATTGAAGATTGAGAGTTTCTTGGTGCTTGTCTTTGACTATCCTTTAGATATGTTGTGGTGATTGTGGGACTCTATTTGGATGGCCGCGGTGACATTGGGAAATCCTTAGATTGAGAACTACGAACTTTGAGGTGTGCTTTTGTAGCCCTACATAATTCTCGTCCTCTCTTGACCACGAAGGAATGACCTCCGGGTGCGTCTCCATTGCATGTTTTATGGGAAATATCATGTGATTCGATTATGTTAATGTTGTTGGGAGTTGCCACTAATGAAAGTATGATCCCTAGGCCTTGTTTCCACCATTGCAACACCATTTGTGCTCACGTTTACCACTTGTTTGCTTGCTGCACTTTTTATTACAGATTTATATTACTTTGTTTTGCCATCCATATCACTTGCTATTTTACCATCTCTTCGCCGAACTAGTGCACCTATACAACTCCTAGTTGTATTAGGCGTGTTGGGGACACAAGAGACTTCTTGTATCTTAGTTGCAGGGTTGCTTGAGAGAGACCATCTTCAACCTCTACTTCCCTGAGTTCGATAAACCTTAGGTCATTCACTTGAGGGAAATTGTTGCTGTCCTACAAACCTCTGCGCTTGGAGGCCCAACATAGTCTACAAGAGTAGAAGCGTGTGTAGACATCAGTTGCTCTCTCACAGGGTGATGTGCGGGAGGATCGCCGGGTAGGATTATGCTATACGATGTTACTTGGTGAACTTACTATCTATTCTATTCTACTGCTGCAGGACGGAGGCTGCCAGAAGCGAGGATACTTGATACTTTCCAGCTACTCCCTTCTACTGCTGCAAGATGGAGACTGCCAGAAGCGTAGTCTTCAATTGGATTAGCCATCCCCCTCTTATTCTGGCATTCTGTAGTTTAGCCCTCATATATTACCCCTTTACACATATATCATTGCATTTGTAGTGTAGATCCTTGCTTGCGAGTACTTTGGATGAGTACTCACGGTTGCTTTGCTCCCCCTTTTTCCCTTTTGTCCCTTCTTCTCGGATGACGCAACCAGATGGTGGAGTCCAGGACCCAGAGGATCCCGATGATGTTTCTACATGGAGTTCGGCTTCGAGGAGTAGTTACGAGGTCCCAGGCAGGAGGCCTTGCCTTTTCGATCGTTGCTACTTTTGTGCTAGCCTTCTTAAGGCAAACTTGTTTAACTTATGTCTGTACTCAGATATTATTGCTTCCGCTGACTCTTGTGTGTCGAGCTTATGTATTCGAGCCCTCGAGGCCCCTGGCTTGTAATATAAAGCTTGTATTATTTTAATTTCTGTCTAGAGTTGTGTTGTGATATCTTCCAGTGAGTCCCTGATCTTGGTCGTACACATTTGCGTGCATGATTAGTGTACGGTCAAATCGGGGGTGTCACATCAGGTGGGGTGGGCCCTTGGCTGGTCTTATTCATCGAAGGTGATTGGTGTATCCATCCATGAATGAGCGGCTGAAACCTGGTAGACCTGGATGAGCTCTCGAAGGGCCCTTTTCCTTTGATTGTTTGAGGAGAACGTCTTGTAGATTGTCAGAACATCATTGTTGTTGTATGGGGGCGTTGCTGGTCGTCTGCCGAGGGGTGTGACTCCAAGGATAGCTTCACCGCTCTTGTCCACCTGCATGACCACCCAACAAGCTCGATGCATGTGGTTTGGGTTTGTTTTAAGCAAGGCTGAGTGTATGGGGCATGGTTTTTCCAGTAGCTCATCCAGGATTGTTCTGGGTCCGATGAGGTATCTATTCGTCTACTTGGCGGGCTAGTGTTCGGGCGGCCGCCATGGGTATGCGTGTTTCGCCAGAGCTTTTCTAGGTTGCTCGGCATGGGTTGCTCCACACGCATTTGTTATGCCTTCCACGCGCTTTCCCCGGCGCAATATTTGCATACCATGTCTGATAATTCAGTGAAGCTTTGTACATGGAGACGGGCGAGGGTGTCAAGATTCCTTCGTCCCGGCAGTTGAACCGAAATGTTTCTATTATTTCTTGATCGCAGTAATCCGTCATCTTATTTTTAACCAGGAGTAATCTAGCCCAATAGTGATGGACCGTCTCTCTGGGTTGATGCTTAACGTACATCAGATCCTATACATCAGTGTTTCCTGAGTCTGGGAGTATTCGACGTGGGGGTGGGCGGTAAAAGGCTCCGCGCTCCGGCTGGTGATGTATCTGGAAATTTAGCGGCGGTGTTGGGCGTCACAGGGATGTCCGGTATTCCGAGCGCGGATTTTGAATTGTCTGCGTGACTTGGAGTAGATTCAGGGTCGCGTTTCGAATTGTGGTCCAGCTCCAGGCTCTCTTCGGGGCGAAAGTCGGACTCTAGGCCCGAAGCCTGAGCGATGTCGTCGCCAATCGGTACGTAGATCATTTTCATTCTCGGTGACTGCGAGCCTTCGGCCAATTCCTCAATGGTGGCTACGAGATGTGTGATGGGTGGGATACAGATTTCCCTATTGTGGGGGCTTGAGCCCGATCCGGTCTTAGACCGAGGGCTGACCATCGAAGATTCCCATGGCTCGGATCCGATCTAGCAGATCATTTAAAGACGAAGGATCTAACGTGTCTGCGCCCTCCGCATATCCGGGCATGTTGGGGAACATAGTATTTCAAAACAATTCCTACGATCACGCAAGATCTATCTAGGAGAAGCATAGAATCGAGCGGGGAGAGTGTGTCCATGTACCCTCGTAGACCGAAAGCGGAAGAGTCTAGTGACGCGGTTGATGTAGTCGAATATCTTCGCGATCCAACCGATCCAAGTACTGAACGTACGACACCTCCGCGTTCAGCACACGTTTAGCTCAATGACGTCCCACGAAATCTTGATCCAGTTGAGCGTTGCGGGAGAGTTTCATCAGCACGATAGTGTGGTGATGGTGATGATGAAGTTGCCGGCACAGGGCTTTGCATAACCACTGCAACGATATGACCGAGGTTTGTAACTATGGAGGGGGGCACCGCACACGGCTTGCAAATCAACTTGTGTGTCTATGGGGTGCCCCCTCCCCATGTATATAAAGGAGGGAGGGAGGAGGAGGCGGCCAAGGAGGGGGCGCGCCAAGAGGGAGAGTCCTACTCCCACTAGGAGTAGGACTCCTCCTTTTCCTAGTAGGAGTAGGAGAGGGGGAAGGGAAGGAGAGGAGGAGAAGGAAAGGAGGGGGCGCCGCCCCTCCCCCCTACTCCAATTCGGACGGCTTGGGGGGCACACGGCCCAGCCCTAGTGTAACACCCCAGATGTAAAACTTCCTTATATGGCAATATGTACATTCACCATTTGGTCCTTATCCTTTTCCTTGGGGGTTCTTTTTCCATTTATGCCTTGTCATCTTATTGCATTGACATGTTTTCTTTCATTATTGCATTCATACATTTGCTTCATTACCATCATTTGCATCATGGTCACATCTTATGGCATTCCATCTTGTCATTGTGCATTTCTCATCATTATTATGCTCATGTGAGTTTTCTTTGCATGATGTGGTGGTTTGATGCAAGGGCATGCTCAATCCATAAGCCCTTCCAAATTTCACCACCTCCCCTTCTCTCTTTTTTCCCTTTCTTTAAATTTTGCAAGTGCCATCTAGCCTCCTCCTTTAATGTTCTTCTCCTCCCAACATATCTTGCTCCATGTCCTAAGCTGTAATGCCCCGGATGTAATACTTTCCCTTTTGGGAAATATATGATATCTCTGGCTTCATCAATTCCATTCCGGGTTCTTCGTCTTTCGGGTTTTCGTCATTTTGTTGTGTGCGTGTGTGGCATTCATTCATATCATGTAGTCATGTGCATCGCATTGCATTTGTGTTGTCGTTTGCATCCGGTCCCACGCGTTCCTTCCCGTTGTCCGTTTCGCGTTCCGGAGCTCCCTCACGTGTCCGTGGCATCCCCGAGGCCTACTTTGGTGTTTGGCCGTGTAACGTTACCGGTTTGGCGCGAGACTTGTCGTGTGTTGTTGTTTTGGTGTGTGTAACCCGCCTGTCAAATCTCGTCGCGTTTGGAGTTCGTTTGGTGCTCCAACAGTTATTCTCGTGGGCTGAAAGTACCTCCACTTTGAGGCCCAAGACACCCCTCCAACAGCCCACCAAACCAACCCAAACCCCTCCCTTTATCTAGGCCATCCAATTCTGATCGCATGGCCGAAAACCACACCTCATTTGGACAACCCTAGCTCCTTGTGCCTATATATTTGTCCACCTTCCCCAAATTTTGCCCTAGCAAACCCTAGCCCCCTTCATCCCCTACCTCCAGCCACCTTCTTCCACTCCGGTCGGAGCTCGCCGGAGGAGCTCGCCGGAGCTTGCCGGAATCCCCGCCGGTCGCCGGAATCTTCGTCGGAGGAGGTTCCCCGCCGCCATCACCGCGCCACCTCGCCCTCCACCGGCCGCGGGGCCCTCATCGCCGGCCACCAGCACCGCCGCCGCCCCGGCCGGGCACCACCGCCGCCCGCGCCGGCTCCCTTCTCCGGCCAGGCCGCGCCACCGCCGCCGGGCGACATCGCCAGCCGCCACCGCGCTCGGGTGCCAGGGGCACCGATCCGATCGGATCTGGTGGCCGGGTGGGCCGGCCCGTTCTGCGCGCCCCCCTGGGCCTCCCTCACCTCCACCCACCGATCCCCGCCGCAACGCCTCCCTGGGCCAGTCCGGCGCCCCGCGAGGCCCACTCCGCCGCTAGGCCCAGCCGCGCCATCGATCACCTGCCGCCGCCGCGCCAAGGGGATCGAGGATCCAGGCGGGATCCCGTCCCGATCGCCTCCGCACGCGAACCCTAACGGGCCCTAGCCGCCAGCCCGTTAGGCACCCGATCCACTCCGCTTCGGATCCAGAGCCCGATCCGCGAGCCCGTCAGCCCCTCCGCCCGATCCGCTCCAGCTTCAGCCCGCGTTGACTTTCGTGTTGACCCCTGAGGTTGCCTCTTTTTCTATAAGTCCCTGAAATATACTTGTCTGATGCTGTTTTGCAACTTGGATAACTTTTTTTGTGATGGTCCGAATTGAGTGAATGATATGTCAAATTTTTCGTGGAGACTTGTACTACATTTTGTTCCTTTATGCCATGCATGTTTGAGATCATCTAGATGCTTAAAAATCTGTTGCAAGAGTGCATATTGTTATAAACTGTTGTTAGTAGATGTTTTCATGCCATCTTTGCAAGGTGATAACTTTTTGCATGTTTATCCAAATGATGCAAATGACATGTCCACGTGTTCGTCTTGAAATGCTCTACATGTTGGGTGCTTTAGCTTGCATGATAGAATTAATCTTGCCATGTTTATCTCCTTTGCAAAGTGCTATGTGGCTGTTATGTCGTTAAACTTGTTACGAGATGCCTCGTAGAGGAGCTCGTTGCTATTGATGTGGATGTCCCCTCGATGCATGCTTAGGTGTTTTGGATTCACCATCATGTGTACTTTGCTGTAGTACTTACCACTTGTCTTGATATGTTTTGAGGTGACTTAAACTTGCTCTCAAAGATGCCATGATGAAACTGCTGTTTTAACAAGTGAAATTTCACTAAGTCTGGAATCTGTAATTTCCAGATGCCATGTTTGCTTGTTGTTCTAGGCCAATCCATGATAGTTTTGGGGTGACTCTTGATGATTCCTTGTTGTATATATTGTTGGCTATCCATTCATGCTCTCACATGCTTATTTGAGTGGCTGTAGCATATTTAATTTTTGCTCCCAAGTTGCAATAAAATACTGCTGTCAGGATTTTGTTATCAAGTTCAATATGTCATAGCTTGTTGTTATTGATCCATGGCTCCTTTGGGGATGCTCCAATGGATTTGTTTGCTGTAGGATATGTCTAGTTTATGTCCATGTTCTTTGCCATGATGTTTGAGTGCTGTAGCTTATTTATCTATTGCTCTGAAGTTGCTATGTGGCTGTTATTTTCAGCTTGTGCATGTTTATTGTTTTGGGTGTAACTTTTAGCCCGTTGCTCCGTTTTGGGCAAGTCCTATATGAAACTTGTATGATTTTTCATGTAGATTCATAATATCCTATTGTTATCATGTTTTGAAGCATTTTGCTTGATCGCATATTGTCATGCTCCTTGTGCTCCCATAGTGCATCAGTCATGCATCCAGCATATTTTGTGTGCGCATTGCATCTTGTTGATTTCGTGCCTTGTGTGTTTGTGTTGAGTAGAGCCGGAAGCTGAGTACGAGTACGAGCACGAGGTTACTACCGAGGTTGAGAACGAGGACCCCTCTTACGATCCCATCGACAACTCTTCAGGCAAGATGACCGAACCCCGATAACATTACTATCTTTGCCTATTGCTAGAAGTCTCGATCTATATTTTTGCCTCGATGCCCATGCTTTTCCTGTCAGCCTCCTATTGTAACCATGAACCTGTTTAACCACCCTTCCTATGCAAACCATTGTTTGGCTATAAGTACGCTTCGCTCAGCCCCTCTTATAGCATTTTAGCTGCAGGTGAAGTTGAAGATGCTTGCTTCATGTTGAAGTTGTTGGGTTATATCACACTATATTAATTGTTAAATGAACTCATCTATATATTGGCAATGGGTGGAAGGCTAAGCCTTTTGCTTGGTGATTTGTTCCACTAATGCGCTAGGAACCGTATAAACCGGTGTTATGTTCCTTGATTATGCGTTCCTCACACGGTTGGGGTTATGGGACCCCCTTGATAAACCGCTAAGTGCTAAGTCTTTTCCAGCAAGTCCCAACATTGGTACTATTCGCCTAATAACTAATAAAACTTGCATAGGGTCTTGCAAACCCGAGTTCTTAATCAACAACCCCGGGCCAGTGCTCCACATGAGTGTTGGTCCGAACTGGGCAACCGGCGGGGTCACCACGAGGAAACTCGAGGATTAATATAAACCCTTAGCTTGTCCCATCCGGTCGTGGCCTGAGACTAGATACGCGCGACTACTGTCAGGGTGTCGGCACGCCGAGAGGATTTGCTGGATTAGCCTTACCTTAGTCGGAGTATCTTGAGCACGGGATTCCGAGAATACTCGGGCCTTCCCACCTTGGAGTTGCGACTCCGCGGATCGTGGGCTTGTCATGGGCCAAGTTGGAACACCCCTGCAGGGTTATGAACTTTCGAAAGTCGTGCCCACGGTTATGTGGCAGATGGGAGCTTGTTAATATCCGGTTGTAGAAAACTTGACACCATGTTCCAATACACTACCAGCGTGTGTACCGTGACGGTCATTTTCCGAAAGGGATTCGGGAAGTGAACACGGTGGGGTTATGTTTGACTTGCTTTAGTTAGGATCACTTCGTGATCATCTCTCGACCGAGGCACCTTCTCTTCTCGCTCTCTTTTACGTAAGCTAGGCTAGTGCTGCTGCAGACTCTTGTTCTTCCTTCACCTCTTGTTCTTTCTCCAGCCTTGTTCCACACCCAAGGCTTAAATAGTCGTGTTACCCGGGAACGGGATTACTGAGTCCTCTGTGGCTCACAGTTACTTCAACACACCAGATGCAGGTACGATGGTGAGCTACACAGGCGATGGCACTGAGCTAGACTGGGAGTACGACGAGGAGCGTAGCCGTTACTACGTGAACTATCCGGTTGATCAGTAGAGCTTCTACTAGGATTCGATCTAGACCTGTGGTTTAATGTTATGTTTGGTATCTTGTCATTTGGATCTTTACCCTTAGATGGGTTGTGATGTTTATCTGAATGATGTTTGAACATGTAATGAATTTGTGTGACGTGGCGAGTGTAAGCCAACTATCTTTTCAGTTTTCCATCCCCATTTTTACATGAGATGTGCAAAGATACCAAACTTGCGATCATTCCAGAATGGGCTTATATCTTTAAGTCGTGCCTCGACACGTAGGAGATATTTTCCCATCCTGGGCATTACAAGTTGGTATTCAGAGCCTTCTCCGACCTAGAAGCCCCCACTGATTGATCGAATCGTTGACGGTCGAGTCTAGGCACACACTGAAAATGTTTTGAGTCCTATATTTATATCGGAGAGTAGGAATTCTTTGCTTCTCATCCCCTTTGTCTCAGGTGAGGACTCCTGACGTCTACTCTTGCCTCTTCTACTTTCAAAAATTGCACCAATTTTTTTTAGGAATCTCGCGAGTATTGTTGGATTGTTTCGATGTCCTTGTGACGAGAATATTGTTCTCGATGCCTCCTGACATTAGGGGTTGTGGCAGTGTCCCGGGGAGTTGAGCTTCGGGGTATTGTCGTCACAAGCATATCGCGACAGTACTAGAATACTTAAGACGGCCGACATCGAAAACTCTCCTATACGGTTAGTGGCAAGATAACCCCGACATCACCCAGTACTGGGGAGGTAGTTCGGGAGTATTGCCATAGCTTTGTATAGTGGATGCTTTTTGAAGGTCTGAGGTAGACAGTTTCCGAAAACAACTAGTTATGTGTTGAAGGATGGATACAGCTGGATGTAGGTTTAGAGTTGATTGCGCGGTGCTTCCCCTGTATCCCCAACACCTGATTGCATAACTGGAAACTTTCGGAAATTAATAGGTGAGTTTATCCAGTAGATCGTAGGCATTCTTCCAACGAATGCAGGTTAGCGAGTTCGGGGTTCTACATTGAGTGAAGTGGTTTTATGGCCGATGTTCCGATCGGGAGTTGCATCTTAAAGGGTCCTTGGCTATGCTGATCCGGGGATTGCAAAACCCTTTCGTAACGCGTTCCATAATCTTACAGCACAAAGATGTCGAACGAAGCTCCTATCTTGTGTTTGTTCCATCCGTACCTTGTTGTTTTTCTTATTTACCTTTTGTCCCCTATGTGGCTTCTCGTGAAATTGTTGTTATCATTTAACTGAGAATTTTATTCGTTCCTCTTGTTCGAATGATTCTTGTGAAGACTATGTTGCATTTCAATCCGTTGTTTCAGCTTATACCTTCTGTCAATCAAAATGCTGATTCGTGGTCATCTCTTTCAGGATGGCTCCGAAAAGGGTTCCCAACGCTGACCCAGAGGGTGAAGAGGTTCCAGATCGTCATCCTTCCCCTCCTCCTCCGTCTGAGGCTTGGAGAGCGATTATGCAAACTACAAATCAGAACACCCAGATGTTGATGCAGATGATGCAGCAGATGCAAGCTAATCAGGCAAATCAGGGTGCTCCAGGGAACCAAGGCAATTTCTTCAACCAATAGCACCATGCTACGCTCAACCAGTTCTTGGCTAATCAACCAAAGGCTTTCAGTTACTGTGTCGACCCTCTCGATGCTGAAGATTGGATAACCGATATCAAGAAGCATTTTGAGTGCAGTAACGTAAGGGAAGAAGACTATGTGAAATTTGCAGCCTTCCAACTCAAAGACCAAGCAGCTGACTGGTGGCAGCAGTACAAAGACTCCAGAGAAGGGCGTGTGATCTCTTGGGATGATTTCTGCAAGGACTTTCGCTCTCACCACATTCCAACAAGTGTCATCGAGGGTATGCGTGAGCAATTCCGCAACCTGAAGCAAGGCTCTATGACTGTCTACCAGTATAATGTCAAGTTCCAGAATCTTGCCCGCTATGCTAAGCAAGACATCCCAGATGCCAAGAGCAAGATCTATCAGTTCCGGGGAGGTCTGAAGGATGAACTTCAACTTGCTCTCACCTTGTTCGAGCCCGATGAGTTCGACAAATTCTATAACATGGCGCTCAAGCAAGAGGCAGGCCAGCTCAAGATGGAGGCTTCCGAAAAGAGGATTCGAGATGTCGTTCACTCCTCCTCATCTTCTCAAGTCGTCGCGAAGCAACATAAATTTTGGCTTCCTCCTCCTCCTGTGATCCGAGCTCCCTACAAAAACTCCAACAGCAACAAGAACTCTGGTGGTTGTGGTTTCTCCCACCCACCCAACCCAAGCAAGGAATCCAAGTCGCAGTTCCAAGCTACAAGACCAAGTGTTCCTCCTACTCGTCCACTTTCTGAGGTGACTTGCTACAAGTGTGGCCAGAAGGGTCATTATTCCAACAAGTGCAACAACCCAAGGCGCCTTGCGCCTCCTCCACCTGTCAGTTCGGCTATTGTCAAGCATGATCCAAAGGCAGCAAGGGTGAATCTGATGAATGCAGCTCAAGCGGAGAATTCTTCTGATGTCATTTTGGGTAACCTTCTAGTTAACTCTATCCCTGCAAAAGTTTTGTTTGATTCGGGTGCTTCATGTTCCTTCATGTCATATCCATTTGCATCCCAGAATAATGTTCACTCTGAAGCTTTACCAAGAACTTTGAGTGTTATATCACCTGGCAAGAGATTGAGTTCTAGTATGGTGGCTCCGAATGTATCTATTCGCATGGGTGATTATCGATTTCTGGCCTCTCCGGTGATTCTCGGCAATTCCGACATCGACCTCATCCTCGGGATGGATTGGCTTTCTCAGCATGATGCTCAAATTGACTGTGCACAGAAGGAAGTCAAGATTACTCATTCCGATGATGATGTGATTATCTTCGCCTCCAGGGATAACACTATCAGGCTTTTCTCTCTCAATGACAAGGGCGAAATGAATGCCATCTCTCAAATTTCGGTGGTTAACGAATACCAAGACGTCTTTCCTGAAGAACTTCCAGGCATGCCTCCACACCGTCAAGTGGAATTCGTCATCGAACTCGAGCCGGGTACTGAGCCAGCATGCCGGCGTCCGTACAAGCTCTCTCCTAAAGAGTTGAAGGAGTTGAAGAAGCAGCTTGATGAACAGGAGCGTATGGGTTTGATCAGGCCTAGTATGTCTCCTTGGGGCTGTGGTGTCTTATTTGTCAAGAAGAAGGATGGCACGGAGCGTCTCTGCGTTGATTACCGGCCATTGAACAAGAAGACAATAAAGAACAAGTATCCGCCCCCCAACATCAATGAACTGTTCGAGCGGCTCAAAGGAGCTAAAGTGTTCTCTAAACTCGATCTCCGAATGGGCTATCATCAAATTCGCATTCGCGAGGAAGACATCCCCAAAACTGCCTTCAGAACGAGCTACGGCTCCTACGAGTATACAGTCATGTCCTTTGGTCTCGCCAATGCTCCACCTACCTTCTCGAGAATGATGCACTACATTTTCAACCCCTACACCGGCGAGTTTGTGCTTGTGTATCTGGATGACATTTTGGTATTTTCCAAGAATGAAGAAGATCATGAAAAGCACCTCCGTCTCGTTCTCGACAGACTCCGTGAACATAAGTTCTATGCCAAGTTCTCCAAGTGCGAATTCTGGCTCGATAAGGTCTTGTATCTGGGCCATATCATCTCCGCTGACGGTATTGCGGTAAACCCCGAGAAAGTTGAAGCAATTGTCAACTGGGAAGCTCCTCAGAACGTCAAGCAACTCCGAAGCTTTCTTGGTCTTGCCAGCTATTGCAGAAGGTTCGTTGAGAACTTCTCCAAGATTGCCAAGCCTCTTTCCAACTTGCTGCAGAAGAATGTCAAGTACTACTGGTCTCCAGAGTGTGAAGTGGCATTCAAAACTCTCAAAGAAAAGCTCATCTCTGCTCCAGTTCTCACTCCTCCAGATGAGTCCAAGCCCTATGAAGTATTTTGTGATGCTTCTCTTCAAGGACTTGGTGGTGTGCTTATGCAGGACAAGAGAATAGTGGCATACACTTCTCGTCAGCTGAAGCCAAACGAGAAGAACTACCCCACACATGATCTTGAACTAGCCGCTGTGGTACATGCTTTGATTACGTGGAGACACCTGCTGTTGGGCAGAAAAGTCGACATCTTCACCGATCACAAGAGCTTGAAGTACATCTTCACACAGCCGAATCTGAACTTACGCCAGACTCGTTGGGTCGAGATGATCCAAGAGTATGATCCCAGCATCGAATACACTCCTGGCAAGGCGAATGTGATTGCAGATGCTTTGAGCAGAAAGGCATATTGCAACAGCCTCCTTATCAAGCCGTTCCAGCCTGAGCTTTGTGAAGCATTCAGGAAACTAAACCTCCAAGTTGTTCCGCAAGGTTTTCTTGCAAATCTTCAAGTTGCTCCTACCTTGGAAGATCAGGTCCGTGAGGCCCAACTCAGTGATGCTATGGTGCAGAAAGTGAAACATGGTATTGCAAAGGGTACTCCTAAATACAAGTGCTACCGCATTGATGAGAGAGATACCTTGTTCTTTGAGGACAGACTTGTTGTTCCCAAAGGTGATCTCAGGAAGCTCATAATGGAAGAAGCACATGATTCTCTCCTTTCCATTCATCCTGGCAGTTCCAAGATGTACCAAGACCTCAAGCAATCTTACTGGTGGACACGCATGAAAAGGGAGATTGCCCAATTCGTGAATGAATGTGATGTCTGCAGAAGAGTGAAGGCAGATCATCAACGTCCAGCCGGTCTTCTCCAACCTCTTCCTATTCCCGAGTGGAAATTCGACCACATTGAAATGGATTTCGTCACTGGTTTTCCTAAGTCCAAGAGAGGGAATGATTCTATCTTTGTGGTGATTGACAAGCTTACCAAAGTCGCTCACTTCCTTCCAGTCAAAGAATCAATCAATGCAGCTCAATTGGCAGAGTTGTACACTTCCAGAATTGTGTCCTTACATGGCATCCCTCAAGTTATCTCCTTAGACAGTGGAAGTTTGTTCACTTCAAAGTTCTGGGACTCCTTTCAGTCTGCCATGGGCACTAAGATCAGGTTCAGCACTACATTTCACCCTCAGACTAGTGGTCAAGTCGAGCGAGTGAATCAGATTCTAGAAGACATGCTCAGAGCCTGTGTCATATCTTTTGGCATGAAATGGGAAGATTGCCTTCCATTTGTTGAGTTCTCTTACAACAACAGCTTTCAAGCAAGTGCCGGCAAAGCTCCGTTTGAAATCCTCTATGGCAGAAAGTGACGTACCCCTCTAAACTGGTCCGAGACTAGTGAACGTCAACTTCTTGGCAATGACTTGATCTCAGAAGCCGAAGAAATGTGCAAAGTCATACGTGAGAATCTCAAGGCCGCTCAGTCGCGTCAGAAGAGCTACTATGACGGCAAGCATCGTGATTTGGCCTTCAATATTGGGGATCATGTCTATCTCCGTGTTTCTCCGATGAAAGGCACCCAAAGATTCGGTATCAAAGGAAAGCTTGCTCCTAGATACGTCGGGCCTTTCAAGATCCTTGGCAAAAGAGGCGATCTAGCCTATCAACTTGAGCTGCATTCCAACTTCGCCAATGTTCATGATGTGTTTCATGTGTCTCAACTCCGCAAGTGCTTCAAGACTCCTGAACGCATGATTCCGTTTGAAGAGATTGATCTTCAACAAGACTTGTCCTACCGAGAGCATCTCGTTGCTATTCTCGAAGAAACCGAGCGCAAGACCCGCAACAAGTCCATCAAATTCTTGAAAGTCAAGTGGTCACACCATACTAACCGAGAAGCTACGTGGGAACGAGAAGATCATCTTCGTTCCGAGTACCCTTCCTTTTTCCAGTCCTAGATCTCGGGACGAGATCTTTTTGTAGTAGAGGAGAGTTTGTAATGCCCCAGATGTAATACTTTCCCTTTTGGGCAATATATGATATCTCTGGCTTCATCAATTCCATTCCGGGTTCTTCGTCTTTTGGGTTTTCGTCATTTTGTTGTGTGCGTGTGTGGCATTCCTTCATATCATGTAGTCATGTGCATCGCATTGCATTTGTGTTGTCGTTTGCATCCGGTCCCACGCGTTCCTTCCCGTTGTCCGTTTCGCGTTCCGGAGCTCCCTCACGTGTCCGTGGCATCCCCGAGGCCTACTTTGGTGTTTGGCCGTGTAACGTTACCGGTTTGGCGCGAGACTTGCCGTGTGTTGTTGTTTTGGTGTGTGTAACCCGCCTGTCAAATCTCGTCGCGTTTGGAGTTCGTTTGGTGCTCCAACAGTTATTCTCGTGGGCTGAAAGTACCTCCACTTTGAGGCCCAAGACACCCCTCCAACAGCCCACCAAACCAACCAGAACCCCTCCCTTCATCTAGGCCATCCAATTCTGATCGCGTGGCCGAAAACCACACCTCATTTGGACAACCCTAGCTCCTTGTGCCTATATATTTGTCCACCTTCCCCAAATTTTGCCCTAGCAAACCCTAGCCCCCTTCATCCCCTACCTCCAGCCACCTTCTTCCACTCCGGCCGGAGCTCGCCGGAGGAGCTCGCCGGAGCTCGCCGGAATCCCCGTCGGTCGCCGGAATCTTCGCCGGAGGAGGTTCCCCGCCGCCATCACCGCGCCACCTCGCCCTCCACCCGCCGCGGGGCCCTCACCGCCGGCCACCAGCACCGCCGCCGCCCCGGTCGGGCACCACCGCCGCCCGCGCCGACTCCCTTCTCCGGCCAGGCCGCGCTACCGCCGCCGGGCGACATCGCCAGCCGCCACCGCGCTCGGGTGCCAGAGGCACCGATCCGATCGGATCTGGTGGCCGGGTGGGCCGGCCCGTTCTGCGCGCCCCCTTGGGCCTCCCTCGCCTCCACCCACCGATCCCCGCCGTAGCGCCTCCCTGGGCCAGTCAGGCGCCCCGTGAGGCCCACTCCGCCGCTAGGCCCAGCCGCGCCATCGATCGCCTGCCGCCGCCGCGCCAAGGGGATCGAGGATCCAGGCGGGATCCCGTCCCGATCGCCTCCGCCCGCGAACCCTAACGGGCCGCAGCCGCCGGCCCGTTAGGCGCCCGATCCACTCCGCTTCGGATCCAGAGCCCGATCCACGAGCCCGTCAGCCCCTCCGCCCGATCCGCTCCAGCTTTAGCCCGCGTTGACTTTCGTGTTGACCCCTGAGGTTGCCTCTTTTTCTCTAAGTCCCTGAAATATACTTGTCTGATGCTGTTTTGCAACTTGGATAACTTTTTGTGTGATGGTCCGAATTGAGTGAATGATATGTCAAATTGTTCGTGGAGACTTGTACTATATTTTGTTCCTTTATGCCATGCATGTTTGAGATCATCTAGATGCTTAAAAATCTGTTGCAAGAGTGCATATTGTTATAAACTGCTGTTAGTAGATGTTTTCATGCCATCTTTGCAAGGTGATAACTTTTTGCATGTTTATCCAAATGATGCAAATGATATGTCCACGTGTTCGTCTTGAAATGCTCTACATGTTGGGTGCTTTAGCTTGCATGATAGAATTAATCTTGCCATGTTTATCTCCTTTGCAAAGTGCTATGTGGCTGTTATGTCGTTAAACTTGTTACGAGATGCCTCGTAGAGGAGCTCGTTGCTATTGATGTGGATGTCCCCTCGATGCATGCTTAGGTGTTTTGGATTCACCATCATGTGTACTTTGCTGTAGTACTTACCACTTGTCTTGATATGTTTTGAGGTGACTTAAACTTGCTCTCAAAGATGCCATGATGAAACTGCTGTTTTAACACTTAGTGAAATTTCACTAAGTCTGGAATCTGTAATTTTCAGATGCCATGTTTGCTTGTTGTTCTAGTCCAATCCATGATAGTTTTGGGGTGACTCTTGATGATTCCTTGTTGTATATATTGTTGGCTATCCATTCATGCTCTCACATTCTTATTTGAGTGGCTGTAGCATATTTAATTTTTGCTCCCAAGTTGCAATAAAATACTGCTGTCAGGATTTTGTTATCAAGTTCAATATGTCATAGCTTGTTGCTATTGATCCATGGCTCCTTTGGGGATGCTCCAATGGATTTGTTTGCTGTAGGATATGTCTAGTTTATGTCCATGTTCTTTGCCATGATGTTTGAGTGCTGTAGCTTATTTATCTATTGCTCCGAAGTTGCTATGTGGCTGTTATTTTCAGCTTGTGCATGTTTATTGTTTTGGGTGTAACTTTTAGCCCGTTGCTCCGTTTTGGGCAAGTCCTATATGAAACTTGTATGATTTTTCATGTAGATTCATAATATCCTATTGTTATCATGTTTTGAAGCATTTTGCTTGATCGCATATTGTCATGCTCCTTGTGCTCCCATAGTGCATCAGTCATGCATCCAGCATATTTTGTGTGCGCATTGCATCTTGTTGATTTCGTGCCTTGTGTGTTTGTGTTGAGTAGAGCCGGAAGCTGAGTACGAGTACGAGCACGAGGTTACTACCGAGGTTGAGAACGAGGACCCCTCTTACGATCCCATCGACAACTCTTCAGGCAAGATGACCGAACCCCGATAACATTACTATCTTTGCCTATTGCTAGAAGTCTCGATCTATATTTTTGCCTCGATGCCCATGCTTTTCCTGTCAGCCTCCTATTGTAACCATGAACCTGTTTAACCACCCTTCCTATGCAAACCATTGTTTGGCTATAAGTACGCTTCGCTCAGCCCCTCTTATAGCATTTTAGCTGCAGGTGAAGTTGAAGATGCTTGCTTCATGTTGAAGTTGTTGGGTTATATCACACTATATTAATTGTTAAATGAACTCATCTATATATTGGCAATGGGTGGAAGGCTAAGCCATTTGCTTGGTGATTTGTTCCACTCATGCGCTAGGAACCGTATAAACCGGTGTTATGTTCCTTGATTATGCGTTCCTCACACGGTTGGGGTTATGGGACCCCCTTGATAAACCGCTAAGTGCTAAGTCTTTTCCAGCAAGTCCCAACATTGGTACTATTCGCCTAATAACTAATAAAACTTGCATAGGGTCTTGCAAACCCGAGTTCTTAATCAACAACCCCGGGCCAGTGCTCCACATGAGTGTTGGTCCGAACTGGGCAACCTGCGGGGTCACCACGAGGAAACTCGAGGATTAATATAAACCCTTAGCTTGTCCCATCTGGTCATGGCCTGAGACTAGATACGCGCGGCTACTGTCAGGGTGTCGGCACGCCGGGAGGATTTGCTGGATTAGCCTTACCTTAGTCGAAGTATCTTGAGCACGGGATTCCGAGAATACTCGGGCCTTCCCACCTTGGAGTTGCGACTCCGCGGATCGTGGGCTTGTCATGGGCCAAGTTGGAACACCCCTGCAGGGTTATGAACTTTCGAAAGCCGTGCCCGCGGTTATGTGGCAGATGGGAGCTTGTTAATATCCGGTTGTAGAAAACTTGACACCATGTTCCAATACACTACCAGCGTGTGTACCGTGACGGTCATTTTCCGAAAGGGATTCGGGAAGTGAACACGGTGGGGTTATGTTTGACTTGCTTTGGTTAGGATCACTTCGTGATCATCTCTCGACCGAGGCACCTTCTCTTCTCGCTCTCTTTTACGTAAGCTAGGCTAGTGCTGCTGCAGACTCTTGTTCTTCCTTCACCTCTTGTTCTTTCTTCAGCCTTGTTCCACACCCAAGGCTTAAATAGTCGTGTTACCCGGGAACGGGATTGCTGAGTCCTCTGTGGCTCACAGTTACTTCAACACACCAGATGCATGTACGATGGTGAGCTACACAGGCGATGGCACTGAGCTAGACTGGGAGTACGACGAGGAGCGTAGCCGTTACTACGTGAACTATTCGGTTGATCAGTAGAGCTTCTACTAGGATTCGATCTAGACCTGTGGTTTAATGTTATGTTTGGTATCTTGTCATTTGGATCTTTACCCTTAGATGGGTTGTGATGTTTATCTGAATGATGTTTGAACATGTAATGAATTTGTGTGACATGGCGAGTGTAAGCCAACTATCTTTTCAGTTTTCCATCCCCATTTTTACATGAGATGTGCAAAGATACCAAACTTGCGATCATTCCAGAATGGGCTTATATCTTTAAGTCGTGCCTCGACACGTAGGAGATATAGTCCCATCCTGGGCATTACATAAGCCTCTATGCTAAACCTCACCCTATTTTAAAATGTTTTGGTTAGGTTCAAAAATGACCAAAGTTTGAATCATATTCAAACTTGTTTTATTTTTCTACCTCTAAAAATGTCCAACTCATTTTTATAAAATAGGGCATAATTCCAGGAGCTATGAGATATTTTTATTTCTCCCTAATTCCTCTGCTATCAACCTGTGTTTTTTCTTTTGTTTTCTGCCTAAAGAAAAATAAAAAGAAAAGCAGGTGTTGTAGTGCAGCAACCAGCCGCAGCCTGCAGTCCAACCTGGGCCTCGGCCACCAGGCCGGCCCAGCTAGCCAACGCAGCGTCCCGCAGCCAGCCAGCTCGCGCGTCCCTCTCTCCCTCTTTCACCCGTGCACCCACGCGCCCCCTCTGTGTCGCCTCCACGTGGCCAGGCTGGGCCCGCGCGTCAATGACCGCAAGTGCACCCACACCCGCCTTTTCGTCCTCCTCGCGCTCTCACCATAGGGACCGCGAGCCCGAGCACGCCATCGTGCGTCCCCGTCGCCCTAGCCCCTTTTAACCCCTCTCTCTTTGTCCACCAACCCTTTAGGGTTCCCCTCTTCCTCTCCCCGCCGCCAGGTGAGCTCTAGGCCACCAGATCCGCCGCGCCACCACCATCCCGAACGCATCTGAGAGCACGGCCTCATCGCTGGCGTGCTCCCCGTCCTCCTCTGCCTCGCCGACCGTGTCTGTCTGATTCCACGTCGTCGACTACGTCCCCAACGTCCACTATGCGGAGCTGAAGGCCCCGCCCGCTTCCTCTCCTTCCTCGACTTCAACTCCGGCCGCCGCGGGCGTTCGTCCACCCTCGCCGTCGACTCCGTCCCATTCACGACAAGCCGAGCATGTCATCACGTTCGTGGTTAGCTCATGAACCTCCCCATGCCCCTTTCCCCCTCGTTTGCACGCTCTAGCATCAAGTTCACCGTGTGCCCGAGCACGCCGCCGTCGGACCTCGTCTCCGACGAGTGTTTCGACCCCCGTAGCCCATCCCTGCATGGCCAGCACCTCGGCCATGTCACGTAGGTGCGGTTGCGTGTCCTTGCCGCTCCGCTAGGTTCTGTGTTTGCCTCGCCACAGCTCGTCGCCGCCGCTCTGTTTGTTGCCGCCGGCGTCGCTGTAGTCGTCGTTAGGCGCAGCTAGCGTGCATTGTGTGTGCGGGGTCCCTTCGTGGACCTGTCGCGTGTCTTCGCCGTCCTGTTTGGTCGCTGGAGCAGCCCGGACGCACTCGATGTCGCCTCTGTTCGTAGGAGTGCAGTGGCTGGCTCCCCGCTCTGAATATATTTCAGGCGCAGTGTTCCCTCTCTGTCAGCCGCACGCAGCCATCCCAGCTGGTTCACACCCCGCTCTGTTAACTCAGTGACGCGGGTTCAATTCCCCTCAGGGCCGTGGCAGATGCCCATATTTTTACACCGCGCCACTCACTGACACCCAGGCCCCACCTGGTAGCCTCTCTGCGTCCTCTCACACACCCCCGCACCCAGCTGCCACCTCAGCACCCCCCTGGACCCACTGGTCATGGGCCGTGGCTAGTCCAAGCCGGGTCTGAAGAGTCTATTTTCTTTTCTGTTTTGTTTTGTTTTATTTACATTCGGTTTGCATTTTTGAATCATCATATCTTTTAAACTATGCATATGTTCAAAATGTTTTATATATGAAACTATTCAGTTTTTAGTGTAGATTATTTATATGCATTTTGCTGCCATGTTAAAAACATTTAAAATACTGTTTAAATATATTTTGTTAATAACATGTTCAAATTTGTTTAATTCATAACTAAATAACCGTAGCTCCAAATTTGACAAACTTTATATGTAGATGGGGTGGAAAAATGTGTAGAATAACATGGTGCTGTTACTTTACATGTTTAGCAACTCTAAAATATGGTTACCACAGATTTGTTCTATATTTGTTTTTATGCACATGGGAGCTTCCGGAATTGTTGTTTGTTCCTTCTGGCCCATTTAAAATGCTTGCATGATGTTGTTGGTCTCAAGATGTATTCCTTGCCATGCTAAACAACTTTTAAAACTTGTTGGGTGCTTGGATAGTTCAACTAAATAACTACATATGTGTCTATGGTTGTTCTTGCATTCTTTTGCATGATGTGTCCCCTTACATTAATTGTGTTCATGCATAATGCCATGCCACATGTGCACTCATCATGTTCCTTTAAGATGCATCATATCCTGTCCATGCACATATGCATCATGTCTTGCATCATGTGTTTGAGCATTGCATGGTGATTGATTGTTGTTCCGGTGTTCGCATTGTTGTGTTGGTTAGAGCCCGTGACGATTCGGAGTTCGAGGTTCCTGTCGAGACTGAGTTTGAGGAGCAAGGTTACGATCCCTCCGTGGACTTAACATGCAGGATGACCATTCCCCGATATCACCTCTATCTTTGCCTTGCTAGTTGTCTCGCTCTTTAGCTATGCCTCGATTCCTATTCCTGTTTTGTCAGCCTATTATGTTGCCATGAAACACTCTAACCGCCTTCCTGGCAAACCATTGATTGGCTAAGTACGCTTTCACTCAGCCCCTCTTGTAGTGTTGTTAGTTGCAGGTGAAGTTTGAAGATTGCTCCATGTTCGGACTTGTTTATTGGGATAACACAATATATATCTTATTTAAATTAATGCACATATATATTGGTAATGGGTGGAAGGCTTGGCCTTCTGCTTGGTGTTTTGTTCCACTCATGCCACCTTAGGACCCGATAAACCGGTGTTATGTTCCTTGATTTTGCATTCCTAACACGGTTGGGGTTTATGGCCCCCCTCTTGATAATTCGCTTTGCTTAAAGCTTTTCCAGCGAGACCCAGCTTTGGTACTACATTTGCCTAACAACTAAAACTTGCATAGGGAGTTATAAACCCGAGTTCTTAATCAACAACCCGGGCCAGTGCTTCTCATGAGTGTTGGTCCAAACTGGGCAGGCTGCAGGGCCGCCTTGGGGAAACCCAAGGTATCTGGTATTACCTGTAGGATGTCCCATCCAGTCGTGGCCTGAGACGAGATACGTGCGGCTACTATCAGGATGTCGGCATGCCGGGAGGTCTTGCTGGATTAGTTTTACCTTTGTCGAAATATCTTGAGCACGGGATTCCGAGAATACTCGGGTCTTCCCAATTTGAAGTTGCGACTTCGCGGATCGTGAGCTTGTGATGGGCAAAGTTGGGACACCCCTGCAGGGTTTTGAACTTTCGAAAGCCGTGCCCGCGGTTATGTGGCAGATGGGAATTTGTTAATATCTAGTTGTAGATAACTTGACACCATATCCTTAAGAATACACTACATGTGTGAGTACCGTGATGGTCTCTTTTCGAAGGGGTTTCGGGAAGTGAACACAATGGGGTTATGCATGCACGTGAGTAGCTAGGATCACTTTTTGATCATCTTTGGCGACCGTTGGCATATATTCTCCTCTCACTCTGAACTCGTAAGCTAGTTGCTTAGTGCTTGCTGCAAACACTTTATTACCTCTCCACACCTAAAGGCTTTGTTAGTTTTGATACCCGGGAATGGGATTGTTGAGTCCTTGTGATTCATAGATTACAACACACACCAGATGCAGGTACAGCCGAGAACAATGCAGGAGATGGATCAGAACTTCACTGGGTGTTCGATGAAGAGCGTGCTCGTCTCTATGTTACGTATCCCGACGATCAGTAGTGGTTCCTACTAGGGGTGATCAGGACTTGTGTTGTGGTATCTTTTCTCATTTGGTTTTCGTTCGTAGTCGGATCATGTGTTATTTGGATGAATGTATGTTATTGTATTCATTGTGTGACGTGGCGAGTGTAAGCCAACTATTTTACTCTTTCATCCCTGTTCTTTACATGAGTCGTGCAAAGATACCACACTTGCGATCATTCCAGAATGCGCTTATGTCTGTAAGTCGTGCCTCGACACGTAGGAGATATAGTCGCATCCTGGGCATTACACCTAGCTAGCCCTCTTTCTCTCCCCTAAGGCCCATATACCCCCAGAGGGTTCCAGTAACCTCCCGATACTCCGGTATTTATCCGGTGACCCCCGGAACACTTCCGGTGTCTGAATATAACCTTCCACTATATCAATCTTTATGTCTTGATCATTTCGAGACTCCTCGTCATGTCCGTGATCACATCCGGGACTCCGAACTACCTTTGGTACATCAAAACATATAAACTCGTAGTACCGATCGTCATCGAACGTTAAGCGTGCGGACCCTACGGGTTCGAGAACTATGTAGACATGACCGAGACTCATCTCCGGTCAATAACCAATAGCGGAACCTGGATGTTCATATTGGCTCCCACATATTCTACGAAGATCTTTAACGGTCAAACTGCATAACAACATTCTTTGTTCCTTTTGTCAGCGGTATGTTACTTGCCCGAGATTCGATCGTCGGTATCATCATACCTAGTTCAATCTCGTCATCGGCAAGTCTCTTTACTCGTTCTGTAATACATCATCTCATGACCAACTCATTAGTCGTTTGCTTGCAAGGCTTATTATGATGTCTATTATCGAGAGGGCCCAGAGATACCTCTCCGACACTCGGAGTGACAAATCATATTCTCGATCTATGCCAACACTACAAACACCTTCGGAGACACCTGTAAAGCATATTTATAATCACCCAGTTACGTTGTGACGTTTGATAGCACACAAGGTGTTCCTCCGGTATTCGGGAGTTGCATAATCTCTTAGTCATAGGAACATGTTTAAGTCATGAAGAAAGCAACAGTACAAAACTAAATGATCAAGTTGCTAAGCTAACGGATGGGTCTTGTCCATCACATCATTCTCCTAATGATGTGACCCCGTTGATCAAATGACAACTCATGTCTATGGTTAGGAAACATAACCATCTTTGATTAACGAGCTAGTCTAGTAGAGGCATACTAGGGACACTATGTTTTGTCTATGTATTCACACATGTATCAAGTTTCCGGTTAATACAATTCTAACTTGAATAAAAGACATTTATCATGATATATAAGGAAATATAAATAACAACTTTATTATTGCCTCTAGGGCATATTTCCTTCAGGGCCAACTTGTAGCGTGGTCCCTATGGGGGCGACCAAGGTCGCGGTTAGTTGGTCATCGGCTGGGACCAGCTCGGTCGGCCTGACGGAGTTGGGTTTTAGGGCCGAGCTCCGTATTACATCAGCCCCTGGTGAGGGCTGAGTTTACTTCTCCTCATGTTAAAGCATCAGGATCATTGGGCTTTTATAAAAGAGCCAAGGTTATTGACAAGGTGAGGTCTCCCCGGAGGCTGCCGGCGAGCTCTAGGCTCCCGAACCTGACCTCCTAGCCCGGGCCAAAGTTTTTGATCTGTCTGAGGCGATCGGTTGAATCGGCACGAAGTATGATACTGCCAAGCGCGAAATCTCGGCCGAGGGCGGAGAGGTCCCCGGCATGCATGGCGTTGTTGACGATCAGACGAGCCATTGATCCTTTCGGTGAGCCAACAGCGGGACTCTCAGTGAAAGCATCAATGGCGGTGTCAAAACCAACGGATCTCGGGTTGGGGGTCCCCAACTGTGGATCTTGAATCAATGGGGGACAGGGGATGAAGGACACAGTGTTTACCCGGGTTCATGCCCTCTCTAGGAGGTAAAACCCTACGTCCTGCTTGATTATATTGAAATGTGTAGGATGATTACAAAGTCGATCTACCATGAGAACAGATGAACTAAACCCTAGGCTAGTAGGGCAATGGGTGTTGTTCTAGCCTCTAAGGACTAAACATGCTGGCTTATATAGAAACCAGGGGTGCTAGGGTTTACACATTGTTGGTTACAACAAGGGAGATAAACATGCCGAATCTTCTATCTTGACTTGGAGGACACTCCAAGACTTCGAGGGTTTCCTATCCGGATACGGAATCATCTTGTAGCCCGGTCTCGTTGTAGTGACACAACGGCCGACCTGTCCGGACCATAAGAAATAGGTCGGCAACCCGATGACCCCCTAGTCCAGGACTACCTCAGCGGGAGACAAAGGAAACCTAGAATTTTCTTGGGCGAGAAGGCGTACACAAGTAGCTATAAGTACCTAAGGGCATCTCCAACGCCGACCCTCAAATCGTCCACATACGTCTGTGCCGCGGAAGCCGTCCAACGCGGTCCTGTATCGGTCCGCAGGACGGTCCGGACGCACTATGTCCCGCAAAGCGGAGACAAACGTGCGAGGGGGGGCTTTGTAGGCATCCGAACAGCACCCACGCCCGCTTCTAACCACCCTGGCCCGTGCGCGTTCCCGCCCAACGCTAGATGTCCGCATTTATGCCGCTGTAGAGCAGCCGCTCCACATTGAAGCCGGCCCACAGTGGACGCGACCTCTCACTGACTCCACCATTGAAGCGACGTGCCGACCGAGGGCGCCGCCCACGACGCATCCCTAGTGTCTGCTCTTGTTCAACGCCGGGAATGCGTTATTGGAAGGGGTGGAACAAATATCCACCACGCTCGTTCAATGCTCCATCCAACCGTATGCCACCATTAAGCAGGCTCGCCGGCCGAGAGACCCACCGCGGTATCGCGCATTGACGCACCCATACGTCTGGCCTCACCAAAATCCGCTATTTCAAGGCGGCCACATTCGTCTAACTCCACGCCACAACACAACCCGCTACCCATACTCCTCCCTTGCACTGCATCCGCCATGACTGCAGGCGGTGAAGCTGTGTGGGAGAGCCTTTCCACGGAGATGAAGCATGAGGTGGCCGCCCTTGCGGCCGCCTGGCAGAGCCGCCGTGCCAAGAGGATCGAGGCTGGCTCGCCGGCCAGCTCACCCGAGGTCTCCGATAACGAGGACGACCACATGTTGGAGATGGGCTCCGACAACACCACCTCGACGCCCGCGCCTATGCACGCCGACTTCACCATGGAGCATGCACAGGCGCACTACAATGCTGCCATGGCGGAGGTGCAGCATGCGTCGGCGCCTATGTCAGTGTTCCAGCAGGAGCGAGAGGAACAACAGTATAACCATTTCCTCCTGGAGCAGCACCGGCTGGCGGAGGGCCAGATCTACGGCGAGCGAGTAGGCCGTGGCGGCCATGGCTGCGGCGAACCCCTACTTTGTTGCGGAGCAGTGTGCCATCTACGGTGTCGTGCGGGCTCAAGCCGCTGCTCTCCGGGAAGCGGCCACCACGGAGGCGCAGCTTCAGGCAATCGCGGAGGAGAACAACGCTAGATGCGCCTATTACGCGCCGCCGATGAACTATCCGGCAGCCCGGTGGGACGGCGGCGGCGCGGGTGCCACCATTTCCGTCGTGGATCTCACCTCTACCGGCGACGGACATGTCGTGAACTCCTTCGGAGATAGTAGGGCAAGGGAGGCGGTAGGGCCTTGTGGCCCACGTGGACCGGTCCATCTCCAGTGTTGTACTCTTCCTCATCGAAGACCGCAACTTCACTTCATGGATTTTATCGCCAGTGCTCATGGAGACGGCGGATGGAGGAGGCGGCCCAGGAAGGGAACAACAAGGACTTGCACAAATTTTATCCAGTTAGTCCAGATTGTAGTTGAAATGTATGCTGACAGTGTTGGATATGCAGCCGTTTCTACGGACTGATCCCTCTTACATGGACAGATACGGAAGAAAAATTGCAGATCGCCGTTGAAGATGCGCTAATAAGCTACTGTGTTGTCCCTAGCCAAGGGCTTAGAGCACCCTTTTTTTTTTTTACAGTACAGAGCGTACATCCTACTAGTCATCTAGTTGATGCAAATTTATAGCCGACCATGTGATCGTTGAACGGGCAGTACGTAAGAGTAGTCGAGTACGCGCGGGCACGTGAAAACGGTACGTCTGCATACCCCAACCATGGAACTGGATCAAGAAAACAGAGGGAAGAAACCTGTATTGTACCGTCTTACACTGTCGGCTAGCGCTGGCCGCTGTTGCTGGACCGGGCACGCACTACACAAACACACCCCATGTGTCCGTCCGGCGTCCTCGGTATCCACCCACCGCCGTCCATGGCCTTTGCTCCTTGGTTTCTTCAGCGGGACGCATCTCCCTGAGCGCTGTCCTGGCCACATCCATACAGTACATGTACCGAGCTCGATCTATCCGAACTGGCATCGCTACGGCCGTTATTACTCCGCTGAAACCAACTCTCGATCCGATCTGAGCTTCCGAGGCGAAAAGGGACGTACTCTGGCTCGACGACCAGTACCCGTCGGCAGTACGGCTGCAGGTGGTGTTGGCCTGTCAGCAGTGGCGCCACTGTGATCGATCAGTGCCCTCCACCTTGCAAGCGCAGGATCAGCAGTTCAGCACCGACGGTCGCAAAGATGAAAGATGGCCAGTCCTTTCTTTGGCTATGCCTATGCTACTGCTAGCTAGTCCATCGGTGTCACTCCACTGCCCCAGTGGGGGTGTCAGTGTGACCATTTGGATATGGTGGCGTCTCGGGCTCACGGTTCAAGCTCAACGTGACGCCGCTGACTCGGCAATCCACCGAATCTCCCTAACCTACCACTGCATGCATACATGGAAGCTGAAGCAGTACTCATATCTTGTACTAATACTACTAGTAAAATCTCTGTGCAATTCCTTGTGGTGGCAGCCGAGAGCATCCCAAAGACGAAACATAAAATATCTACTCCAAACCTTGGTTGGCATCGGGAGGCGGTGATGCTATACGCATTGTCGCCGGCACCAACCAACCATGCCGCCACCGCGCGCTGCCTGCTCGCCTATTTTTCAAGTGCGTTATCTAGCTGGTCAACTCTGTCACACGGCGACTGAGGATTATCTTAGAGTATAACGGGGTCGAGCAAAGCGGAAAGATTCCAGTGAGCCTCCGCTTATCTTAAGTGAGTGAATGGTACGAGGGGAGAGCTGACAAAAATGGCGTGGGACAGTGGACCTGGGGAGCGAAAAGGCAGAGCACGATTTCTCAAGGACAGCTGCTGCTTTCCCCGCCCTGGTCATGGTCCGGCGTCTGCATGCGATCGGAGTGGTTGCTCACTTTGAGTTGTTTTGTTGGACCATGCATGGGCATGCACAATGCGATGCATTGCTTGCGTTGCCTTTTTGTTTCGGTGGTAGATCATGGTGAGTTCTTTGCAGTACAAACTTTTAGATCTACTGCAACGTGCCGACCCATACAAACAAGTGATTTGTCGGATTTTCGTCCGTTTAGATCGGCAATATGGACACCAGCGTCTGGTCTTGTCCGCCCGCCCGTGGGTGCGCCCAACGCGGCCGGTACATTTCAAAATTTTGAAATTTGAAATATTTCACATTGCCACCAAAAGTCCTGACCGTACATTAACTTGAACTAAAAAAGACAAAACAGAACAATAGATCTAGTCTCGGTCATTGTTGTCGTCACTGTCGTCCGCAGTGAGGTCAGCTAAGGGCGAAGGTTGCCACGGGACAAGTGGTGGCAGCGTGTGCGGTGCTGCAGCAAGCTGCGCCTGCTCCGGGATCTAACTCCTGTTTGAAAAGTTTTCGGGATTTGACCCTTTTCCTACCG
>LR738711.1:181712305-181754592 GCA_902687465.1 Secale cereale | reverse complement strand
CACTGGCCTTGGCGGTAGGGTGCGACGGAGGGGGACGGCGACGTTCGCCTACGCTGACGTGGATAAGCACCCTACCGCCGCACACTCTGGCCGTAGGCTGTCTAACCCTACCGCCAGAGACCCTGGCGGTAGGGTGTGGCTGGTTTTTGCCGCAAAATGTACTGTAACGAAATATGCAGGGGCCCTGGCGGTAGGTTCATCCTACCACCAGAGACCTTGACGGTAGGGTCATGTGTTCTATTTTTTTAAGTTCAATTGCTTGCTTCTTTTCAAATTCAATATGACAGCAATATCACAGCAAATTTCACAAAATATGACAGCAATATCACAGATCTTAAACAATTAAACTTGGGCACCACATACACATTAACAAAACTTCAAGTGCATAGAACATTTCAAACGAACTTCAACTAATTAGTAATTGGAGTTCCACATAGGTTCACAAATAGCAAACACATAGGTCCACAAATAGCAAACTCATAGTTCCACGTAGTTTCACAACCACTAGACAAGTTCAACCAAACGAAGTTCAAACACATAGACACATCCCAACTACAAGTTCAACCAACTATCGGAGAGCATAATCATTTGCTCCTTCCCCTCTTGGAGGTACGGTCCTCGTTACTCTTTGAACGAGTCTCGGTCTTCTTGGACCATCGAGGGAGCGGTCTCTGGAAAGGTTCTGGACTCAGCCATTTCGGCTTCTTTGAATCCCTCTTCATCATCTCTTCAGGTGGTTGAGATGATTGGGTTGGTGGAGGTTGTAGGATCGAAAGTATGTCTAGAGGGGGGGTGATTAGACTACTTGTAAATATAAAAATTCTGCCTTTTGATCATGAACAGTTTTTGGCAGATTCACAATTATGATCAAGTCAAGTATCACCCTACACATGCAATTCTAGAGTATAAGCAGCGGAAAGTAAATTGCACATGTAGTAAAGAGAGGTGGAGAAGATCAAACGCAATTTGGAGACGCAATGATTTTTCCCGTGGTTCCGATAGGTAGTGCTATCGTACATCCACGTTGATGGAGACTTCAACCCACGGAGGGTAACGGCTGCGCGAGTCCACGGAGGGCTCCACCCACGAAGGGTCCACGAAGAAGCAACCTTGTCTATTCCATCATGGCCTACGCCCACGGAGGGCTAGCCTTACTCGGGGTAGATCTTCACGAAGTAGGCGATCTCCTTGCCCTTACAAACTTCTTGGTTCAACTCCACATCTCGATAACGGAGGCTCCCAAGCGACACCTAACCAATCTAGGAGGCACCACCCTCCAAAAGGTAATAGATGTTGCAGATGATGATGAACTCCTTGCTCTTGTGCTTCAAATGATAATCTCCCCAACACTCAACTCTCCTCACTGATATGGCTGTGGTGGAAGAAAGGATTGAGTGGAAAGCAACTTGGAAAGGCTAGAAATCAAGTTTCATATGGTAGGAATGGAGCAACTTGATCTCAACACAAGGGTAGGTAGTTCTCTTCTCAGAAAGTGTAAGGTAGGAGTGGTAGTTCTTTCTGATGGCTCTCTCCACGAATGAAGAGGGGGTGGAGGGGTATATATAGCCTCCACACAAAATCCAACCGTTACACACATAATTGAACAATCACGGTGAGACCGAAGTGGAAACTCGGTCAGACCGAAAGTTCAAATATAGTTAACGTTGGGGTTTTCGGTGGGACCGAAAATACCATCTCGGTTTGTCCGATTTGAGTCAATACAGGAACTTGCCAATTTCGGTGGGACCGAAATTATCAACTCGGTTATTCCGATATGACGACAAATGGTTACAGAAGGTTGGCAGCCCGTGTTTCGGTGAGACCGAACTCAAACTCGGAATGACCGATTTTTCTAGGGTTTGGCTTATGGCTGAGGTGGTTCATCTCGGTGGGACTGAGTTTGGAAAATCGGTTTGTCCGAGATTACTTATGAGTGTGTATTGTAGTGAAAGTTGCTGATAGTTGAAGGAGATATATCACTAAGCACTTGAGCAACCAGATCATCAACACAACCTCATCCCCTTTTAATAGTATTGGCTTTTCCTATGGACTCAATGTGATCTTTGATCACTAAACCAAAAATGGAGTCTTGAGCTTTTGCCAATGCTTGCCTTAGCATTTTGAGGGGTCCACTTCTTCAGTCATTTCCATACCCATATCACTGAACTTCTCTGAAATGATTCTCAAGTAACTATTAGTTCAATGATATATATGTTGTTATTAATTACCAAAACCACCCGGGGATTAGTTGCACTTTCAATCTCCCCCTTTTTGGTAATTGATGACAACATATAGATCAAAGCTTCGACAAAAGATATAATCAATGAATAATATCATCGCTTTGAGAAGTATGTGATAAGCAAGAGCTCCCCCTAAATTTGTGCATTATTTAAAATTTGCGTTTGAATGCAAATGCACAATCAATTAGGATCGTGGGTCACTCTTCCGTGTCACATACATCTTGGTGGAGCGCACAAAATGATAAGAATGAATAACATGCACCCAATCACCAAGACAAGAGTAAATAATCATACAAGATAGGAAAAGCATATGATAAGCATTAAGCACACATTAAAGCATAGTATGACCAAGCACTCATTAAGGTAGCATCAAACGTAGTATCAAGCACACTGAAAGTTTCAAGAACCAAAAGACCAAAAGTATCTCAAAGAAACCGCAAAAGAACGAAAGAGCACTCTCTCTCTCAAAGCACTATGATCTATACAATTTCTCCCCCTTTGGCAACAAGTTACCAAAAAGTTTGAAAAAGCATAGAGCTAAACGTCACTGTGGGCTCTGCTGGCGGCTCCCGTCTGGGTAGATGTCGGAGTAGATATGACGGCATCGGCGAAGACTTCAGCTGATGTCTGCGCTGGAGGAGTGGATGCTGGAGCTGTGGCTGGAGTGACTGCTGGAGCTGTAGGAGGTGCTGAAGTGGTAGTCCTGGTGTCAGTCACTGGAATAGCAGCTGATCGGGATCCTCTGGGAACCGGAACAGTCTGGCGATGAGAGTCCTGGACTAGATCATCCTGCATGAGCTCTGCCCTGTCCTGCTTTGCTTCCTCCATGTCTGCCTCAAGCTTGTTGACGGTCACCTGAATTTCAGTCAGCTTCACGTCTAGAGCGTGGATCTTCTCGTCAACAATCCTCTCTAGGCTCTCCTGAGATTGTTCAATGCTGGCCAGGCGTTGTTCAATCCTCTGGGTAGCTTCAAGAATCTGCTCTCCGAAGCTCTTTGGTTTAGCTGCTGTTGCTGCTGCCTCTTTATCAGCTTTGGCTTTCCTAGCAGCTTCAATCTTGGCTTGACCTTCAACCGAAGTTGGATCCTCCTCGTCCATCACAACAACGTTGTCTTCATGCTCTGGCTGCAGTGGTAAGTGCTTCCTATCCAACAGGAATTTGCCCGTGCCAAACTTGGCATTGATGAGCATCTGAATCTGCGGGGCAAATCTACATGACCTCTTCTGGTCAGCTGCAGTCCTCTTAATGGTCTCTACCATTAAGTCCATCACCTTGAAAGGTGCCTTCTCATCAAGTATGTGCAGCATGTTGATAGAATAGCCTCGGATCATGCGATGGTCTCCAGACTTGGGCATCAAGGTATGCCTCAGAATAGTGTTAGTAGTAGGTAGACCTGCCTGGAGATAGTACACTGAGCCAAGCTTCCACACTTCCAAATCTGCTGCGGGGATCTCCTTGTACATGTTCTTCATGGAATCATGGTTCTTCTTGGGAATCCCATAGACATCAATGTCGTCCTCTCTTTGCACTGGAGCATTCAGAAGTTCTGCCCATTCTTCAACAGAAGAAGAAAACCTTTGACCTTCAGTCATCCAGGTGATCTTCCCATCAGGATAGAAGTGGGCTGTGGCATAGAACTGCATAATCATCTCATCGTTCCAATCTGTCAGTTTCTGACCCACAAACTCATCAACTCCACATGCAGTGAAGCTTTCATGCACATGGGGAAAGAAGTCTCGGTGCTCTTCGCTGTCAATGTACTTCCAGTCAACGTATCTGGTATCTGCAACAATTGGCTTCTTATCCATCAGCACAGTCTCATAGAAGTCCTGCTGCTCTCTGGTGTGGAATCTGGGGTCCACAGCAGTCCTTCTCCTCACGGCATATGGATCAGTCTGTCTCCATAGCCCGAGACCTCTATCTTTCCTTGCTTTCATATCCTCGGCTTGAGGATGAGCATCATTGTGGAGTGGCAGATTTGGACGGAGCTTCAGCAACACATGTTCTTCTTCATCAGACTCAGACGGTGGCACATCACCCTTGTTCTTCTCAGATGCTGGAATGTTCCTGGTTGTCCTCTTGGGCTTGGCAGAAGGCTTTGTTGGAGCTGCCTTGGCTTGAGCAGGCTTCTTGGGCTTTGAAGTGGCTCCAGCCCTAATAGCATCACCCATGAGTTTCTGCTTCTGAGGAGCAGGCTGGGGTGTTTCTTCTTCTTCTTCTTCAACTGCTGCATCTGCATGAGGATCAACATACACTACCCTCTTCCTCTTGGAAGTTTTCTTCACTTTACTTGGGGCTGGCTCTCCCAAGTTCAGTTTCTTGGCAATAGTTGATTGCTTGACCTTGCTGGTGCCTTTCTTTGACTGCTGCCCTTGTTGCTCTTTGGCAACAACTTTTCTCTTAGGCTTGGAGGTTACTTCCTCAGCAATGAAATCAGAGTCCTCATCATCAGAATTTCTCTCCTTTCTGGTTCTGGTGGCTGCAGGAGGTAAGCCACTAGGTGTACTCCTCTCACCATCATCAACTGGGCTACTAGCCTCAGGACTAGTGTCCGCTTCCGGAATGTCTGCAAAAGGTGACTCTGATCTGTTCTGGCTGTCACTGGCATCTGACATGGCTGACAACCTGTGAATAGATAAGGTATAGGCAGAGTAGAAGAGTTATCACAAACTGCAGAAGTTTTTGCAAACAAAATGAGTTCAAATCTTAGTTTTAAGTTTTCACAGAATGCATTTCGGTCAGACCGATTTTCAGTTTCGGTGAATCCGAAGTGTATAACAGAAACTTAACACACCACTTTCGGTTGGACCGAAATGGGTTTCGGTCCTGCCGATAAACTAGGGTTTCACTAAAACTATACTTCGGTCACACCGATTTGCACAACTCGGTTGGACCGAAAGTGCAGTGCAATGGCCAGAGGCCGAATCGGTCACACCGAAAATTTAAACCCGGTTTCACCGAGATGTGTTCCGTGGAAACCTAACCCTAAGAATTTTACTCGAAACTTGGAACCGATCTGGTGGAGAGGAAATTTTCAAACGTGGGCAGATATAGGGCAAACCAAACGTGCAATGAATCGGATAGGGAGCACGAGAGGGATCGAGACTCACCCTAACTTGGTGGAGTCCCTCTACGGCGGCAACGGCGCGGAGGAAAAGTCCGTTGACGGCGGCGGAGACCTGCGGCGAGGGCGCACAGGCGACGACGGCGACGATCCGGAGATCAGGGCGACGGCAGCAGGGGACGTGGGAGCGAAACGTTTGAAGGAATAATCAACACGCGCTGCCTCAGTATTTATATCCCCTTGCTGTCGGTGGGACCGAGTTGAAAAACTCGGTGACACCGAGATGGATAACTGCTATGCAGTTACGCATTTCGGTCACGCCGAGATTTAGAACTCGGTTTCACCGAGATGAAACCTAGATCAGTCTAAGTGGTTTCGGTTTGACCGAGTGGGAGAAGTTGGTCTGTCCGAAAATCACTTAGAAGGTTTTGGAAGTCAGCCTTAGACGGATCGGTGGCTCCGAGTGCTCCTCACTCGGAGGGTCCGAAAATGACTTGTTCAAAGTTTGTGATATAAGCATGAATAGAATTTGAGACAAGAAAGCATAGATAGCTAGGGGAGGTGCTTAGGCATTCTTGTCCATCCATTTGGCCAGAAAAATCAAAACAATCAAAACAACAAATGGATGTCCTCGAATGGATAAAATCATGCATTCAACATGCTCACACAATAAGATAGCAAATGAAATATGTGTCAAACATGCACAACCAAAACTCTAGCTACTAGCACACAATTTGTCGATGACTAGGTCATCTTTATATGAGCATATTGACTTAGGAGCCAAATGAGAACATTTGATCATAGGTCATACTCATCGTTTAAGCACAAGTGGGGTTACCACTTTTACATAAAGCATTGATGTGTTCACATCATTTGGAGATGCTTTAGCTCAATTTTTAGAGCAAAGCTCCCCCTAGATGTGAGAACCCCTTTTAAAGGGTCAAACTAACCTTGGGTTGTCGTAGAAGACTTCATGTAGATGTTGAAGATGTGGATGCTCAATGTTGATGTAGATCATCAAGAGTTGGGAGCTATCCTTTGGATTAGGGCACTTTCAATACCTACATGGGTTAGTCCCACAAGGAACAAACAAGGATATCCATAGACATAGATTGAAGTTCACAAAAGATGATGTCCATGAAAGCAATGATTACCTTGTCCCTTGACTTACCAACAAGAGGGTTTGTGACTCCATGAACTAGTGCATAATGTGGAAGTTGATTGCACAAGTTGCCAAAATGAATATGAGTGAAGTATGTTGGCGGAGTCACCCTCAAGAACTTTCTAGTTCTTCTTCTTCGGGATCCACATCATCTTGATGGGAATCCTTGGGGTTGTAGTTGAGCTTGACGAAGTAGAACTTGACGTGTCCTTGGGAACCCACTTGACCATGGCTTGAGGTGCTTCAATGAATGCATCAATCTCTTCTTGAAGCTTGTCCTTGGCTTTTAGCTTGTGGTCTTGTGGTGGAAGGTCATCTTGAGCTTGTTCCACATTGGAAGAAGTAGGATCATACTTCTCCTTTCGAGAAACAAACTGTGGAGTAGGGTATTGACCTTCTTCCCACTCAACACCTTCGGCGTTGAACTTTCGCTCAAAACCAATTCCTTGATTCTTCCGGTGCCTTCCTTGTTTGCGAACAATTTCCTCAAAGTTCTTGCTTCCGGCAAGACTCTTGTAGACACCTTTCTCTATGATTTCCTTCAATAAGCTATTCTCTTGCTCAAGTGTAACTTGGCTTGAAACATTGTTAGTGGAATCAAGAGAACTACTAGAAGCAACAATATTAGATTTAACATGGTTATTGTTACTACTAGAGGAAGAATTTTTCTTATGCTTGTCATGCTTAGTCTTAATAGGTGGCAAGAAATTAGACAAGAGAAGTCGTTTGGCAAGATATGAAGAACTCTTCTTTCGAAGATCGTCATTGATCGCTTTTAGAAACTCATGTTCTTGCTCTAGAGTGAGCTTCTCGAAGCGTAGCTTCTCATGAGATCTTAGGAGCTCTCTATGATCTTCTTGAGTTGTTTCATGAGCTAACTTAAGAGTGTTTAGTTCTTTAGTTAGACGCTCAATCTCCTTCATAGCATTGTCATTCGACTCTTCTCGACTATAAAGACTACTAGCATTTTCATCGTTACTAAGCTCACTAGATTTATCATGCAAGAGCTCATCTTCACCAAGCAAGTCATCCTCATCACTATCAAAGTCAATGAATTCAGGGTGTGTTACCTTGGGGCCTTTAGACATGAAGCATCTTCCAATTCCCTCATTTGGTGAATCAAATAAGTCGTAGGAGTTGGAGTTGGAGGATACGAGAGCAAGACCGGCAACACCTTCATCTTGACTGTAGTCGGAGTCGGAGTGATAGCTTCCATCGGATTGATTGTCGGAGTCGGAGCTGGAGACCCATTCACCTACATGAGCTTGATGTCTTCTTCTTGTGTAGCTCCTTGATGACTTGTCTTTCCTCTCCGAATCCTTGCTTCTCCGAGAGGGTCTTCGTTCATAACGATCATCTCTACTCCTTCTCTCTCTCCGAGGTGACTCATCTCTTGATCTTCTTCTTGGAGATTCTTCTCTTCTCTTGTGGGGAGCCGTACACTCATTTGAGTAGTGTCCGGGTCTTCCACAATTGTAGCAGTTTCGATCACGACTAGAAGATCTCTTTTCATCATATGATCTAGACTTTGAGCTTCTCTCTTTGCCTCTATTCTTGTAGAATTTGTTGAAGTTCTTAACCATTAGGCTTATCTCTTCATTGGAAATTAACTTGTCACTTGAGGTTGTGGGAGCATCACTTGTAGCTTTGTAAGCACCGCTTGACTTGTTGTGAAGCTCTTCCTTATCCTTAAGTGTCATCTCATGAGCAACAATTCTTCCAATGACTTCAGTTGGCTTGAGAGTCTTGTAGTTTGGCATCATTTGGATCAAAGTGCACACGGTGTCATACTTTCCATCCAAAGCTCTGAGAATCTTCTTAACGATGAATCGGTCGGTCATTTCTTCGCTTCCTAAGCCGGCAATCTCATTTGTGATGAGAGCAAGCCTAGAGTACATTTCAGCGACTCCTTCACCATCCTTCATCTTGAACTTGTCAAGTTGACCTTGAAGAATATCTAGCTTTGATTCCTTCACAGACTCGGTACCTTCGTGCATTTCAACCAAAGTATCCCAAATCTCTTTAGCATTCTCAAGACGGCTGATTTTGTTGAACTCCTCGGGACACAAGGCATTGAAGAGAATGTCACAAGCTTGAGCATTGTTTTGCAACATCCGCAACTCTTCCGGTGTAGCTTCGCGATCCGGAACTTTTCCTTCCTCGAAGAATTCACCTTGCATACCAACACAAATAATGCCCCATGCGGCTGGGTTATGACCAAGAATATGCATTTTCATTTTATGCTTCCAACTAGCAAAATTTGTACCATCAAAGTAAGGACCTCTACGATAATTACCCTCACTAGACGCCATACTCTCCTAGGTTGTGAAACCAAGCTTATGGAGTCCAATGCAATGGAAACCAAAACAATGGAGACCAAAGCTCTGATACCACTTGTAGAATCGAAAGTATGTCTAGAGGGGGGGTGATTAGACTACTTGTAAATATAAAAATTCTGCCTTTTGATCATGAACAGTTTTTGGCAGATTCACAATTATGATCAAGTTAAGTATCACCCTACACATGCAATTCTAGAGTATAAGCAGCGGAAAGTAAATTGCACATGTAGTAAAGAGAGGTGGAGAAGATCAAACGCAATTTGGAGACGCAATGATTTTTCCCGTGGTTCCGATAGGTAGTGCTATCGTACATCCACGTTGATGGAGACTTCAACCCACAGAGGGTAACGGCTGCGCGAGTCCACGGAGGGCTCCACCCACAAAGGGTCCACGAAGAAGCAACCTTGTCTATTCCATCATGGCCTACGCCCACGGAGGGCTAGCCTTACTCGGGGTAGATCTTCACGAAGTAGGCGATCTCCTTGCCCTTACAAACTTCTTGGTTCAACTCCACATCTCGATAACGGAGGCTCCCAAGCGACACCTAACCAATCTAGGAGGCACCACCCTCCAAAAGGTAATAGATGTTGTAGATGATGATGAACTCCTTGCTCTTGTGCTTCAAATGATAATCTCCCCAACACTCAACTCTCCTCGCTGATATGGCTGTGGTGGAAGAAAGGATTGAGTGGAAAGCAACTTGGGAAGGCTAGAAATCAAGTTTCATATGGTAGGAATGGAGCAACTTGATCTCAACACAAGGGTAGGTAGTTCTCTTCTCAGAAAGTGTAAGGTAGGAGTGGTAGTTCTTTCTGATGGCTCTCTCCACGAATGAAGAGGGGGTGGAGGGGTATATATAGCCTCCACACAAAATCCAACCGTTACACACATAATTGAACAATCTCGGTGAGACCGAAGTGGAAACTCGGTCAGACCGAAAGTTCAAATATAGTGAACATTGGGGTTTTCGGTGGGACCGAAAATACCATCTCGGTTTGTCCGATTTGAGTCAATACAGGAACTTGCCAATTTCGGTGGGACCGAAATTATCAACTCGGTTATTCCGATATGATGACAAATGGTTATAGAAGGTTGGCAGCCCGTGTTTCGGTGAGACCGAACTCAAACTCGGAATGACCGATTTTTCTAGGGTTTGGCTTATGGCTAAGGTGGTTCATCTCGGTGGGACTGAGTTTGGAAAATCGGTTTGTCCGAGATTACTTATGAGTGTGTATTGTAGTGAAAGTTGCTGATAGTTGAAGGAGATATATCACTAAGCACTTGAGCAACCAGATCATCAACACAACCTCATCCCCTTTTAATAGTATTGGCTTTTCCTATGGACTCAATGTGATCTTTGATCACTAAACCAAAAATGGAGTCTTGAGCTTTTGCCAATGCTTGCCTTAGCATTTTGAGGGGTCCACTTCTTCAGTCATTTCCATACCCATATCACTGAACTTCTCTGAAATGATTCTCAAGTAACTATTAGTTCAATGATATATATGTTGTTATTAATTACCAAAACCACCCGGGGATTAGTTGCACTTTCAATCTCCCCCTTTTTGGTAATTGATGACAACATATAGATCAAAGCTTCGACAAAAGATATAATCAATGAATAATATCATCGCTTTGAGAAGTATGTGATAAGCAAGAGCTCCCCCTAAATTTGTGCATTATTTAAAATTTGCGTTTGAATGCAAATGCACAATCAATTAGGATCGTGGGTCACTCTTCCGTGTCACATACATCATGGTGGAGCGCACAAAATGATAAGAATGAATAACATGCACCCAATCACCAAGACAAGAGTAAATAATCATACAAGATAGGAAAAGCATATGATAAGCATTAAGCACACATTAAAGCATAGTATGACCAAGCACTCATTAAGGTAGCATCAAACGTAGTATCAAGCACACAGAAAGTTTCAAGAACCAAAAGACCAAAAGTATCTCAAAGAAACCGCAAAAGAACGAAAGAGCACTCTCTCTCTCAAAGCACTATGATCTATACAATTTCTCCCCCTTTGGCAACAAGTTACCAAAAAGTTTGAAAAAGCATAGAGCTAAACGTCACTGTGGGCTCTGCTGGCGGCTCCCGTCTGGGTAGATGTCGGAGTAGATATGACGGCATCGGCGAAGACTTCAGTTGATGTCTGCGCTGGAGGAGTGGATGCTGGAGCTGTGGCTGGAGTGACTGCTGGAGCTGTAGGAGGTGCTGAAGTGGTAGTCCTGGTGTCAGTCACTGGAATAGCAGCTGATCGGGATCCTCTGGGAACCGGAACAGTCTGGCGATGAGAGTCCTGGACTAGATCATCCTGCATGAGCTCTGCCCTGTCCTGCTTTGCTTCCTCCATGTCTGCCTCAAGCTTGTTGACGGTCACCTGAATTTCAGTCAGCTTCACGTCTAGAGCGTGGATCTTCTCGTCAACAATCCTCTCTAGGCTCTCCTGAGATTGTTCAATGCTGGCCAGGCGTTGTTCAATCCTCTGGGTAGCTTCAAGAATCTGCTCTCCGAAGCTCTTTGGTTTAGCTGCTGCTGCTGCTGCCTCTTTATCAGCTTTGGCTTTCCTAGCAGCTTCAATCTTGGCTTGACCTTCAACCGAAGTTGGATCCTCCTCGTCCATCACAACAACGTTGTCTTCATGCTCTGGCTGCAGTGGTAAGTGCTTCCTATCCAACAGGAATTTGCCCGTGCCAAACTTGGCATTGATGAGCATCTGAATCTGCGGGGCAAATCCACATGACCTCTTCTGGTCAGCTGCAGTCCTCTTAATGGTCTCTACCATTAAGTCCATCACCTTGAAAGGTGCCTTCTCATCAAGTATGTGCAGCATGTTGATAGAATAGCCTCGGATCATGCGATGGTCTCCAGACTTGGGCATCAAGGTATGCCTCAGAATAGTGTTAGTAGTAGGTAGACCTGCCTGGAGATAGTACACTGAGCCAAGCTTCCACACTTCCAAATCTGCTGCGGGGATCTCCTTGTACATGTTCTTCATGGAATCATGGTTCTTCTTGGGAATCCCATAGACATCAATGTCGTCCTCTCTTTGCACTGGAGCATTCAGAAGTTCTGCCCATTCTTCAACAGAAGAAGAAAACCTTTGACCTTCAGTCATCCAGGTGATCTTCCCATCAGGATAGAAGTGGGCTGTGGCATAGAACTGCATAATCATCTCATCGTTCCAATCTGTCAGTTTCTGACCCACAAACTCATCAACTCCACATGCAGTGAAGCTTTCATGCACATGGGGAAAGAAGTCTCGGTGCTCTTCGCTGTCAATGTACTTCCAGTCAACGTATCTGGTATCTGCAACAATTGGCTTCTTATCCATCAGCACAGTCTCATAGAAGTCCTGCTGCTCTCTGGTGTGGAATCTGGGGTCCACAGCAGTCCTTCTCCTCACGGCATATGGATCAGTCTGTCTCCATAGCCCGAGACCTCTATCTTTCCTTGCTTTCATATCCTCGGCTTGAGGATGAGCATCATTGTGGAGTGGCAGATTTGGACGGAGCTTCAGCAACACATGTTCTTCTTCATCAGACTCAGACGGTGGCACATCACCCTTGTTCTTCTCAGATGCTGGAATGTTCCTGGTTGTCCTCTTGGGCTTGGCAGAAGGCTTTGTTGGAGCTGCCTTGGCTTGAGCAGGCTTCTTGGGCTTTGAAGTGGCTCCAGCCCTAATAGCATCACCCATGAGTTTCTGCTTCTGAGGAGCAGGCTGGGGTGTTTCTTCTTCTTCTTCTTCAACTGCTGCATCTGCATGAGGATCAGCATACACTACCCTCTTCCTCTTGGAAGTTTTCTTCACTTTACTTGGGGCTGGCTCTCCCAAGTTCAGTTTCTTGGCAATAGTTGATTGCTTGACCTTGCTGGTGCCTTTCTTTGACTGCTGCCCTTGTTGCTCTTTGGCAACAACTTTTCTCTTAGGCTTGGAGGTTACTTCCTCAGCAATGAAATCAGAGTCCTCATCATCAGAATTTCTCTCCTTTCTGGTTCTGGTGGCTGCAGGAGGTAAGCCACTAGGTGTACTCCTCTCACCATCATCAACTGGGCTACTAGCCTCAGGACTAGTGTCCGCTTCCGGAATGTCTGCAAAAGGTGACTCTGATCTGTTCTGGCTGTCACTGGCATCTGACATGGCTGACAACCTGTGAATAGATAAGGTATAGGCAGAGTAGAAGAGTTATCACAAACTGCAGAAGTTTTTGCAAACAAAATGAGTTCAAATCTTAGTTTTAAGTTTTCACAGAATGCATTTCGGTCAGACCGATTTTCAGTTTCGGTGAATCCGAAGTGTATAACAGAAACTTAACACACCACTTTCGGTTGGACCGAAATGGGTTTCGGTCCTGCCGATAAACTAGGGTTTCACTAAAACTATACTTCGGTCACACCGATTTGCACAACTCGGTTGGACCGAAAGTGCAGTGCAATGGCCAGAGGCCGAATCGGTCACACCGAAAATTTAAACCCGGTTTCACCGAGATGTGTTCCGTGGAAACCTAACCCTAAGAATTTTACTCGAAACTTGGAACCGATCTGGTGGAGAGGAAATTTTCAAACGTGGGCAGATATAGGGCAAACCAAACGTGCAATGAATCGGATAGGGAGCACGAGAGGGATCGAGACTCACCCTAACTTGGTGGAGTCCCTCTACGGCGGCAACGGCGCGGAGGAAAAGTCCGTTGACGGCGGCGGAGACCTGCGGCGAGGGCGCACAGGCGACGACGGCGACGATCCGGAGATCAGGGCGACGGCAGCAGGGGACGTGGGAGCGAAACGTTTGAAGGAATAATCAACACGCGCTGCCTCAGTATTTATATCCCCTTGCTGTCGGTGGGACCGAGTTGAAAAACTCGGTGACACCGAGATGGATAACTGCTATGCAGTTACGCATTTCGGTCACGCCGAGATTTAGAACTCGGTTTCACCGAGATGAAACCTAGATCAGTCTAAGTGGTTTCGGTTTGACCGAGTGGGAGAAGTTGGTCTGTCCGAAAATCACTTAGAAGGTTTTGGAAGTCAGCCTTAGACGGATCGGTGGCTCCGAGTGCTCCTCACTCGGAGGGTCCGAAAATGACTTGTTCAAAGTTTGTGATATAAGCATGAATAGAATTTGAGACAAGAAAGCATAGATAGCTAGGGGAGGTGCTTAGGCATTCTTGTCCATCCATTTGGCCAGAAAAATCAAAACAATCAAAACAACAAATGGATGTCCTCGAATGGATAAAATCATGCATTCAACATGCTCACACAATAAGATAGCAAATGAAATATGTGTCAAACATGCACAACCAAAACTCTAGCTACTAGCACACAATTTGTCGATGACTAGGTCATCTTTATATGAGCATATTGACTTAGGAGCCAAATGAGAACATTTGATCATAGGTCATACTCATCGTTTAAGCACAAGTGGGGTTACCACTTTTACATAAAGCATTGATGTGTTCACATCATTTGGAGATGCTTTAGCTCAATTTTTAGAGCAAAGCTCCCCCTAGATGTGAGAACCCCTTTTAAAGGGTCAAACTAACCTTGGGTTGTCGTAGAAGACTTCATGTAGATGTTGAAGATGTGGATGCTCAATGTTGATGTAGATCATCAAGAGTTGGGAGCTATCCTTTGGATTAGGGCACTTTCAATACCTACATGGGTTAGTCCCACAAGGAACAAACAAGGATATCCATAGACATAGATTGAAGTTCACAAAAGATGATGTCCATGAAAGCAATGATTACCTTGTCCCTTGACTTACCAACAAGAGGGTTTGTGACTCCATGAACTAGTGCATAATGTGGAAGTTGATTGCACAAGTTGCCAAAATGAATATGAGTGAAGTATGTTGGCGGAGTCACCCTCAAGAACTTTCTAGTTCTTCTTCTTCGGGATCCACATCATCTTGATGGGAATCCTTGGGGTTGTAGTTGAGCTTGACGAAGTAGAACTTGACGTGTCCTTGGGAACCCACTTGACCATGGCTTGAGGTGCTTCAATGAATGCATCAATCTCTTCTTGAAGCTTGTCCTTGGCTTTTAGCTTGTGGTCTTGTGGTGGAAGGTCATCTTGAGCTTGTTCCACATTGGAAGAAGTAGGATCATACTTCTCCTTTCGAGAAACAAACTGTGGAGTAGGGTATTGACCTTCTTCCCACTCAACACCTTCGGCGTTGAACTTTCGCTCAAAACCAATTCCTTGATTCTTCCGGTGCCTTCCTTGTTTGCGAACAATTTCCTCAAAGTTCTTGCTTCCGGCAAGACTCTTGTAGACACCTTTCTCTATGATTTCCTTCAATAAGCTATTCTCTTGCTCAAGTGTAACTTGGCTTGAAACATTGTTAGTGGAATCAAGAGAACTACTAGAAGCAACAATATTAGATTTAACATGGTTATTGTTACTACTAGAGGAAGAATTTTTCTTATGCTTGTCATGCTTAGTCTTAATAGGTGGCAAGAAATTAGACAAGAGAAGTCGTTTGGCAAGATATGAAGAACTCTTCTTTCGAAGATCGTCATTGATCGCTTTTAGAAACTCATGTTCTTGCTCTAGAGTGAGCTTCTCGAAGCGTAGCTTCTCATGAGATCTTAGGAGCTCTCTATGATCTTCTTGAGTTGTTTCATGAGCTAACTTAAGAGTGTTTAGTTCTTTAGTTAGACGCTCAATCTCCTTCATAGCATTGTCATTCGACTCTTCTCGACTATAAAGACTACTAGCATTTCATCATTACTAAGCTCACTAGATTTATCATGCAAGAGCTCATCCTCACCAAAGTCATCCTCATCACTATCAAAGTCAATGAATTCAGGGTGTGTTACCTTGGGGCCTTTAGCCATGAAGCATCTTCCAATTCCCTCATTTGGTGAATCAAATAAGTCGTAGGAGTTGGAGTTGGAGGATACGAGTGCAAGTCCGGCAACACCTTCATCTTGACTGTAGTCGGAGTCGGAGTGATAGCTTCCATCGGATTGATTGTCGGAGTCGGAGCCGGAGACCCATTCACCTACATGAGCTTGATGTCTTCTTCTTGTGTAGCTCCTTGATGACTTGTCTTTCCTCTCCGAATCCTTGCTTCTCCGAGAGGGTCTTCGTTCATAACGATCATCTCTACTCCTTCTCTCTCTCCGAGGTGACTCATCTCTTGCTCTTCTTCTTGGAGATTCTTCTCTTCTCTTGTTGGGAGCCGTACACTCATTTGAGAAGTGTCCGGGTCTTCCACAATTGTAGCAGTTTCGATCACGACTAGAAGATCTCTTTTCATCATATGATCTAGACTTTGAGCTTCTTTCTTTGCCTCTATTCTTGTAGAACTTGTTGAAGTTCTTAACCATTAGGCTTATCTCTTCATTGGAAATTAACTTGTCACTTGAGGTAGTGGGAGCATCACTTGTAGCTTTGTAGGCACCACTTGACTTGTTGTGAAGCTCTTCCTTATCCTTAAGTGTCATCTCATGAGCAACAATTCTTCCAATGACTTCAGTTGGCTTGAGAGTCTTGTAGTTTGGCATCATTTGGATCAAAGTGCACACGGTGTCATACTTTCCATCCAAAGCTCTTAGAATCTTCTTGATGATGAATCGGTCGGTCATTTCTTCGCTTCCTAAGCCAGCAATCTCATTTGTGATGAGAGCAAGCCTAGAGTACATTTCAGCGACTCCTTCACCATCCTTCATCTTGAACTTGTCAAGTTGACCTTGAAGAATATCTAGCTTTGATTCCTTCACAGACTCGGTACCTTCGTGCATTTCAACCAAAGTATCCCAAATCTCTTTAGCATTCTCAAGACGGCTGATTTTGTTGAACTCCTCGGGACACAAGGCATTGAAGAGAATGTCACAAGCTTGAGCATTGTTTTGCAACATCCGCAACTCTTCCGGTGTAGCTTCGCGATCCGGAACTTTTCCTTCCTCGAAGAATTCACCTTGCATACCAACACAAATAATGCCCCATGCGGCTGGGTTATGACCAAGAATATGCATTTTCATTTTATGCTTCCAACTAGCAAAATTTGTACCATCAAAGTAAGGACCTCTACGATAATTACCCTCACTAGACGCCATACTCTCCTAGGTTGTGAAACCAAGCTTATGGAGTCCAATGCAATGGAAACCAAAACAATGGAGACCAAAGCTCTGATACCACTTGTAGAATCGAAAGTATGTCTAGAGGGGGGGTGATTAGACTACTTGTAAATATAAAAATTCTGCCTTTTGATCATGAACAGTTTTTGGCAGATTCACAATTATGATCAAGTTAAGTATCACCCTACACATGCAATTCTAGAGTATAAGCAGCGGAAAGTAAATTGCACATGTAGTAAAGAGAGGTGGAGAAGATCAAACGCAATTTGGAGACGCAATGATTTTTCCCGTGGTTCCGATAGGTAGTGCTATCGTACATCCACGTTGATGGAGACTTCAACCCACAGAGGGTAACGGCTGCGCGAGTCCACGGAGGGCTCCACCCACAAAGGGTCCACGAAGAAGCAACCTTGTCTATTCCATCATGGCCTACGCCCACGGAGGGCTAGCCTTACTCGGGGTAGATCTTCACGAAGTAGGCGATCTCCTTGCCCTTACAAACTTCTTGGTTCAACTCCACATCTCGATAACGGAGGCTCCCAAGCGACACCTAACCAATCTAGGAGGCACCACCCTCCAAAAGGTAATAGATGTTGTAGATGATGATGAACTCCTTGCTCTTGTGCTTCAAATGATAATCTCCCCAACACTCAACTCTCCTCGCTGATATGGCTGTGGTGGAAGAAAGGATTGAGTGGAAAGCAACTTGGGAAGGCTAGAAATCAAGTTTCATATGGTAGGAATGGAGCAACTTGATCTCAACACAAGGGTAGGTAGTTCTCTTCTCAGAAAGTGTAAGGTAGGAGTGGTAGTTCTTTCTGATGGCTCTCTCCACGAATGAAGAGGGGGTGGAGGGGTATATATAGCCTCCACACAAAATCCAACCGTTACACACATAATTGAACAATCTCGGTGAGACCGAAGTGGAAACTCGGTCAGACCGAAAGTTCAAATATAGTGAACATTGGGGTTTTCGGTGGGACCGAAAATACCATCTCGGTTTGTCCGATTTGAGTCAATACAGGAACTTGCCAATTTCGGTGGGACCGAAATTATCAACTCGGTTATTCCGATATGATGACAAATGGTTATAGAAGGTTGGCAGCCCGTGTTTCGGTGAGACCGAACTCAAACTCGGAATGACCGATTTTTCTAGGGTTTGGCTTATGGCTGAGGTGGTTCATCTCGGTGGGACTGAGTTTGGAAAATCGGTTTGTCCGAGATTACTTATGAGTGTGTATTGTAGTGAAAGTTGCTGATAGTTGAAGGAGATATATCACTAAGCACTTGAGCAACCAGATCATCAACACAACCTCATCCCCTTTTAATAGTATTGGCTTTTCCTATGGACTCAATGTGATCTTTGATCACTAAACCAAAAATGGAGTCTTGAGCTTTTGCCAATGCTTGCCTTAGCATTTTGAGGGGTCCACTTCTTCAGTCATTTCCATACCCATATCACTGAACTTCTCTGAAATGATTCTCAAGTAACTATTAGTTCAATGATATATATGTTGTTATTAATTACCAAAACCACCCGGGGATTAGTTGCACTTTCAGAGGTCCATAATCTTCATCGTACTCCTCCTCCCCGTTGCCATCATCATCCTCATCCTCCTCCGCGCCTTCTTCATATGTTGCCTCCTCCTCCTCCTCCTCCTCCTGCTCCTCCTCCTCTTGAACCAACCTAGACGACGAGGGAACGTGGCTCAATGAGCCGATGTGACCCTGTGTGGCTGCAGGTTGATAAGCTTCAACCGACCCAGCTCCAGCACAGCCAAGCAGGCCTACCAGCTTGCGACAACGCTTCACGAGCTTCTGCACTCACAATGAAACAAGAGCATAGTAAGTATCAGATTTATGATTGCAAGTGAACCAGATGCATCTGTTCCGAGGAGGCTGAAGTTGTACCTTCATCGCCTCCCTCATATTGTTCTCAGACTCTACGCCTCCGGGGATAGCACCTAGTGCATCTGAGGCTTCAAAGATGCATATGTTCAGCTCACCAGACCGCAAAGGCAGAAGTCAGTGCCGATGAAGAATACAATAATTTAAAGGCATAAGTTTGAACGGACTTACCACTCTGTTGATGAGGGGTGCAAACTCCCTAAATCCACTGTGCATGTCTCTGATGCCGGTCTGGTAGGCCTCTTCCTCGGGGTCATCCCTCTCCAGCTCCGCGATGTCTTCCGCCGTCCACCGAGGCCTGTGACGAAGACGGTGCTTCTGGCCATCATCATACCACCTCATGTGTCGGCCCTCGTAATCATCCCAGCCGGTCACTCTCCTCTCCCTATCTTTACGGTACCTCCATTCATTCCACTCCTTCACATGAGTTTTATGTTGCTCTCCCTAGTCTGTGATCGACTTATTCTTCTGCCGGCTCATCCTGCAAGGCATAGGCCACAAGAAACATCATAATAAAGTCGTCACACAATGAAATCATGTGCATAGAGAACAAAGCGCTCACATGTGGAGCGCATGGCCGCCGGTATCGGTGGGATGAGCCGGTGGGGTATGCTGATACATCCCAAACTGCGTGGCCACGCGGTGTGGCAAGTGCCACTCGACGGCGTACACACAGATCATGGGCACGATGCACCGCCAGAGACCATTCTCCGCAGTGCACATCACGTTCAGATCGAAACCCCGCTCTCGGTCATGATACGGCCACCAGTTTACCTATTACATATACATTGGTAAGTTCCCACTCTCGGTCAAAAGTGGAATCAATGATAACGGTGTTGAGCGAGTTCATATACCTGCGAAATCGTCAAAGCGTCCATCTCGTTGGTGTAGGTCTTGTACGAAGTCTTGTTTAGGCCCATGTAGAGTTTGACAACGTCCCACTCGTAAGCTACGGTGGGGTTTCGAGTCTCGTCGCCGTCTTCGCCATAGGCATCCCATGGGCCTCTTTGCATCTTCTCCGGACGCCCCACCGGCAGCCGCTCCCACATCCAAATGGAGAGGGCCCAAACAAAGCCACCCATATTGGACTTGTCTCCCATCCTCTGCGTTGCGTCGTCGAGCTGCAAAACATCAAATAAGGATCAGATATAACAAAATGTCATGGACACACTTTCGTAGGTAGGTAGGCAATTAGGCACTCTCTTACCGAACGGTATAGGTAGGCGAGAGATGTTGTCCCCCAACTGTACCCTGCCTCCCAGTCCGCTAGGAAGAAGAGATACGACCAGTTGGCAGAGTTCCCGGAGCTGTCTGGAAACACGACCTCCGAGAGAATGTACCATAAGTAGGCCCTCGCGTACCACTCCACATTCGCCTCGTCGGCGCCTTCAAGGCATCTGTGCCGGTGCTCCGTGAGCCAGATCAATGGCACACCGGATGTACAGTTACCCTTAACAACGGGGCAGTCGCCGATGAGGGTGCCAACCCTATTCTGCCAGTTGGCCCTCTCCACTTGCCCGGTGAGTGCATGACCCTCGATCGGCATTGCAGTAATCATAGATCAATCCTCGAGGGTCACCGTCATCTCCCCGCATGGTAGATGGAAATAATGGGTCTCCAGTCGCCACCGGTCAATCAACGCTGTCAGAGCTGCGTGGACAAGCGCCTGCGGCTTACGCTTGAACTGCAACACAAAACCCAACAGACGGGCTTTCTTGAAGAACGGCGCGTAGCGCTCGTCGTATTCCATATGCCCATATACCCGTGACCCCTCATGCGCAGTGACTGGAGCATCTGTCAAAAAGTGAACGTCAAAAGTTAGGAAATTATTTTCATCAATCCGAAAACTTTGCTCAATATTTCATTCATATCACTTACTTCTCCGTTCTCTATGAAACGGGCACGATGACCCTTGTCGAATGCCCAGTCCAGCATGGAGTACCGTGGGCCGATGTTGTCCGCAAGAGGTGCCCGTCTTAATAAAATTTCAAAAAAAAAGAATCATAAGCATAAGCATAAACAAAAAATGAAATTTCTTGGTTACATGAACTAGGGTTCATCTTAAGCATATTCCTCCAAAAACATCTACTACACATGATGGATCACATCATATCAACATGCATCATATCCAAATAAAATCCTCCAACATACATCATATCATCATATTTTTAAATAATTTTTTCCAACAACATCTTCATATCATCATATCAACATGCATCATCAAGCTAGGGTTCACCTTCACATCACCATGCATCATCAAACAAGGGTTCATCATCATATCAACATACATCATAATTTTTTTAACAAAAAAAATTATGAACTAGGGTTCTTCAAACTAACATATGAACTAGGGATTTGAGTTCATATTCAATACCACTACTTACTTAAGAACTAAGAACTAGAACTACAATCTACCTAAAACAATCTTAGGTGAAAAAAAATCCAATCTGAGTTAAAAAATATAAGCGATTTCAAGCAAATAATGCGTCGAATCGGAAGCAAGTTTGCAAAAACTAATTGGAGGGATTGGAGGAGCTTACGTTTCTTTCTTCGGGGACATCTCGATCCACAAAAATGGTGAAGAATCGGCGAAGATCCGAGGGGGAGTGGAGGAGATGGGAGAGGGAGAGAGGGGCGACTTGGGGGAGAAAAGAAGAAGAAACCGATGGGGGAGGGGGAGGGTGGGGAGATGGGCAGGGGTGCGGGCTCCTAGGCGAAATAACTGCTCGGACCCTACCGCCACAAGCTCTGGCGGTAGGGTTAAACAGCCCACCGCCACGAGCCCTGGCGGTAGGGTGCGACGGAGGGGGACGGCGACCGTCACCCCGTGCTGACGTGTATAAGCACCCTACCGCCAAGGCCCGTGGCGGTAGGCTGTCTAACCCTACCACCAGAGCCTATGGCGGTAAGAAAAAGGGTCAAATCCCGAAAACTTTTCAAACAGGGGCCAGATCACGAATTTCTTTGCAAAAAGGGTCAAAACACGAAACTTTGCCTGTTTTGTTGGACCATGCACGGGCATGCACAATGCGATGCATTGCTTGCGTTGCCTTTTTGTTTCGGTGGTAGATCATGGTGAGTTCTTTGCGGTACAAAGTTTTAGATCTACTGCAACGTGTCGACCCAAACAAACAAGTGATTTGTCGGATTTTCGTCCGATTAGGTCGGCAGTATGGACACCATCGTCTGGTCTTGTCCGCCCGCCCGTGGGTGCGCCCAACGCGGCCGGCACATTTCAACATTTTAAAAAATGAAATATTTCACATTGCCACCAAAAGTCCTGACCGTACATTAACTTGAACTAAAAAGACAAAATAAAACAATAGATCTAGTCTCGGTCATTGTTGTCGTCACTGTCGTCCGCAGTGAGGTCAGCTAAGGGCGAAGGCTGCCACGGGACAAGTGGTGGCAGCGTGTGCGGTGCTGTAGCAAGTTGCGCCTGCTCCGGCTGCTGTTGCACCACCGCTGCCACTGCAGTAACCACGTCTACGTGCACACCTGCACGGTCGGGGCTGACACCATCTCTAGTGTGCAAGGCATCGTGGTCACCCACGACCACGATTGCCTCAAATGTCTCAAATGGCACCGTCGACTCCTCATCCTTCTCCATTTGCTTCTCCTCTGGCTCGGGGGCCGCGACATCGCATGTGACCGATAAGGCTAGCTGCTGCGCCAGGCCCACCCATTCGGCGAGTTCATCGAGCTTGGAGTCCTCGAGGACCTCCTTGTAGGACTCGTCCTCCTCGTTGAGCTACTAGGCTGGTGGCGGGGACACACACGCATGCGGTGGGCTAGGAGGTGGAGTACGCGCCCGGGCGACGAAGTATGTCCGGCATCGCGCGTTGTTCTTGTCGCGGAACCAAGTGTCCCAGAATGACAAGCTCGTGATGTACACTGGGTTGCGGCGAAGACTTGCGGTAGCTGATCCCAACGGCGATGTATCTCGACCTTGCGCGTTGTCGGCGTACTAAAGAAGGGGTCCTTTAGCACCCCCAAACTTGTGCACAGACAGTGGCAGCCTTCCCGACGGCGGGGCATGCCGGAGGACCACTGCAAACAAGACTCAAGACTTGGTTGATAAAACTATCAAGAAGACCTCTGGACAGGTGATCGAGAAGTGCTAAGGTAGTACACAAGACCAAGACTGGAGTTGCCAGCAAGCAAACGAAGACCCGGCAAGCTCCATGCCAGCAAGCCCCCACTATCGTGCCATCGCTCCACCTCAGCAACCATCCTGTTGCATCTCAAATAGGTGTTGCGCGGGCAGGTAGTTAGATGAGGCTTGTCTGGTCATGTATCAGCTCGCCGCCACAAGGACAACTTTAATGACACCCGTCCTGAAGGCGTGTCGGAATAATAAGAGGTAGCTGGGCGAATGGCACAGAAGGAGAGACATCTCTTGCTGGAATGCCTCACCAGCACCTCATGACACATTTAATGTGTTTGTCCTAACCCGTCAGAGTTAGGTATTTGGCACTGTAGCCACTATTTACCTTGTGTAAAGACTATTGTGCCACTATGGTGACCCCCTTCTCTATAAAAAGAGGCCCAATGCTACCTTTACAAGGGTCGACACTTTGCTCATTTCACACGCGTAGCTGCATTTATGATAACCCACAAGTATAGGAGATCAATTGTAGCCTTTCTTGATAAGTAAGAGTGTCGAAACCAACGAGGAGCTAAAGGCAGAAATTAATATTCCCATCAAGTTCTATCGACCATCGATACAACTATACGCACACTTAACGTTCGCTTTATTTAGAATAAGGATAAAACTAGAAGTACTTTGTAGGTGTAAAGGGATAAGTTTTGTAAGATAATAAAGAACATGAAAATAAAAGTTAGATGTTGTTTTAGTAAAAGTACAATTAAGTCAGTATAGCGAGTGTTGAAAAGTGGTGGTAGGATTTGCGGAATTGTCCCTAAGCAATTGGCTAACTTACTAGAACGATAGAAAGTTTTTATGTGGGAGAGGCCACTACTAGCATGTCATCACTTACTTGTAATTCTATGCACTTACGATTGGAACTAATTGCAAGCATCCGTAACTACTAACATTCATTAGGTAAAACCCAACCATAGCATTAAGATATATTGCCCCCCCTTCAATCCCATGCAAATCAATTTCTATGTTAGGAAGAAGTTTCTGTCACTCTTACCCTCCAATGCATAGTCCTATCAACATACAACTAACCCTAAAGTGTGATCCACACACGCGCTCATATGATGGACACCAAAGGGAAGCAACATAACCACAAGCAATTTAAACCAATCATAGCAATTCACCAATTACCAACAGGACAACAAAAATCTACTCAGGCATCATAGGATGGCAACACATCATTGGATAATAATATGAAGCATAAAGCACCATGTTCAAGTAGAGGGTACAACGGGTTGCGGGAGAGTGGACCGCTGAATATATATGAGTGAAGGTGATGGAGGTGTTGATGAAGATGACGAAGTTGTTGGTGTAAATCGATGTCACATGACGATTGCCCCGGCGGCCTTCCGGCGCCACCGGGAGAGAAGGGGAGAGCGCCCCCTCCTTCTTCTTACTTGCCCTTCCCTCTAGATGGGAGGAGTATCCTCCCTTTGTTCCTTGCTCTCCATGGCTCCCGCGGGGCAGGAGCCCCTCCGAGATTGGATCTCTCTCTATTTCGGGTTTTGTTTTATGGCCGAAAACCGTTTCTTAAATTCCCGGAGATCCGTAACTCCGATTGGGTTGAAAATTCGAGGGGATTTTCTTCCAGATACTAATGACCCACAAGTATTGGGGAACAATCATAGTCCTTCGATAAGTAAGAGTGTCGAACCCAATGAGTGGCAGAAGGAAATGATAAGCGGTTTTCAGCAAGGTATCTTCTGCAGGCACTGAGATTATCAGTAACAGATTGTTTGGTAGTAAGATAATTCGTAACGGGTAACAAGTAACAAATGTAACAATGGTGCAGCAAGGTGGCCCAATCCTTTTTATAGCAAAGGACAAGCATGTACAAACTTTTATATTAAGCAAAGTGCTCCCGAGGACACATGGGAATTATCGTCAAGCTAGTTTTCATCATGCTCATATGATTCACGTTCGCTACTTTAATAATTTGATATGTGGGTGGACCGGTGCTTGGTGATGTCCTTACTTCGACAAGCCTCCCACTTATGATCTCTCTCGCAAGCATCCGCAGCCACGAAACAAGAATTAAAAAAATTCTAACCATAGCATGAAACATGCGGATCCAAAGCAACCCCTTACGAAGCAACGCATAAACTAGGGGTTAAGCTTTTGTCACTCTAGCAACCCATCATCTACTTGCTACTCCCCAATGCCTTCCCCTAGGCCCAAATCATGGTGAAGTGTCATGTATTCGACGTTCACATAACACCACTAGAGGAAAGACAACATACATCTCATCAATATATCGAACGAATACCAAATCCACATGATTACTTATAACAAGACTTCTCCCATGTCGTGAGGAACAAATGTAACTACTCACGAAGCATATTCATATTCAAGATCAGAGGGGTATTGAATATCATTAAGGATCTAAACATATGATCTTTCACCAAATAAACCAACTAGCATCAACTACAAGGAGTAAACAACACTACTAGCAACCCACATGTACCAATCTGAGGTTTTGGGACAAAGATTGAATACAAGGCTTGAGAGGAGATGGTGATGATGAAGATTGACCCTCACTCGATGAGAGGATTGTCGGTGATGATGATGTCTTCGATACTCCCCCCCCCCTGAAGAGAAGTTTCCTCGGCAGAATAGCCCCGTCGGAGCCCTAGATTGCTTCTGCCCAGGTCCCGCCTCGAAACGGCGGCGCTTCATCCCGAAAGCCTCATTATGATTTTTGCCAGGTCAAAACCCCTCATGTAGAAGAAGATGGACACCAGGGGCTGGCCAGGGGGCTCACAAGCTCGGGGGCACCCTGGGGGGTAGGGCGCACCCCCAGGCTTTTGGCCACCTAGTGGGTCCCCTTCTGTTCTTTCTTCGCCCAATATTTTTATATATATTCCAAAATAATACTTTGTTAAGTTTTAGGACATTTGGAGTTGTGCAGAATAGGTATATCAGATTTGCTCCTCCGGTCCAGAATTCCAGCTGCCGGCATTCTCCTTCATGTAAATCTTGAAAAATAAGAGAGAAAAGACATGAGAATTATATCATAAAGTGAAATAACAATCCATAATGAATAACAACAAAAAAGCATGATGCAAAATGGACGTATTAGATACTATCTTTCTTGCTGCAGAAGAAGGGACCCAACCGCCTTACAGCGGCGCCACAAGCCTGTTCGACGCGCCCTGGGTAGGGGACACGCCCTTAAACTTGTGGGACCCTCGGGAATCGTCTCGTATTGATTCTTTTTCCCCCAAATCACATATATTCCAAAATAAATATTAGTAAATTTTCATCGCGTTTGAACTTTGTATGATATGGGTATTCTGTGAAACAAAAAACATGCAAGAAACATGAACTGGCAGTGGGCACTCGATCAATATTTTAGTCCCAAATTAATAAAAATGTGGACAAAATATGTGAAAGTTGTAGAATATCGGCATGAAACAATAAAAAATTATAGATACGACGGAGACGTATCAGCATCCCCAAGATTAGTTCCTACTCGTCCTCGAGTAGGTAAATGATACAAAGATATTTTTTATGTGGAATGCTACCTAGCATAATCTTGATCATGTAATCTAATCATGGCATGAATATTAAGACATGAGTAATTCAAGGCTTTAAAAATAATATAAAGACATCAATACTCAAGCATACCAACAAACAATCATGCCTTCCAAAATAAAAATGCTAAAGAACGTTATCCCTACAAAATCATATAGCCTTGTCATGCTCCATCTTCTTAACACAAAGTATAAATAATGCACTACCCCGGTGTCAACCAAGCAATTGGTTCATACTTTTTAACGCGCTTCAGCCTTTTCAACCCCCACACAATACATGAGTGCAAGCCATAGATATAACACTATGAGTGGAATAGAATGCTGTGGTAGAGATTAATATGGAGAAGAAAAAAAATGAGAAAGTGTCACATCGACGAGGCTAATCAACGGGCTATGGAGATGCCCATCAATTGATGTCAGGATTGCCATGCAACGTATGCACTAAGAGCTATAAGTGTATGAAAGCTCAAAATCAAAACTAAGTGGGTGTTCATAATGAAAAATCCCCACTAGTATATTAAAGTGACTACGTAGGAGACTCTCTATATGAAAAACATGGCGCTACTTTCAAGCACAAGAGTGGAAAAGGATAGTTGCAATATCCTTCTCTCTTTTTCTCTCATTTTTTTGTTGGGCTCTTTTTGGCCTCTTTTTTATGGGATCTTTTTACCTCTTTTTTCCTTACTTGGGACATGCTGTAATAATGAATAATGATGATCATCACACTTCTATTTACTTTAAACTCCATATAACAACTTGATACTATAAAAAATATGACTCCATATGAATTCCTCTGGCAGTGTACCAGGATGTGTGATCATCAAGCGTAACATGTTGATGGGCCTCGAACCCCTCGTTGGTTACCCCAAGTGGAAGGTGTAAGATGCAGTAAGTAGAAATGTTTTCCCCTAGCAAAGATGCCAAGGATCGAATCCCCAGAGACTCCTAGGTTCAACAAGTAGGTGTCAATTGCTAACGGCGCAATTAGCAATCAACGTGGACCTGCACACAGATACAAATAACTTTGCTCCCAACGAGTACAGAGAGGTTATCAATCTCTCCGGCCTTGTAGTTCACAAAGGGTTAAAAGCAATGATAGTAGTGATAGATAGTTTTTGCAATAGTAGGTAAATAGCGAAAAGTAAATAGTGGATGTGATCAATGATGGTAATATGGACCGGAGTCTCATGATGTTCACTAGTGATGTCTCTCTCCCAAAAGACGATAAAACAACTATGTGAGGTAAACAAATTACAGTTGGGCAATTGACAGGACCACGAACGCAAACCAATGCTGATTACATTGCAAGAAAGGTTGAGGTTCAAAGCATGGGCGGTACGCCAAAGTAAGTAGACCGAAATCCATCAATATCTACTACTAATCATCCACCTTGAGATATCTATCCAGAACATCTCGCTGGTATTAAGTTGCGAGTCCCACCCATAGTGTAAACTCAATGCAACAGACAACTGCATTAAAAGAACTTTGCGTAAAGTAAACAATCCTTGCACCCGCGGGCACAAGCACCGTTGTTTTCCCCCTTGTGGCAACAACACATCCCCTAGACTCATGTTTCTGTCACTCAAGCTAGTCATCGAGGGGCATGAACCCACAATCGAGCATAACGTTCCCTCTTGGAGTCACTACCTATTACTCGGCCAAAGCAATAAATAACAACGGAGAACATGCAAGAATTACTTATGAACTAAAATATAAAAGAGGTGAATCAAATATATTACTCAAGATCAATCTGAACATAATCTCATAATCCATCGGATCCCAGCAAACTCAACATAGCAATAGCATAAGGATTACATAGGTGCCTCGATCATGTAGGGTAGCTCACGAGGACTAATTAGTGAAGCACAAGAACGGGAGGAGAACATCACATAGCTACTGGTCATGGACTCATGGTCCAAGGGAGACTACTCACGAGTCATCCGGGAGGCGTCCATGGTGGTGGAGAAGCTCCCGGTGGTGATCCTCCCCTCCGGCAGGGTGCCGGGAAGAGTTCTCCTGGTGCTCCCGATCTTGGAAGCGGCGGCGGCGGCGGAACAGAGATGGGATCGCGAAAAGAAGTTCTGTTCTGAGGGTTACGGAGGACCCTTTAAATATATGCCAAAGTAGGGCACCGGGGGAGCCTCGGGGGGCCTAGACGCCCCCCCGGCGCGGCCCAGGGGGGGGGGCGCCCACAGGGCGCCTGGAGCCCCTGTGGCCCCCCCAGGCTGCCCTTCAGACGCAGTGTTGTTTCCGGATCGCTGATTTTTTATATAATTTTTCTGGATTTTTCTGGGCAGTTCTCGAAACATGAAAACCTGAAATACAAAAACAGCCGAAAACAAAAACTGGCACTGGGGTGCACTGGATTAGTAAGTTAGTCCAAATATGATCAAAAGTGTATGGAAGTGTATGAATATCATAGCAATATCACCCAAAAGTGGCATGGAGCAAGCAGAAATTATAGATACGTTTTGGACGTATCAACATCCCCAAGCTTAATTCCTGCTCGTCCTCGAGTAGGTAAATGATAACAAGAATAATTTCTGTGGTGACATGCTATTAACCATATAGGACTTTCTCATAGTCATATGACAAAAGCTTACTGAGACAATGATTCTATAGTAATTAAGTTGTCTCAAGAGAAAATCACAAATGACTGAAAGTTTTACAATATGAAACTGAAATATCAAAAAGATTTGCAATGAACATGACGTGCAAATATGATAAAGTGATATCTAGCTTGCCCCCTTTAGTGATGCAAAACATAAATGCAAGGGCACCTTCAAGGTTTAAGTGATGACTAGATACAATCATTTCAGAATAAACGATATCACAATCATGCAAAAGACAATGCTACTTTGGGACAATGCACATTACACTCAGAATGACAATCATGCTCTCAGTAGTTGGTGCTTCAACATAAAGGTAAAATAAAGGTTAAGTGCTAGAGATTTTTATTTTGAAAACATGGAAGCAATTGTGTCAACGGTAGTAGTACTTCATATGTGTCATGTATAAAACATCTTATAAGTTGCAAGCCTCATGCATCGAATACCAATAGTGCTCGCTCCTTGTCCTAATTAGCTCGGATCCCCATGGGTTATCATTGCATTGCATATGTTTTAACCAAGTGTCACAAAGGGGTACCTCTATGCCACCTGTACAAAGGTCCAAGGAGATAGATCGCATTTGATTTCTCGTTTTTGATAAATCTCAACTTGAGGACATCCATACCGGGACAACATAGAAAATAGATGATGGACTCCTCTTTAATGCATAAGCATATTCTCATGAGAGATTGAGGATTAAGGTCCAAGCTAAAACTTCCACCATGATGAATGGCTTTGGTTGGCGGCCCAATGTTCTTCTCTAACAATATGCATATTAATTCAACCCACGGTAAATCACCCTTACTTCAGACAAGACGAACATGCATAACAACTCACATGATGTTCAACAAAAGTGTGACAGTTGATGGCGTCCCTAGAAACATGGTTACCGCTCAGCAAGCAACTCATAAGAAATAAGATACATAGGCAACATATTCTTTACCACAATAGTTTTAAGGCTACTTTCCCATGAGCTATGTATTGCATGGTTAGTTTGCTTAGTGCAGGTGGAGGTTAGCAAAAGACTGGGAGCGACCAACTAAGAGAGCAATGACGGTCATAATCATGCAGAGCGACAAAGCAATATTGAATCAGGCATGGTAGTTATATCGCTACTTAGAAACAAAAGATCATCAAGGCTTGACAAACTTTCTTTACAGTCTTGAATATGCGTGAGCATACGCCAAGTCAATCAAAATAAATTCTCGAAGGAAGATATTACTAAACCATACCACATCATAGGCAAACAAACCAAGTTGGTATTCCAATAACACATTGGGAACCCCCCAGCTATTTGAGATTAACCAAAAGAAAACCTGAACTACTAAGCACCATCATGAAAGTAGCATCTTTATCATAGACACATTAACCCATGCAACGGAAGCAAACTCTCTTAATAAGGTGAGCATGGTAATTAAAGAGAGTTCAAGCAACCAACTAAAAGCTCTTGAAAAGATAAGCATGAATACTAAGAGCAGAGCACGATAGTAGCTATTAAAAGATAAAGAACACACACAGCATAGATAGACATGAAAATTCTATGTAATGTTCTAGGTAGAGGTGGAGCGTGTTTCTCTCCCACATAAAGGAATGCTGGGTTCCGACTCGTTATGAAAAACTAAAAAAAGAAAACTAAAAGCAAGACGCTCCAAGCATAGCACATAACATATGAAGTGATAAAAATATAGCGGAACGAAAGACGAACTGATAATGTTGATGGAGAAGGGGATGCACGGGGGCATCCCCAAGCTTAGATGCTTGAGTCTCCTTGAATATTTCTTGGGGGTGCACGGGGGCATCCCCAAGCTTGAGCGCTCGACACTCCTGAATCTTTTTATCATCTTCCCTCGCACACTTGAAAACTCCCTTCATACACAACTCATCATAATCTGATTAGCGAGGTTAGTACCCTTAATAAAATAATTATACCTTGCTGGAAATAAGGATATTCTTGAAGTTCTACTGTTTCTCAAGATTGCCAAAAGGTTTTTGCAAAGAAAAAGCAAGTTCTCAATTTGCAAAGCGAAGGTAAGGCAAAACAGGACAGAATCTGTGAAAAACAGAACAGCAGGCAGTAATTGACCTGTTCGGGATACTTCTGCAACTCAAATCAAAAAACTCAGAACTGACGCACGAAAGACAATTATATAGAGAACGCTGTCGAAGAAATTCAGACCAAAAAGATGATCTGGTGATTTTATACGAATTTTTCTATCCAAGGACAGAATCTGTTTCCTGGACAGCACCTCACAACTTTTGAACTTTCTATCAATCAGAGGCTATACTTGGCACAAATATGAAAAGCAAAGATACAATGATGATGCTACAGCAGTAAACAACATCAAGACACAACAAAAGCAAAAAAATTATTCATATGGGCTGCCTCCCAAAAGCGCTTTCTTTTATGCCTTTAAGCTAGGCATAAGACTTTAATGGTGCTCTCGTAGGAATAAGAATTGAAGAACAAAAGAGAGCATCAAGAAGCAAATACCAAACACATTTAAGCCTAACATGCTTCCTATGCATAGGAATATTGCAATAGAATAATTCATTGAAGCATAAAGCAATAAGCATAGGAAGGCAAATCAAGTGTAGCTTCAGAACCTTCAACATAAAGAGAGGGAACTTGATATCATTGAAATATCTATAAGCATATGTTCCCTTCTCATAATAATTTTCAGTGGGATCACGAATAAACTCAACAATATAAGCATCACATAAAGCATTGTTACCATGATCCACATGCAAAAAGGTACTCTTACTCTCCACATAAGCATCATGAAGAGGATAAAACTTAGTATAAAAGAGAGACATAAGCTCTTGCCAATCAAGCAAGTGCGAGTTATCGAGAAGCTTATACCAATCTGAAGCCTTATCTATAAGTGATACGGCGAACAATTTCCTCATGACAAACTCCCTTGATACACTTGCAAGCTTAATAATGAACATAATTGTGACAGATATAGCAAGTGTTCACCGGGATGTCTGTCTCCTGCATAACGATTAGCCAAGATATAATTGATAATACCAGCTGGTATTTTATAGGGCACAATTTCAGTAGGGGGAGGAGCAACCACCACAGGTGTGGGGCGTCTTCCCGCAAGCAACGATCCAATAACAAAGTTGTCCATAAGCATAACTGGTGAAAAGACATAAAGAAAACTGAAAGGTAAACTAACAAGACTAAAAGCAAAGGTAAAAGATAGCGTGCAACTCCCCTATCCTGAAGAGTGGAGTCCCCGGCAACGGCGCAAGAAAATACTCCTTGATGGGCCTCGAACCCCTCGTTGGTTACCCCAAGTGGAAGGTGTAAGATGCAGTAAGTAGAAGTGTTTTCCCCTAGCAAAGATGCCAAGGATCGAATCCCCAGAGACTCCTAGGTTCAACAAGTAGGTGTCAATTGCTAACGGCGCAATTAGCAATCAACGTGGACCTGCACACAGATACAAATAACTTTGCTCCCAACGAGTACAGAGAGGTTGTCAATCTCTCCGGCCTTGTAGTTCACAAAGGGTTAAAAGCAATGATAGTAGTGATAGATAGTTTTTGCAATAGTAGGTAAATAGCGAAAAGTAAATAGTGGATGTGATCAATGATGGTAATATGGACCGGAGTCTCATGATGTTCACTAGTGATATCTCTCTCCCAAAAGACGATAAAACAACTATGTGAGGTAAACAAATTACAGCTGGGCAATTGACAGGACCACGAACGCAAACCAATGCTGATTACATTGCAAGAAAGGTTGAGGTTCAAAGCATGGGCGGTACGCCAAAGTAAGTAGACCGAAATCCATCAATATCTACTACTAATCATCCACCTTGAGATATCTATCCAGAACATCTCGCTGGTATTAAGTTGCGAGTCCCACCCATAGTGTAAACTCAATGCAACAGACAACTGCATTAAAAGAACTTTGCATAAAGTAAACAATCCTTGCACCCGCGGGCACAAGCACCGTTGTTTTCCCCCTTGTGGCAACAGCACATCCCCTAGACTCATGTTTCTGTCACTCAAGCTAGTCATCGAGGGGCATGAACCCACAATCGAGCATAACGTTCCCTCTTGGAGTCACTACCTATTACTCGGCCAAAGCAATAAATAACAACGGAGAACATGCAAGAATTACTTATGAACTAAAATATAAAAGAGGTGAATCAAATATATTACTCAAGATCAATCTGAACATAATCTCATAATCCATCGGATCCCAGCAAACTCAACATAGCAACAGCATAAGGATTACATAGGTGCCTCGATGATGTAGGGCAGCTCACGAGGACTAATTAGTGAAGCACAAGAACGGGAGGAGAACATCACATAGCTACTGGTCATGGACTCATGGTCCAAGGGAGACTACTCACGAGTCATCCGGGAGGCGTCCATGGTGGTGGAGAAGCTCCCGGTGGTGATCCTCCCCTCCGGCAGGGTGCCGGGAAGAGTTCTCCTGGTGCTCCCGATCTTGGAAGCGGCGGCGGCGGCGGCGGAACAGAGATGGGATCGCGAAAAGAAGTTCTGTTCTGAGGGTTACGGAGGACCCTTTAAATATATGCCAAATTAGGGCACCGGGGGAGCCTCGGGGGGCCCAGGCGCCCCCCCGGCGCGGCCCAGGGGGGGCGCCCACAGGGCGCCTGGAGCCCCTGTGCCCCCCCCCCCCCAGGCTGCCCTTCGGACGCAGTGTTGTTTCCGGATCGCTGATTTTTTATATAATTTTTCTGGATTTTTCTGGGCAGTTCTCGAAACGTGAAAACCTGAAATACAAAAACAGCCGAAAACAGAAACTGGCACTGGGGTGCACTGGATTAGTAAGTTAGTCCAAATATGATCAAAAGTGTATGGAAGTTTATGAATATCATAGCAATATCACCCAAAAGTGGCATGGAGCAAGCAGAAATTATAGATACGTTTTGGACGTATCACATGTATAATAATGATGAATGGTGGCTGAGCCACAAATACTATGCAACTATGTGATCATGCAAAGCAATATGGAAATGATGATATGTGTGTCATAATAACGGAACGGTGGAAGTTGCATGGCAATATATCTCCAAATGGCTATGGAAATGCCATAATAGCTAGGTATGGTGGCTGTTTTGAGGAAGATATAAGGAGGTTTATGTGTGATAGAACGTATCATATCACAGGGTTTAGATGCACCAGCGAAGTTCACACCACCTCTCGAGGTGAGAAATGGCAATGCATAGTACTGAAGAGGCTATCAAATTGCGTAAAGGTGAGGGTGCGCATAATCCATGGACTCACATTAGTCATAAAGAACTCACATACTTATTGCAAAAGTTTATTAGCCCTCGAAGCAATGTACTACTATGCATCCCCTAGGGGGGAGGTTTGTCGGAGTTAATGATCGCGCGCCCCCGACCTCCACGCGAAGGAATACAATCAACATTATGCTCCAACTTCTTCGCATAACGAGAGACTATACGTGTGAAAGGATCGATATGGCTGACTACATGGGGGTTGAATAGGCAACTAACAATTTTTAGCATTTCTTTACCAAATTAAACTTAGCATCAAAATAGGTTGTCTAGATATGCAACTAGGCGAGCAACCTATATGATGCAACAATAACAAGCACACAAGCAAGCAAGGGGTACAACACAATAAGCTTGCACAAGTAAAGGTAAGAGATAACCAAGAGTGAAACTGGTGGAGATGAGGATGTGTTACCAAAGTTCCCTCCCTTTGAAGGGAAGTACGTCTCCGTTAGAGCGGTGTGGAAGCGCAATGCTCCCCAAGAAGCCACTAGGGCCACCGTATTCTCCTCACGCCCTCACACAATGCGAGATGTCGTGACTACACTATTGGTGCCCTTGGAGGCGACCGAACCTTTACAAACAAGGTTGGGGCTATCTCCACAACTTAATTGGAGGCTCCCAACGACACCATGGGGCTTCACCACAATGGAATATGGCTCTGAAGTGACCTCAACTGTCTAGGGTGCTCGAACACCCAAGAGTAACAAGATCCGCAGGGGATTAGTGAGGGAATCAAATTTCTCTTGGTGGAAGTGTAGATCGGGTCCTTCTCAACAAATCCCTAGAAAATAAATAAGTTTGATTGGCTAGGGAGAGAGATCGGGTGAAAATGAAGCTTTGAGCAACAATGAAGTTTGGGGAGGGAAGAGGTAGGTCTTCTTGGAGAAGAAGACCTCCTTTTATAGTGGGGGAACAAATCCAACCATTATCCCCACTCCAGCCCGCAGAGAGCGGTACTACCGCTGGTAGCCATGGTACTACTGCAGCCTCCAGCGGTACTTGTTGGGGAACGTAGTATTTCAAAAAAAATCCTTTGATCACGCAAGATCTATCTAGGAGAAGCATAGCAACGAGCGGAGAGAGTGTGTCCACATACCCTCACAGACCGAAAGCGGAAGCATTTAGTAACGCGGTTGATGTAGTCGAACGTCTTCACTATCCAACCGATCCAAGCACCGGACGTATGGCACCTCCGCATTCAGCACATGTTCAGCTCGACGACGTCCCACGAATTCTTGATCCAGTTGAGGTCCCGGAAGAGTTCCGTCAGCACGATGGCGTGGTGACGGTGATGATGAAGTTACCGGCGCAGGGCTTCGCCTAAGCACTGCAATGATATGACTGAGGTGTGTAACTGTGGAGAGGGGCATCGCACATGGCTAAGAAATCAACTTGTGTGTCTTTGGGGTGCCCCCTCCCCACGTATATAAAGGAGGGAGGGAGGAGGAGGCCGGTCAAGGGAGGAGGCATGCCAAGGGGGGAGTCCTACTCCCACTAGGAGTAGGACTCCCCTTTCCTAGTAGGAGTAGGAGAAGAGGGAAGGGAGGGAGAGAAAGAGAAGGAAGGAGGGAGCGCCGCCCCTCCCCCTAGTCCAATTTGGACTTGGCTTGGGGGCGGGCAGCCTGCCCTAGGCAGCCCCTCTCTCTCTCTCCCCTAAAGCCCAATAAGGCCCATTTACTCCCCGGGGGGTTTCGGTAATCTCCCGGTACTCCGGTATTTATCAGGTGTCGTGGAATTAACACGGCAGATGTCCGGTTTAACGGACTTGATGATGGAACCATCGCACGGGTTAGCTTGAAAGGATTCATGGCACACAAAGGACACAGAGGGTTTATACTAGTTCGGCCCCTTTAGAGAAGGTAAAAGCCTACGTCTAGTTGGTTTGGTATTGCTTGGGCGTCGGTTTACAGGGAGCAGATTCGCTTGCCTGTGTCTCGACGGGTTGATTGTTTCTTGTCCTTGAACCGTCGCCGGGTCGTCCCTTTATATAGAGGTGACGCCTGGTCCGGTTTACAGAGTCCCGAGGCCGGCTCATAATCGTGTCCGCCTCGGTCTCTGTCTTTCCTTTCTTATCTCTCAAGTTACATCTCTTGGCGGTTTACAAACCGTACTTCTATACATGGGCCTTGAAATCTCATGGGCCGTAGTCTCTACTAAAATAGTAAAACCAAGTACAATATAACTAAGCCGGCTTACAATATCCGGTTTATACCTACTAACCATATCCCTGACATTAGGCCCCAGAATGATTTGAACTTGTTCATATCAGTCTTCTCTGTCTCGTATAATTTTCTTCTGTCTTCATCTTTTTGTAAACCGGCTCTGACGTCATCTTCTGAAATCATTAAAATCTGACAATGACATCATCTCCGCATTTAATGCTGTGAGCTGTACTGTAGCGTATTTTAAGGGTTATCCCGAAGATCGAGGCATCACGGGATCTTTATCCGATTTCTGTCTCCTCGATTCTTGCACCTGTCGATTCAGATCTGACCCCTGGCTATAAATACTGCCACCCTCCATTCATTATCTTCTTCTCCCTTCATCCTCTTCCTGTGTCTTCTTCCTCCATTGCTGCCCGAGCTCAGACCGCCGCCGACGACCGCCGGATCTCCAGTCCTCGACCGGCCGCTGCATCAACCTGAGCCTTGACCAGATTAATCTCCGCCGCCGATTCACGCTACCCCTGGTATGTTTATCCTCTTTGCTGTTGATCTGCGTCCGCCATTGCTTCACCTTGCTCTTCCGCCATTAGGGCTTCCAATGAAGCTTCGTCTCTTCGTAGATACTTTTCTCATAGAAGTCTTGTGACCTTTAGGCCCTAGTCAGCAGATCCCCCGCTTAGTATTAGATCCGATCTCACCGTCATAATGCTGTAGATTTATCCGTTCCGCCATTAGAGCTCTCAGCAAGCTCCGTGTTGTTCGTTCTTTGAACCTGTGACTCGTAATAGTTTTACCTTTCGATCTTCTCCGTTTTTATTCCGCTGTAGATGCGTCAAAACTTTATTGCTCCTGTCTGACATATAAACCCCATCTTTTTAGAAATAAGTCTCTACAGCTTTTCTTTGAGCCTCTTAGATTTATTTCTTTTCCTCAGCATACTCAGATCTTTCTCTCTTAGCAATCATTTGGAAACCTGTTTTTCTCCTCGGTAGATTCACTAAGTATGTCCAGTTTAAATTGTTATGCCATAAACCGGAAATGATGTAAACTGATGCAATGATTTAAACCGTTCCTCTTCAACTGCCATTTAAACCGGAAATGATAGAACTTGTTTTATGATTGCCGGTTTAACCTTGCCAGCTAGTTCTCCGTTTCAATCATTGTATAATATGAATGGATCCCGGATCATTGTACGTTCATAATCCGTTTCTGTACTTTCTCTTCTTCAGCACTTTGTTCAAATGGCTAAGCAGTATGTTTCGTGCGATTGGGTCCGTTCCGTCGTGACTGAGGATGACTTAGTCAAGCTGTCGAGAATCAGCACATTAGGCCCTCAGGCTGAGCTAAAATGGCGTGCTCCGGGTAATGAATGCCCTCCTACCCCTAGATCCGGGGAAGTCATCGTATTTTTGGACCACATCTCCAGAGGCTTCTCTCCCCCCGGTTCAAGATTTTTCCGGGATGTACTTGCCACCTTCCAGCTGCACCCACAGGATATCGGACCAAATTCTGTTTCCAACATTTGCGATTTCCAAGTATTTTCCGAAGTGTATCTGCAAGAGGAGCCTTCAGTTGATTTATTCCGGGATTTCTTCCATGCAAACCGGCGTACGGAATTTACCAGTGGACCTCACCAAGAGCTTGGCGGGATCAGTATTCAAAAGAGGAGGGATGCAGTCTTTCCTCACGCTGCTTTACATACTCATCCTAAGGAGTGGAACAAATCCTGGTTTTATTGTGTAGATACTTCTCCTGAAGGTGAAAATCCTTTGCCGGGTTATCGCGAAACTCGTATCCCGGCGAATCACCCCTTGCCACAACGGCTAAGTGCTGCTGAACGGACCCGGTTTTCACCGCAGCTCTCCAAGCTGAGAGCCTTTATGGCAAATGGTCTGATTGGCACTGATTTCCTTCGCTGCTGGCTATCCTGGAGCATCCTTCCTTTAAGCCGGCGCCCTAAGTTGATGTGCAAATATTCTGGTAAACCGGATGATCCTCGGTTTTTTACTAAGGATACGCTTTCTGAATCGGAGGTAGTGGAATCAGCCAAGAAGATTGTCAATCCTGCCTTAACAGATTGCTCTAAAGTTGGCTTGGCCCCATACTTTAAGAAGAATAAGCTGCCTGAGGTAAGTTTTCTTTACCCTGTACTTGTAAACCGTCCTCTTTAAACCGTCTTTCACTTGCCTTTGCTTTTTTCAATTAGGCTAATGACCCCTTCTGGAGGAGAAAACCTCAGGAGAAAACTGTAAAGCAGGCTCGCCGGAAAACTCCTGCAAACAAGAAAAGGAAAGCAGCCGTCGATGCCGGTTCTCCTTCTGAGGATGATGATCCGGACTCCGAGGTATACCTTACTCCGGTTTAAGTCTCGCTTTCATGTACTTGTAATCATATCTAATAATACCTTTTCACAGGAACTGCCTGAAGGTGATAACCCGACTGAGATTGAGGTAACTCTTATTTCTTCCGATTCAGAACCTCCTCCTCAAAAAATCCGTCGGACCGTCAGGAAATATCAATTTTCTCATCCCTATGCTAAGTTAGATCCTAACTTTACTTTGAAGAAGCAACAACACGAAGCTTTTCGCCGGACTACTCGCCACAGTGGTTTGGAAGTGGAATCATCTGGGATCTCCATGACCCCGGTTCGAAAGCGCCGTGCTGAGGTGATACTCTCTCCGACTCCTCTTCATCCCAAGGCCGGACTTATCCGAAAACCCCTTAAACCGTCTGATCCTGACTATCAGGAAACTCCGCTGTCTTCTTCCGGTGAATCGACCGCTACACAGCTTCCTCCTTTGAAGACTGTTCCGGGGTAACTCTCTTCACCTTTTCCGGTTTATGCCTCCCCCCTTTCTCTTTATAATGCTAACATATTTTGCCTGTTTTCCAGCAAACCGAAACCCAGCAAAAAGCCCAAGGCAAATAAGCCTGTTGCTGATCCTTCTGCTGATGAACCGGTGATTAATCCGTCCACAGCTGTTCCTCCAGAAGGTACCCCTGCGGCTCCGGTTGAAGAACCGGCTCTTGAAACTCCTGTTGCAGAAAATGTCCAAGACCCACCAAGTCCGGCCCGGGTTAATTCTCCTCAAGTTAACCCGGCGTCTCCTGATCCGGCTCAAGTTGAAGTTACTCCTCCCAATGCACCCACTTCCCCTGACGTTGTTGTTACTGGCACTGCTTATGTTGCGCCAGCTGAACCCACCGTTTTAGCAAAACATACAGCTAAAGCGGAAAAGATAACTCAGGAAAAAGGGAAGTGGAGTACTGATATATCCAGTCTTTCGAGTATGAGTGCTCAAGATATCTATTCCGGATATTTGAACCGGCTCCACAGCAGCCGGGATTATGAAGCCAGCCTAGTAAACCTGATGAGAGAAAAATATGAAGTAAGTTTTCCTCTTCTGTCTTTGCTTTTTTGACGCATCTTTATCTCATAGCAGCCCCCAAGTTCCGGTTTATCTGCTTTATTGAAGGTAATCCGGAACTTTGTAGTTTGAACTGCTGATCCATACATTAGCCCCCAAGTATCAAATAGATAACTTGGTTATGTAGTTGATACTTGTAATTTCAAAATTGTCTCTGATGCATTGCTTCAACTGCCATTAGCCCCCAAGTGTCAAGTAGACAACTTGGTTGTGTGCTTGAGACTTGTACTTTCCATTTGTCTTTTCTGTATTACTTCAACTGCCATTAGCCCCCAAGTGTCAAGTAGACAACTTGGTTGTGTGCTTGAGACTTGTAATTTCTAAACTTGCTTTTGAACTTTTTGTCTACAGGCTGAGCTGACCCGGAATGCTCTGGAAATTAGTGAACTTCGAAGCCGGCTTACGGAGACTGAATCAGCCGCTTCAAAGGCTAAGAAAGAACTTCAAGTGAGTTTAAAGACTGCTGAAGATTTGAAGAGGTTCTTTGACGAGGAGCGGACTACTTTTGAAGTCCAGAAAAAAGATCTTGAGAAACGTGTTCAGGATGCCGAAGGAGCACTTAACCCGGTTACTGAAGAATTGACCGGGTTAAAGCGCCAAATTGACTTGATGACTTCTGCTATTTTTGGTAAACATAATCTGAACTCCTGTCTTTATCTTTGTAACCTGTGACCTGCACCGGTTTAACTTTCATTGCTGTATGTAGGACGCCGTGTCTCTCATCTTGGGGATGACTTATTGAAGAAACTCAAGGCCTGCTATACCTTGGTCGAACAGTTGTACTCTGGAACGCAAAGGATTATCAGTGCCACTTCCTTCGGTAAACCGGCTCCTTCAACTATCAAAGATACTTTGAATAGTTTGTCCATTCTGCCAGCTCGTCTTGAAGAGGTTAAGAAATCGGCTGCTCGAGGAGGTGCTCTTCTGGCTCTTACAAGGGCTAAAGCTTGGGTCCCGGACCTTGATCCGGCGGAGGTGTTAACCGGATTTCCTGATACTAAGGAGGACGGTTCAACCTTCACCAAAAAAGATCTTTATGCCCTGACAAAGGAGATGCGTCCCCTCGCTAGCAAACTTGCAGTGGAATCTGACTTGTCACGATATCATCCATCATACAACCTGCAGAACGAGCGGGTGGAGCGACCGGTTTACGATGTTGTAAACTTAATCCCGCCGGTTCGTCCTCACACCTTTGCTCCTGATATTGATCCTGTTGAGCTTATCAACGATGAAGTATATTTCCGTGCCTTGGCAAAGATTGATTGGCGTGCACCGGACTTCCAACCGCTTCACGAGGATGAAGACGTTCCGGAACAAGACGGTGGCCAACCATCTCAGCAAGGAGAAGCACAATCTTGAATGCCACTGTTGTAATCATGATCGTTATTCCGTCAAACAATGCTTCCAACTATTTGGCTTTTTATGCCTTGTAATAGGTTTAGCTGAATCTTAATGCGCTGTGATCCGACATTTGGTCTTTATGAAGTATTCGTTCGTTGACTTGTTGATTGATGCGGATGCCTTGCTCTGTTCATAAAAAATATCAAAAAACATGTCCTGGTGGCTTACCACTGGACGGATTAACTTGTTCTCTTGACACATCTAATAAGCATATCTTTTTTTTAAAAATAACTGTGATACCTGAATTTATATGTAGCCAAAATACCTTAAACCGGTCAGGATGTTTAAAATCACCTTAATTGGTCTTCATCAATTCTAAATAAACCCTTGAAACTCCTCGGTTCATCTTGTCGATAAATCTTTCTCATCCTGGTTCAGAAATTTGTAACTTGTACCTGATCGTGTACTGCCAACCTGTCGGCTCATCATGAAGTCGATTCGGGTTATGATGAACGCCGGTTTAATTCTCGCTGGTGTTCATGACCCAGACTTATAACATTATAAATAGGTGGCCAACTTCTGGAGCTGTTCCCCTTGATTTAAAAGGTTATAAAACAAAAAACATCAAGAAACACACAATTCTTGTAAATCAAACCATGTAGTCGAGGCTTTTTCAAAGAGCTGCCAGGCTCAAAGCAATGTTCAGCCAATCAATGGGACGTGGGCAAACCTACTGTCCCAAGGAGCCTAGCCAATCACTGAACATGAGCGTATCGACTGTTCAGAGGGCCGATAGAACCGCAAACATAGCCAATCATTGAACGTGAGCGTATCAAACTGTTCAAGGGGCCGATAAAACCGCAAACATAGCCAATCATTGGGACGTGGGCAAACCGGACTGTCCCAAGGGGCCTAGCCAATCATTGAACGTGAGCGTATCAAACTGTTCAAGGGGCTCAAAGAATC
>LR738711.1:181684783-181712193 GCA_902687465.1 Secale cereale | reverse complement strand
GACGTGGGCAAACCGGACTGTCCCAAGGGGCCTGGCCAGCCCTGAACGTGAGCGTATCGACTGTTCAGGGGGCTCTATAATCGTAAACATAGCCAATCAATGGGACGTGGGCAAACCGGACTGTCCCAAGGGGCCTGGCCAGCCCTGAACATGAGCGTATCGACTGTTCAGGGGGCTCTATAATCATAAACATAGCCAATCAATGGGACGTGGGCAAACCGGACTGTCCCAAGGGGCCTGGCCAGCCCTGAACGTGAGCGTATCGACTGTTCAGGGGGCTCTATAATCGTAAACATAGCCAATCAATGGGACGTGGGCAAACCGGACTGTCCCAAGGGGCCTCTGAAGTTCCTCCTGGATCTGTGGGTTTTGCTTTTCTATGGGGTTTTTCTCTTCTTGAGCCGGATATAATCTCTTGTTCCTGAGAGTTCTACCGCTCCTTCACATACCCTGCAAAGATTAGTTTCTAAACCGGCCAACATTGAAATATGATATTTGGTAACAAACTGATATGGTTATTTGTCACAAGATTTGTGTATATAGAAAAAGGGCTGAGCCCCCGGTTTACCGAGGGTGCCGGTTTATTCATTATTCATAATATATACATAGGATACATTGAAGCACATAGCTCAAGTGTAGTACGGCCGTAAATGGGCGATGTTCCACGGCCTCTTCGTCTCCTCTTCCGATGTCCGTGAATCCTTGTGTTCTCGAATGTCCACCAAGTAATATGAACCGTTGTGTAAATTCTTGCTGACCAAAAAGGGCCCTTCCCATGGCGGGGATAGCTTGTGCATATCTGTTTGATCTTGGATGAGCCGGAGTACCAAGTCACCCTCCTGGAACGTCCGGGTTCTAATCCGGCGGCTATGATATCTGCGCAGATCTTGCTGATAAATCGCCGACCGCGCTGCAGCTATATCACGCTCTTCATCCAACCGGTCTAAACTGTCTTGTCTTGACTCCTCATTAACAGCTTCCACATAGGTCGCTACCCTTGGTGAATCATGGCGTATGTCACTTGGAAGAACTGCTTCTGCGCCGTAAACCATGAAGAAAGGTGTATAACCTGTAGACCGGTTTGGTGTGGTGTTAATACTCCAAAGGACAGATGGTAATTCTTCAACCCAACACCCTGGGGTTCTCTGCAAAGGTGTCATAAGCCGGGGTTTGATTCCTCGCAAAATCTCCTGATTTGCCCTTTCTGCCTGACCATTGGATTGGGGGTGAGCCACAGAAGACACGTCCAAACGAATATGCTCTCGTTGACAGAATTCTTCCATCTCACCCTGAGATAAGTTGGTGCCATTATCTGTGATGATGCTGTGTGGAAAACCAAACCGGAATATTACTTTTTTGATGAATTTAACCGCTGTTGCCGCATCACACTTGCTTATAGGTTCCGCTTCAACCCACTTCGTAAACTTGTCTACTGCTACCAGTAGATGAGTTTTCTGATCTTGGGATCTCTTGAAAGGACCAACCATGTCAAGCCCCCAAGTTGCAAAAGGCCAAGTTATTGGTATCATCCGGAGCTCCTGTGCCGGAACAAGGGCACGTCTTGAGAACTTTTGACAAGCGTCACACTTGCGGACCAGGTCCGTCGCATCTGCATGCGCGGTTAACCAATAAAAGCCATGCCGGAAAGCTTTAGCCACTAAAGATTTTGATCCGGCATGATGACCACAATCCCCTTCATGAATCTCTCTTAGAATCTCACAACCTTCCTCAGCTGAAACACACCGTTGAAATACTCCAGACGTGCTACGATGGTGCAGCTCTCCGTTGGCAATGGTCATAGATTTGGAACGCCGGATTATCTGCCGTGCTTCGTCTTCATCCTCTGGTAACTCTCCTCGGCTTAAGTATGCCAAATAGGGTAACGTCCAATCCGGAATAACATGGGTTGCTGCAACCAACTGTGCCTCTGGATCCGGCACAGCTAGGTCGTTCTCTGAAGGTACTTGAACCGAAGGACTGTGCAATTCATCCAAAAAGGTGTTTGGTGGTACCGGTTTACGTTGTGATCCTAGCCGGCTTAAAGCGTCGGCTGCTTCGTTCCTCCGCCGGTCTATATGCTCCACCTGATATCCCTTGAAATATCCTGCAACCGCTTCAACCTCTCGTCGATAAGCCGCCATGAGTGGATCCCTTGAATCCCACTTGCCCGAAACTTGCTGTGCCACTAGGTCTGAATCGCCCAAGCACTTAACCCGGCTCAAATTCATCTCTTTTGCCAGTCGCAAACCATGAAGTAGTGCTTCATATTCTGCTGCATTATTAGTACAAGGAAATAATAACCGGAGGACATAACAAAATTTATCACCTCTGGGGGAAGTTAATACAACTCCAGCCCCCGAGCCCTCCAACTGCTTTGAACCGTCGAAGTGAATCGTCCAATAAGTAAGATCCGGCTTCTCCTCAGGAATCTGCAACTCCGTCCAGTCATTGATGAAATCGACCAACGCCTGAGATTTTATAGCAGTACGCGGTACATATTTTAACTCATGCGGACTGAGCTCAATGGCCCACTTGGCTACCCTGCCTGTAGCTTCCCTATTCTGGATTATGTCTCCCAACGGAGCTGAACTAACCACAGTTATTGGATGCCCTTGGAAATAATGCTTCAGTTTCCGGTTTGCCATGAACACCCCATATACCAACTTCTGCCAATGAGGGTACCTTTGCTTAGACTCGATGAGTACTTCACTCACATAATAAACCGGGCGCTGAACCGGATGTTCCTTCCCTGCTTCCTTGCGTTCAACCACAATCGCAACGCTGACTGCCCGTGTATTCGCAGCAACATATAACAGCAAAGGCTTCTTATCAATGGGAGCAGCTAAAACCGGCGGCTTTGCTAGTTGCTATTTCAGATTCTCAAACGCTGTATTTGCCTCATCACTCCAAATAAACCGGTCCGTTTTCTTCAACATCTGGTAAAGTGGGATCGCCTTCTCTCCCAAACGACTGATAAACCGGCTTAGCGCCGTGATCCGGCCAGCTATGCGCTGAACATCATTGATGCAAACCGGCTTTGTCAAAGATGTGATGGCCTTGATCTTCTCCGGGTTGGCTTCTATTCCCCTGTTCGAGACCAGGAATCCCAGAAGCTTACCAGCCGGAACACCAAAAGCACACTTCTCCGGATTAAGCATCATCCTGTAAGCCCGAAGATTATCAAAGGTTTCTTTGAGGTCTTCTATCATTGTTCTTTCCTCCTTTGATTTGACCACAATGTCATCCACATAAGCATGCACGTTCCTTCCTACCTGTCCTTTCAAACAATTCTGAACGCAACGCTGATAAGTTGCCTGTGCACATTTGAGCCCAAAGGGCATAGACACATAGCAAAAAGCACCAAAAGGGGTTATGAAAGCTGTCTTCTCTTGATCTTCCACTGCCATCTTGATCTGGTGATAACCTGAGTACGCATCCAGAAAACTCAGCCGCTCACACCCTGCTGTGGCATCAATAATCTGATCAATGCGAGGTAGAGCAAAAGGATCAGTCGGGCAAGCTTTATTAAGGTCTGTGTAGTCCACACACATCCTCCACTTCCCATTCTTCTTTAGAACCAGCACCGGATTAGCCAACCATTCCGGATGAAAAACTTCTACTATGAACCCTGCCGCCAAAAGTCTGGCCACTTCTTCTCCTATAGCCTTGCGCCTCTCTTCATTAAAGCGGCGCAGATACTGTTTTACCGGTTTAAACTTCGGATCAATATTCAACTTGTGCTCAGCGAGTTCCCTCGGTATACCTGGCATGTCAGAAGGTTTCCATGCAAAGATATCCCGGTTCTCACGGATGAACTCGATGAGCGCGCTTTCCTATTTGGGATCAAGGTTAGCACTGATAGTGAACTGCTTGGACGAATCTCCTGGCACAAAATCAATCTGCTTAGTTTCTTTCGCTGATTTGAACTTCAATGCCGGATCATGCTCGGTCGTTGGTTTCTTCAGCGGAGTCATATCTGCCGGATCAACATTATCTTTATAAAACTTTAATTCTTCCGTGGCACACACCGCTTATGCATAAGCTGCATCACCTTCCTCACACTCCACTGCTATCTTACGACTGCCATGCACCGTAATCGTGCCCTTATGACCCGGCATCTTAAGCTGTAAATAAACATAACATGGCCTAGCCATAAATTTAGCATAAACCGTCCTTCCAAACAAAGCATGATACGGACTTTTAATTTTGACAACTTCAAAAGTGATCGTCTCCGATCTGGAATCATGCTCATCTCCAAAGGTAACTTCTAAGTCAATCTTACCAACCGGATAAGCTGACTTACCTGGGACCACCCCATGAAACACTGTGTTTGATGTTCTTAACTTTTTATCTGTCAGACCCATACGACGGAAGGTCTCGTAGTATAATATGTTGATAATGCTACCCCCGTCCATGAGGACTTTAGTAAACTTGTATCCTCCCACCTGAGGTGCCACCACCAAGGCCAAGTGTCCCGGATTATCCACCCGTAATGGGTGGTCCTCTCTGCTCCATACAATGGGCTGTTCTGACCATCGGAGGAATTGCGGCGTCGCCGGTTCTACTGCATTAACAGCCCGCTTTAAAACCTTCTGGTCTCTCTTACATAAACTCGTGGTGAAAACATGATATTGACCGCTGCTCAACTCCTTCGGATTACTCTGGTATCCGGATTGCTGCTGTTGCTGCGGACGCGGTTGCTGCTGGTTTCCTTGGTTATTATAACTCCCTTGGCCTTGCTGCTGATTACTCTGACTGTTGTAACCACCTTGATGATGCGATTGATTTCCGTGACCATGATAACCACCTTGATGATGTGTTTGACTTCCCTGACCATTGTAACCACCTTGATGATGCGATTGATTTCCCTGACCATTGTAGTTTCCTTGATTATTTTGGCCGCCCGGCCGGGATTGATAACCGCTGTTGTTCCCTTGATAACCGCTGTTGCCCCTATATCCTGATCCGGAGTTGTTCCCTTGATAACCCGGACCATAAAACCCGGGCCCTGAACCGCCGTTCGGGGGCCGGCTAGGAGGATTAAAACGGCCGTTCCCTGCTTTCATAAAGGGTATGCACTCTCTTATAGAATGCCTTGCAATCCTCCCTCTTCCGCTATGCTTTATACAGGGTTGATCCAAATCCTGCTCCCAACCCGGGTTTCCTCCGCCGGTTTGGAGAGTGGAACCCTGCGGATTGACCTGAAGACCGCCTTGAACCTGTGCATTAGCAACAAAATCGGAACTATTTTCTGCCTTCCTTTTACCCAAAAAGCTTGAAGTGACCGGATTAGCCGGCACCGGTTTACCGGACTTGCTGGCCTTCCCCGTTTTATCTCCTTCCGCTTCTGGATACTTGGTGTTATCTGAGTCTCCGTATTTCACCAGGGCACTCATTAAAGTCCCCATGTCATTGCAATCCCGTTTAAGCCGTCCGAGTTTTAACTTTAAAGATTCAAACCGGCAATTGTTTTCCAACGTCACTATTGCCGTACTAGGATTGATACCATTTGAAGAGTGTAAGATCTCCGCCACTCTGCGCACCCAGGCTGCTGTAGACTCCTGCTCCCCTTGCACACAGGCTGCTAAGTCTATCACTGACATCGGTTGCTTGCATGTATCCTTGAAGTTTTTGATGAACTGACTGCGCAGCTCCCCCCATGACCCGATAGAATTCGGGGGTAGTGCCTTTAGCCAGGTCCGGGCCGTGCCCTCAAGCATCATAGTGAAATATTTGGCACAAGCCGATTCATCCACATCCAGCATCTCCATGGCCATCTCGTAACTCTCCACCCAAGCTTCGGGTGGTAAATCGGCTGTGTAATTAGGCACCTTGCGAGGTCCTTTGAAATCCTTGGGCAACTTCACGTTCCGTAGGGCGGGGACGAGACATTGTATTCCAAAACCGCTCGCTGTAGCTCCTGTCCCTGTAGTGGCTGTGTGAACCGGCGTCGACTGACGAATTTCCTCCCTAGCCTCCGATCTAGGCCGGTTTAGGTCCGGGGCTGGCATCTCCGCCCTTGCCGGATTATCCTGCCTGTGCCGATGTCTCCTGCGCTCACTGCTAGACACTTCTGGCTCCTCCCAATGTCTAGAGTAACTCCGGTTGGGACGTGGTGTTGAATGTAACCTTTCCCTGCTATGAGAGTACGCCTGCTGCTGTATTAACGCCGTATTAAGTAGCTTCTGGGCCCTGCGCGCCTCTATCGCCACCGGGGATGTTTCTTCCACGGGTAAAGCGGCCAACCGTGCTGCCGCTGCAGCAATATTATCCAAAGGGTTTGAATAGTGCCCCGGAGGGACAGGAACATAAGGCGCCGATGTAACCCGACGCTCCCGTTCTGCGGCGGGCTGCTGAACCGGCTCGTCCCGAGCCGGTGGGCTTCTCCGGTTTAAGGTCGGATTATTACTGGCCCCAGCCCCGGGTGTTCTGAACAAATTCGCAGATTCGAAACCCGGTGGTAGGTGGGATCGATACTTTCGCCCCCTTACTCCTTCCACAGAAGCCTGCTCCATCCTTAAATGAAAGGCTTGACCATCCAACTCTGCTTGTCTTATGGCTAACATCTCTCCTTCCGCTTTTAAATCCTCCTTTAACTGATCGATCCGGGCTTTTAACTGAAGAAGCGCTGCATCATGTTGCGCCTTGTCTGCTGGAGCTACGACCTCCACTGCCTTAGCTGCGAACTCCTCGATCAAGGTGGATAGAACTTCCGTAAGGGAGGGATTTGAACCGCTTCCCCCTGCACCAGCCTCTGTTGTTGTTCCATTCGTCGGGGGTTGTGAACCGGCCATAAAGACCGCCACCCGGTTTGGCGGGCCAAAGGGGTCCGGAATACTGTTTCCATCGGACTCGCCCTCAGACCGGCCGTCCCGCAACTGATACAGAGATTCAGTTTACCCGGATGAAGATTCGTCATCTGAGTAGACGACGGTTGCACCATCAGATTCCGATCCGTCTTCGGCTTGGCCTCCGTGAATCGCCCCAACGAACACATGCTTCATGGCAGGCTGAATCCAGGCCGATCTCGCACGCTGAGCCGGCTCGACCATGTTGGGGAGGGTGTCCGGCTCAGGTCCCGGTTCACCAATTTTGCCAATGAAGACTTGGATGCTGCCGAAGGGGACCCGGTACCCGTATTCGATCGAATCGGCCTCCGGTCCCCAACCCGCGTCGTCGATGTAGATCCGGCCGCGACGACTCTTGGTCATCCGGCCGACCGCGTAACCCTTTAACCCTTCGAAGCCGCCTTTCAAGAACTCGAAACCATCGTGCGCAGGCCCCACGGTGGGCGCCAACTGTCGTGGAATTAACACGGCAGATGTCCGGTTTAACGGACTTGATGATGGAACCATCGCACGGGTTAGCTTGAAAGGATTCATGGCACACAAAGGACACAGAGGGTTTATACTAGTTCGGCCCCTTTAGAGAAGGTAAAAGCCTACGTCTAGTTGGTTTGGTATTGCTTGGGCGTCGGTTTACAGGGAGCAGATTCGCTTGCCTGTGTCTCGACGGGTTGATTGTTTCTTGTCCTTGAACCGTCGCCGGGTCGTCCCTTTATATAGAGGTGACGCCTGGTCCGGTTTACAGAGTCCCGAGGCCGGCTCATAATCGTGTCCGCCTCGGTCTCTGTCTTTCCTTTCTTATCTCTCAAGTTACATCTCTTGGCGGTTTACAAACCGTACTTCTATACATGGGCCTTGAAATCTCATGGGCCGTAGTCTCTACTAAAATAGTAAAACCAAGTACAATATAACTAAGCCGGCTTACAATATCCGGTTTATACCTACTAACCATATCCCTGACATCAGGTGACCCCCGGAACCCTTCCGATGTTAGAATATAACCTTCCAATATAGCAATATTTATGTCTCGACCATTTCGAGATTCCTCGTCATGTTCGTGATCACATCCGGGACTCCAAACTACCTTCGGTACATCAAAACACATAAACTCAAAATACCGATCGTCATCGAACATTAAGCGTGCGGACTCTACGGGTTCGAGAACTATGTAGACATGACCGAGACTCATCTCCGGTCAATAACAAATAGCGGAACCTGGATGCTCATATTAGTTCCTACATATTCTACGAAGATCTTTATCGGTCAAACCGCATAACAACATATGTTGTTCCCTTTGTCATCGGTATGTTACATGCCCGAGATTCGATCGTCGGTATCATCATACCTAGTTCAATCTCATCATCGTCAAGTCTCTTTACTCGTTCCGTAATACATCATCTCGTGACTAACTCATTAGTCATTTGCTTGCAAGGATTATTACGATGTGTATTACTGAGAGGGCCCAGAGATACCTCTCCGACACTCGGAGTGACAAATCCTATTCTTGATCTATGCCAACACCACAAACATTTTCGGAGACACCTGTAGAGCATCTTTATAATCACCCAGTTACGTTGTGACGTTTGATAGCACACGAGGTGTTCCTCTGGTATTCGGGACTTGCATAACCTCATAGTCATAGGAACATGTACAAGTCATGAAGAAAGCAGTAGCAGTAAAACTAAACGATCATAGTGCTAAGCTAATGGATGGGTCTTGTCCATCACATCATTCTCATAATGATGTGATCCTGTTGATCAAATTACAACACATGTCTATGGTTAGGAAACATAACCATCTTTGATTAACGAGCTATTCTAGTAGAGGCATACTAGGGACACTATGTTTTGTCTATGTATTCACACATGTATCAAGTTTCCGGTTAATACAATTCTAGCATGAATAAAAGACATTTATCATGATATATAAGGAAATATAAATAATAACTTTATTATTGCCTCTAGGGCATATTTCCTTCAGTCTCCCGCTTGCACTAGAGTCAATAATCTAGATTACATAGTTATGATTCTAACACCCATGGAGTCTTGGTGCTGATCATGTTTTGCTCGTGGAAGAGGCTTAGTCAATGGGTCTGCAAGATCCAGATCTGTATGTATCTTGCAAATTTCTATGTCTCCCTCCTTGACTTGATCGCGGATGGAATTGAAGCGTGTCTTGATGTGAATGGTTCTCTTGTGAAACCTGGATTCCTTCGCCAAGGCTATTGCTCCAGTGTTGTCACAAAAGATTTTCATTGGACCCGATGCACTAGGTATTACACCTAGATCGGATATGAACTCCTTCATCCAGACTCCTTCATTTGTTGCTTCCGAAGCAGCTATGTACTCCGCTTCACACGTAGATCCCACCACGACGCTCTACTTGGAACTGCACCTATTGATTCCACCGTTCAACAAAAATACATATCCAGTTTGTGACTTAGAGTCATCTGGATCAGTGTCAAAGCTTGAATCGATGTAACCGTTCATGACGAGCTCTTTGTCACCTCCATAAACGAGAAACATATCCGTTGTCCTTTTCAGGTACTTCGGGATGTTCTTGACCGTTGTCCAGTGATCCACTCCTGGATTACTTTGGTACCTCCCTGCTAAACTTCAAGGCACACATCAGGTCTGGTACACAGCATTGTATACATGATAGATCCTATGGCTGAGGCATAGGGAATGACTTTCATTTTCTCTCTATCTTCTCCAGTGGTCGGGCATTGAGTCTGACTCAACTTCACACCTTGTAACACAGGCAAGAACCCTTTCTTTGACTGGTCTATTTTGAACTTCTTCAAAACTTTATCAAGGTATGTGCTTTGTGAAAGTCCAATTAAGTGTCTTGATCTATCTCTATAGATCTTTATGCCCAATATATAAGCAGCTTCACCGAGGTCTTTCATTGAAAAATTCTTATTCAAGTATCCTTATATGCCATCCCGAAATTCTATATCATTTCCAATCAACAATATGCCATCCACATATAATATCAGAAATGCTACAGAGCTCCCACTCACTTTCTTGTAAATACAGGCTTCTCAAGAAGTCTGTATAAAACCATATGCTTTGATCACCTCATCAAAGCATATATTCCAACTCCGAGATGCTTGCACCAGTCCATAGATGGATCGATGGAGCTTGCACACTTTGTTAGCACCTTTAGGATAGACAAAACCTTCTGGTTGCATCATATACAACTCCTCTTTGAGGTTCCATTAAGGAATGCAGTTTTGACATCCATTTGCCAGATTTCATAATCATAAAATGCGGCAATTGCTAACATGATTCGGACAGACTTAAGCATCGCTACGGGTGAGAAAGTTTCATCGTAGTCAACTCCTTAAACTTGTCGAAAACCTTTTGCAACAAGTCGAGCTTTGTAGACGGTAACATTACCACCGGCGTCAGTCTTTCTCTTAAAGATCCATTTATTTTCAATGGCTTGCCGAAGATCGGGCAAGTCAACCAAAGTCCACACTTTGTTCTCATACATGGATCACATCTCAGATTTCATGGCCTCTAGCCATTTTGCGGAATATGGGCTCATCATCGCTTCCTCATAGTTCATAGGTTCATCCTTGTCTAGTAACATGACTTCTAGAACCGGGTTACCGTACCACTCTGGGGCGGAACGAGCTCTGGTTGACCTACGAGGTTCAGTAGTAACTTGATCTGAAGTTTCATGATCATCATCATTAGTTTCCTCGCTGATTGGTGTAGGAATCACTGGAACTAGTTTTTGTGATGTACTACTTTCCAATTCGGGAGAAGGTACAATTACCTCATCAGTTCTACTTTCCTTCCCACTCACTTCTTTTGAGAGAAACTCCTTCTCTAGAAAGGATCCATTCTTAGCGACGAATATCTTGCCTTCGGATCTGTGATAGAAGGTGTAACCAAAAGTTTCCTTTGGGTATCCTATGAAGACACATTTCTCCGACTTGGGTTCGAGCTTATCAGGTTGAAGCTTTTTCACATAAGCATTGCAGCCCCAAACTTTAAGAAACGACAACTTGGGTTTCTTGCCAAACCACAGTTCATAAGGTGTCGTCTCAACGGATTTAGATGGTGCCCTATTTAACGTGAATGTAGTTGTCTCTAAAGCATAACCCCAAAACGATAGTGGTAAATTGGTAAGAGACATCATAGATCGCACCATGTCTAATAAAGTAAGGTTACAACGTTCGGACACACCATTACGCTGTGGTGTTCCAGGTGGCGTGAGCTGTGAAACTATTCCACATTGTTTCAAATGAAGACCAAACTCGTAACTCAAATATTCACCTCCGCGGTCAGATCGTAGAAACTTTATTTTCTTGTTACGATGATTCTCTACTTCACTCTGAAATTCTTTGAAATTTTCAAATGTTTCACACTTGTGATTCATCAAGTAGATATACCCATATCTGCTCAAATCATCAGTGAAGGTCAGAAAATAACGATACCCACCGCGAGCCTCAACACTCATCGGTCTGCATACATCAGTATGTATGATTTCCAATAAGTCAGTTGTTCGCTCCATTGTTCTGAAGAACGGAGTTTTAGTCATCTTGCCCATGATGCATGGTTCGCAAGCACCAAGTGATTCATAATCAAGTGATTCCAAAACTCCATCAACATGGAGTTTCTTCATGCGCTTTACACCAATATGACCTAAACGGCAGTTCCACAAATAAATTGCACTATTATTATCAACTTTGCATCTTTTGGCTTCAATATTATGAATATGTGTATCACTACGATCGAGATCCAACAAGAATAGACCACTCTTCAAGGGTGCATGACCATAAAAGATATTACTCGTATAAATAGAACAACCATTATTCTCTGATTTAAATGAATAACCGCCTCGCAACAAACAAGATCCAGATATAATGTTCATGCTCAACACTGGCACCAAATAACAATTATTTAGGTCTAAAACTAATCTCGAAGGTAGATGTAGAGGTAGCGTGCCGACGGCGATCACATCGACTTTGGAACCATTTCCCATGCGCATCGTCACCTCGTCCTTAGCTAATCTTCGTTTAATCTGTAGCCCCTGTTTCGAGTTACAAATATTATCAACCGAACCAGTCTCAAATACCCAGGTGCTACTACGAGCATTAGTAAGGTACACATCAATAACATGTATATCAAATATACCTTTGTTCACTTTGTCATCCTTCTTATCCGCCAAATACTTGAGGCAGTTCCGCTTCCAGTGTCCAGTCCCTTTGCAGTAGAAGCACTCAGTTTCAGGCTTGACTCCAGACCTGGGTTTCTTCGTGGGAGTAGCAACTGTCTTGCTATTCTTTTTTAAGTTTCCCTTCTTTCCCTTGCCCTTTTTCTTGAAACTAGTGGTCTTGTTAACCATCAACACTTGATGCTCCTTTTTGATTTCTACCTCCGTAGCTTTGAGCATAGCGAAGAGCTCGGGAATAGTCTTATGCATCCCTTGCATATTATAGTTCATCACGAAGGCTTTGTAGCTTGGTGGCAGTGATTGAAGAACTCTATCAATAACACTATCTTCATCGACTTTGCATCCAAGTTGAGTCATGAGATTGTAGTACCAAGACATTCTGAGTAAGTGTTCACTGATAGAACTGTTCTCCTCCATCTTGTAGCTATAGAACTTATTGGAGACTTCATACTCTCAATTCGGGCATTTGCTTGAAATATTAACTTCAACTCTTGGAACATCTCATATGCTCCATGACATTCAAAACGTCTTTGAAATCCCGATTCTAAGCCGTAAAGCATGGCACACTGAACTATCAAGTAGTCATCAGAACGAGCTTGCCAGGCGTTCATAACGTCCGGAGTTGCTCATGCACCAGGCCTGTCACCTAGCGGTGCTTCATGTACATAATTTTTCTGTGCAGCAATGATGATAATCCTTAAGTTACGGACCCAGTCTGTGTAGTTGCTACCATCATCTTTCAACTTAGCTTTCTCTAGGAATGCATTAAAATTTAAGGGAATGGTAGCACGGGCCATTGATCTACAATAACATAGATATGCAAAAACTATCAGGACTAAGTTCATGATAAATTAAAATTCAGTTAATCATATTACTAAAGAACTCCCACTTAGATAGACATCCCTCTAGTCATCTAAATGATCACATGATCCAAATCAACTAAACCATGTCCGATCATCCGTGAGATGGAGCAGTTTTCAATGGTGAACATCTTATGTTGATCATATCTACTATATGATTCACGCTCGACCTTTCGGTCTCCAGTGTTCCGAGGTCATGTCTGTACATGCTAGGCTCGTCAAATTTAACCCAAGTATTCTGCATGTGCAAAGCTGTCTTACACCTGTTGTATTTGAACGTAGAGCTTATCACACCCGATCATCACGTGGTATCTAGGCACGACGAACTTTCGCAACGGTGCATACTCAGGGAGAACACTTGTACCTTCAAATTTTGTAAGGGATCATCTTATAATGCTACCACCGTACTAAGCAAAATAAGAAGCATAATAAGATAAACATCACATGCAATCAAAATATGTGACATGATATGGCCATCATCATCTTGTGCTTTTGATCTCCATCTTCCAAGCATCGTCACGATCTCCATTGTCACCGGCTTGATACCATGATCTTCATCGTAGCGTCGTGGTCGTCTCGCCAACTATTGCTACTACTACTATCGCTAACTCATAGTGATAAAGTAAAGCAATTAGATGGCTTTCACAATTCATACAATAAAGAGACAACCATAAGGCTCCTGCCGGTTGCCGATAATTTACAAAACATGATCATCTCATACAATAACGTATAACTCATCACGTCTTGACCATATCACATCACAACACGCCCTGCAAAAACAAGTTACACGTCCTCTACTTTGTTGTTGCAAGTTTTACGTGGCTGCTACGGGCTTAGCAAGAACCGTTCTTACCTACGCATCAAAACCACAAAGATTTTTTGTCAAGTGTGTTGTTTTAACCTTCACAAGGACCGGGCATAGTCACACTCGATTCAACTAAAGTGAGAGAGAGAGACACCCGCCGGTTGAAGGAAATATGGTGACCGGTGGGTGTCTGTATCTCCCACTTTAGTTGAATCGAGTGTGGCTACGCTCGGTCCTTGTGAAGGCTAAAACAACACACTTGATGAATGATCGTTGTGGTAAGCTCTACGTTCAAATACAACGGGTGTAAGACAGTTTTGCACATGCAGAATACTCGAGTTAAATTTAACGAGCCTAGCATGTACAGACATGACCTCGGAACACTGGAGACCGAAAGGTCGAGCGTGAATCATATAGTAGATATGATCAACATAAGATGTTCACCGCTAAAAACTACTCCATCTCACGTGATGATCGGACATGGTTTAGTTGATTTGGATCACGTGATCATTTAGATGACTAGAGGGATGTCTATCTAAGTGGGAGTTCTTAAGTAATATGATTAATTAAACTTTAATTTATCATGAACTTAGTCCTGATAGTATTTGCAAATTATGTTGTAGATCAATAGCTCGCGTTATAGCTCCCCTATGTTTTTGATATGTTCCTAGAGAAAACTAAGTTGAAAGATGTTAGTAGCAATGATGCAGACTCGGTCCGTGATCTGAGGATTATCCTCATTGCTGCACAGAAGTATTATGTCCTTGATGCACCGCTAGGTGACAGATCTATTGCAGGAGCAGATGCAAACGTTATGAACGTTTGGCAAAGCTCAATATGATGTGTACTTAATAGTTTAGTGCACCATGTTTTACGGCTTAGAACTGGGACTTCAAAAATGTTTTGAACGCCACGGAGCATATAAGATGTTCCAAGAGTTGAAATTAGTATTTCATACTCATGCCCGTGTCGAGAGGTATGAGACCTCTGACAGTAGTTTGCCTACAAGATGGAGGAGAATAGCTCAACCAGTGAGCATGTGCTCAGATTGTCTGGGTACTACAATTTCATAAATCAAGTGGGAGTTAATCTTCCAGATAAGATAGTAATTGACAAAGTTCTCTAGTCACTATCACCAAGTTAGTAGAACTTCGTGATGAACTATAATATGCAAGGGATGACGAAATTAACTCCCGATCTCTTCGCGATGCTGAAATCGGCGAAGGTAGAAATCAAGAAAGAGCATCAAGTGTTGATGGTTAACAAGACCACTTGTTTCAAGAAAAGGGCAAAGGGATTGAATGGGAACTTCAAGAAGAATGACAAGAAAGTTGTCACTCCCGTGAAGAAACCCAAAGCTAAACTCAAGCCTGAAACTAAGTGCTTCTATTGCAAAGGAAATGGTCACTGGAAGTGGAACTGCCCTAGATACTTGGCGGATAATAAGGATGGCAAAGTGAACAAAGGTATATTTGATATACAGATTATTGATGTGTACTTTACTAGTGTTCAGAGCAACCCCTGGGTATTTGATACCGATTCCGTTGCTAAAATTAGTACCTCGAAACGAGAGTTGCAGAATGAACAGAGACTAGTTAAAGGTGAAGTGACGATGTGTGTTGGAAGTGGTTCCAAGATTGATATGATCATCATCACACACTACCTATACTTTCGGGATTAGTGTTGAACTTGTTCGGTGTTTGCGTTGAGCATGAATATGATTTGATCATGTTTATTGCAAAATGTTTATTCATTTAAAGTCAAAGAATAATTGTTGTTCGGTTTACATGAATAAAACCTTCGATGGTCATACACCCAATAAAATAGTTTGTTGGATCTCGATCATAGTGATACACATATTCATAATATTGAAGCCAAAAGATGCAAAGTTAATAATGATAGTGCAACTTATTTGTGGCACTGCCATTTAGGTCATATTGGTGTAAAGGGCATGAAGAAACTCCATGCTGATGGGCTTTTGGAATCACTTGATTATGAATCATTTGATGCTTGCGAACCATGCCTCATGGGCAAGATGACTAAGACTCCGTTCTCCGGAACAATAGAGTGAGAACTAACTTATTGGAAATAATACATACTGATGTATGCGGTCCGATGAGTGTTGAGGCTCGCGGCGAGTATCGTTATTTTCTGACCTTCACAGATGATTTGAGCAGATATGGGTATATCTACTTGATGAAACATAAGTCTGAAACATTTGAAAAGTTCAAAAAAATTCAGAGTGAAGTGGAAAATCATCGTAACAAGAAAATAAAACTTTCTACGATCTGATCGCGGAGGCGAATATTTGAAGTTATGAATTTGGCCTTCATTTAAAACAAATGTGTTATAGTTTCACAACTCACGCCACCTGGAACACCACAGCGTAATGGTGTGTCCGAACGTCGTAACTGCACTTTATTGGATACGGTGCGATCTATGATGTCTCTTACGGATTTACCACTATCGTTTTGGGGTTATGCATTAGAGACAGCTGCATTCACGTTAAATAGGGCACCATCTAAATCCATTGAGACGACACCGTATGAACCGTGGTTTGGTAAGAAACCTAAGCTGTCGTTTCTTAAAGTTTGGGGCAGCGATGCTTATGTGAAAAAGTTTCAACCTGATAAGCTCGAACCCAAATTGGAGAAATGTGTCTTCATAAGATAGCCAAAGGAAACTATTGGGCACACCTTCTATCACAGATCCAAAGGCAAGATATTCATTGCTAAAAACGGATACTTTCTAGAGAAGGAGTTTCTCTCGAAAGAAGTGAGTGGGAGGAAAATGGAACTTAATGAGGTAATTGTACCTTCTCCCGAATTGGAAAGTAGTACATCACAGAAACTAGTTCTAGTGATTCCTACAGCAATCAGCGAGGAAGCTAATGATGATGATCATGAAACTTCAGATCAAGTTACTACTGAACCTCGTAGGTCAACCAGAGTGCGTTTCGTGCCAGAGTGGTACGGTAACCCGGTTCTGGAAGTCATGTTACTAGACCATGATGAACCTACTACACAACCTTATTCTTGTAGACGTTGTTGGGCCTCCAAGTGCAGAGGTTTGTAGTATAGTAGCAAATTTCCCTCAAGTGGATGACCTAAGGTTTATCAATCCGTGGGAGGCGTAGGATGAAGATGGTCTCCCTCAAACAACCCTGCAACCAAATAACGAAGAGTCTCTTGTGTCCCCAACACACCCAATACAATGGTAAATTGTATAGGTGCACTAGTTTGGCGAAGAGATGGGGATACAAGTGCAATATGGATGGTAGATATTGGTTTTTGTAATCTGAAAATATAAAAACAGCAAGGTAACTAAAGATAAAAGTGAGCATAAACGGTGTTGCAATGATAGGAAACAAGGCCTAGGGTTCATACTTTCACTAGTGCAAGTTCTCTCAACAATAATAACATAATTGGATCATATTACTAGCCCTCAACATGCAACAAAGAGTCACTCCAAAGTCACTAATAGCGGAGAACAAATGAAGAGATTATGGTAGGGTAAGAAACCACCTCAAAGTTATTCTTTCTAATCGATCTATTCAAGAGTCCGTACTAAACTAACACGAAGCTATTCTTTCCGTTTGATCTATCATAGAGTTCATACTAGAATAACACCTTAAGATACAAATCAACCAAAACCCTAATGTCACCTAGATACTCCATTGTCACCTCAAGTATCCGTGGGCATGATTATACGATATGCATCACACAATCTCAAATTCATCTATTCAACCAACACAAAAGAACTTCAAAGAGTGCCCCAAGGTTTCTACCGGAGAGTTAAGACAAAAACGTGTGCCAACCCTTATGCATAGATTCCCAAGGTCACGGAACCCGCAAGTTAATCACCAAAACATACATCAAGTAGATCACGTGATATCCCATTGTCACCACAGATAAGCACATGCAAGATATACATCAAGTGTTCTCAAATCCCTAAACACTCAATCCGATAAGATAACTTCAAAGGGAAAACTCAATTCATCACAAGAGAGTAGAGGGGGAGAAACATCATAAGATCCAACTATAATAGCAAAGCTCGCGATACATCAAGATCGTGCCATGTCAAGAACACGAGAGAGAGTGAGAGAGAGATATCAATCACATAGCTACTGATACATACCCTCAGGCCCGAGGGTGAACTACTCCTCCCTCGTCATGGAGAGCGCCGGGATGATGAAGATGGCCACCGAAGAGGGATTCCCCCCTCCGGTAGGGTGCCAGAACGGGTCTAGATTGGTTTTCGGTGGCAACACAGGCTTTCGGCGGTGGAACTCCCGATCTAGGTTATTTTCTGGAGGTTTCTGTATTTATAGGATTTTTTGGCATAGGGCACAAGTTAGGGGGGTCTCCGGGCTGTCCACGAGATAGGGGGGCGTCACCACTTGGGGTGGACGCACCCACCACCCTTGTGGGCAGCCCGTGGCTCTCCTGGCCCAACTCTTTTACTTCGGGGGCTTCTTTTGGTCTAGAAAAAATCATCAAAAATTGGCACGTCAATTGGACTCCGTTTGATATTCCTTTTCTGTAAAACTCAAAAACAAGGAAAAAACAGAAACTAGCACTGGGCTCTAGGTTAATAGGTTAGTCCCAAAAATCACATAAAAGTGTATATAAAAGCCCATAAAACATCCTATAAGGATAATATAATAGCATGGCACATTCAAAAATTATAGATACGTTGGAGACGTATCAAGCATCCCCAAGCTTAATTCCTGCTCGTCCTCGAGTACGTAAATGATAAAAACAGATTTTTTGATGTGGAATGATACCTAACATAATTCTCAATGTAATTCTCTTTATTGTGGCATGAATGTTCAGATCCATAAGGTTCAAGATAAAAGTCTATATTGACATAAGAACAATAATACTTCAAGCATACTAACAAAGCAATTATGTTCTCTCAAAATAACATGGCCAAAGAAAGTTCATCCCTACAAAATCATATAGTTAGGCTATGGTCCATCTTCATCACACAAAATATTCATATCATGCACAACCCCGGTTTCAGCCAATCACTTGTTTTCATACTCAATTTTTTCAAACCTTTCAACTTTCACGCAATACATGAGCGTGAGCCATTGATATAGCACTATAGGTGGAATAGAGTGGTGGTTGTGGAGAAGACAAGAAGGAGGAAGATAGTCTCACATCGATTAGGCGTATCAACGGGCTATGGAAATGCCCATCAATAGATATCAATATGAGTGAGTAGGGATTTCCATGCAACGGATGCACTAGAGCTATAAATGTCTGAAAGCTCAACAAAAGAAACTAAGTGGGTGTGCATCCAACTTGCTTGCTCACGAAGACCTAGGGCATTTGAGGAAGCCCATTGTTGGAATATACAAGCCAAGTTCTATAATGAAAATTCCCACTAGTATATGAAAGTGACTAAACAAGAGACTCTCTATCATGAAGAACATGGTGCTACTTTGAAGCACAAGTGTGGAAAAAGATAGTAGCATTGTCCCTTTTCTTTTTTTCTTTTTTTTGGGGCCTTTCTTTTTTCTTGGCCTTTCCTTATTTTTTTCTTTTTTTCTTTCTCTTTGGGACAATGCTCTAATAATGATGATCATCACACTTATATTGATTTACAACTCGATGTTACAACTCGATACTAGAACAAAGTATGACTCTATATGAATGCCTCCGGCGGTGTACCGGGATGTGCAATGAATCAAGGGTGACATGTATGAAAAATTATGCATGGTGGCCTAGCCACAAATACGATGTCAACTACATGATCATGCATGGCAATGTGACAATATGAAGCGTGTCATATGAACAGAATGGTGGAATGTTGCATGGCAATATATCTCGGAATGGCTATGGAAATGCCATGATAAGTAGATATGGTGGCTGTTTTGAGGAAGGTATATGGTGGGTGTATGGTACCGGCGAAAGTTGTGCGGTGCAACAGAGGCTAGCAATGGTGGAAGGGTGAGAGTGCGTATAATCCATGGACTCAACATTAGTCTTAAAGACCTCAGATACTTATTGCAAAAATCTAAAAGTAATCAAAACAAAGTAAACAACGCATGCTCCTGGGGGGAGGTTGGTAGGAGTTAACCATCGCGCGCCCACGACCTCCACACAAAGGATGACACTCAACAAATACCTCATGCTCTAACTTCGTCGCATAGCGGTTCACCATACGTGCATGCTACGGGAATCACAAACTTTAACACAAGTATTTATCATATTCATAATTACTCCGCTAGCATGACTCTAATATCACCATCCTCATATCTCAAAACAATCATCAAGTATCAAACTTCTCATCATATTCAATGCACTTTGTATGAAAGTTTTTACTACATTCATCTTGGATGTCTATCGTATTAGGACTAGTTTTATAACCAAAGCACATTACCATGCTGTTATAAAAGACTCTCAAAAGGATATAAGTGAAGCATGAGAGATCAACAATTTCTACAAAATAAAATCACCACCGTGCTCTACAAGATATAAGTGAAGCACTAGAGCAAAACTATTTAGCTCAAAAGATATAAGTGAAGCACATAGAGTGTTCTAACAAATTCTAGACCATATTTATCTCTCTCAAAAAGGTGTGTCCAGCAAGGATGATTGTGGCAAACTAACAAGTAAAGACTCAAATCATACATGACTCTCCAAGCAAAACACATATCATGTGGTGAATTAAAATATAGTCCCGAGTATAGTTACCGATAGATGAAGACAAAAGAGGGATGCCTTCCCGGAACATCCCCAAGCTTAGGCTTTTGGTTGTCCTTGAATTTTACCTTGGGGTGCCTTGGGCATCCCCAAGCTTAGGCTCTTGCCACTATTTGTTCCATAGTCCATCAAAGCCATACTCAAAACTTGAAAACTTCACAACACAAAACTTAGCCAAAAATCTCGTGAGCTCTGTTAGTATAAGAAAACAAACCACCACTCAAAGGTACTGTAATGAACTCATTCTTTGTTTATATTGGTGTTAAACCTACTGTATTCCAACTTCTCTATGATTCATACTCCCCAATACTACTCATAGTAGATTCATCAAAATAAGCAAACAACACACAAAAAACAGAATCTGTCAAAAACAGAACAGTCTGTAGTAATCTGTAACTTTCGAATACTTCTGTAACTCTAAAAATTCTGAAATAAATTGGTGGACGTGCGGAATTCGTCCATTAGTCATCTGCAAAAAGAATCAACTAAAAATCACTCTTGTGTAAAAGATGGTAGCTAATCTTGTGAGCGCTAAAGTTTCTGTTTTTTACAGCATGATCGCATAAACTTCACACAAGTCTTCCCAAAGGTTCTACATAGCACAAACACTATTTAAAACACAAAACCACGTCTAAACAGAAGCTAGATGCAATATTTATTCCTAAACAGAAGCAAAAACAAAGAACAAAAATAAAGTTGGGTTGCCTCCCAACGAGTGCTATAGTTTAACGCCCCTAGCTAGGCATGATGATTTCAATGATGCTCGCATAAAAGATAAGAATTGAAACATAAAGAGAGCATCATGAAGAATATGACTAGCACGTTTAAGTCTAAACCACTTCCTATGCATAGGGATTTTGTGAGCAAATAACTTATGGGAACGAGAATCAACTAGCATAGGAAGGGAAAACAAGCATAACTTCAAGATTTTAAGTACGTGGAGAGGAAACTTGATATTATTGCAATATGTAGAAGCATATGATCCTCTCTCATAATAATTTTCAGTAGCATAAAGGATGAATTCAACAATATAACCAGCACATAAAGCATTCTTTTCATGATCTACTTGCATATAAATTTTACTACTCTCCACATAAGCAAATTTATTCTCATCAATAGTAGTGGGAGCAAACTCAACAAAATAACTATCATGTGAAGCATAATCCAATTGAAAATTAAAATCATGATGACAAGTTTTATGGTTATAATTATTCTTAATAGCATACAAGTCATCACAATAATCATCATAGATAGCAACTTTGTTCTCATAATCAATTGGAACCTCTTCTGAAATAGTGGATTCATCACCAAATAAAGTCATGACCTCTCCAAGTCCACTTTTATCAATATAATCATCATAAATAGGAGTTGTGCTTTCATCATAATAAATTTGCTCATCCAAAATTGGGGGACTAAACATATCATCTTCATCAAACATAGCATCCCCAAGCTTGTGGCTTTGCATATCATTAGCATCATGGGTATACAAAGAATTCATACTAACAACATTGCAATCATGCTCATCATTCACATAATTTTATGCCAAGCATTCTATGTAATTATTCTTCTAGTACTTGAGCAGAATTTTCCGTCCCATCATTTTCACGAAAGATATTAAAAAGATGAAGCATATGAGGTAACCTTAATTCCATTTTTTTTGTAGTTTTCTTTTCTAAACTAAACTAGTGATAAAACAAGAAACTACAAGATTCGATTGCAAGATCTAAAGATATAACTTCAAGCACTCACCTCCCCGGCAACGGCGCCAGAAAAGAGCTTGATGTCTACTACACAACCTTCTTCTTGTAGACGTTGTTGGGCCTCCAAGTGCAGAGGTTTGTAGGACAGTAGCAAATTTCCCTGAAGTGGATGACCTAAGGTTTATCAATCCGTGGGAGGCGTAGGATGAAGATGGTCTCTCTCAAACAACCCTGCAACCAAATAACAAAGAGTCTCTTGTGTCCCCAACACACCCAATACAATGGTAAATTGTATAGGTGCACTAGTTCGGCGAAGAGATGGTGATACAAGTGCAATATGGATGGTAGATATTAGTATTTGTAATCTGAAAATATAAAAATAGCAAGGCTAAAGATAAAAGTGAGCATAAACGGTGTTGCAATGATAGGAAACAAGGCCTAGGGTTCATACTTTCACTAGTGCAAGTTCTCTCAACAATAATAACATAATTGGATCATATTACTAGCCCTCAACATGCAACAAAGAGTCACTCCAAAGTCACTAATGGCGGAGAACAAACGAAGAGATTATGATAGGGTACAAAACCATCTCAAAGTTATCTTTCTGATTGATCTATTCAAGAGTCCGTAGTAAAATAACACGAAGCTATTCTTTCCATTCGATCTATCATAGAGTTTGTACTAGAATAACACCTTAAGATACAAATCAACCAAAACCCTAATGTCACCTAGATACTCCATTGTCACCTCAAGTATCTGTGGGCATGATTATACGATATGCATCACACAATCTCAGATTCATCTATTCAACCAACACAAAAGAACTTCAAAGAGTGCCCCAAGGTTTCTACCGGAGAGTCAAGACAAAAACATGTGCCAACCCCTATGCATATATTCCCAAGGTCACGGAACCCGCAAGTTGATCACCAAAACATACATCAAGTAGATCACGTGATATCCCATTGTCACCACAGATAAGCACATGCAAGACATAAATCAAGTGTTCTCAAATCCTTAAAGACTCAATCCGATAAGACAACTTCAAAGGGAAAACTCAATTCATCACAACAGAGTAGAGAGGGAGAAACATCATAAGATCCAACTATAATAGCAAAGCTCGCGATACATCAAGATCGTGACATCTCAAGAACACGAGACAGAGAGAGAGATCAAACACATAGCTACTGATACATACCCTCAGGCTCGAGGGTGAACTACTCCTCCCTCGTCATGGAGAGCGCCGGGATGATGAAGATGGCCACCAGAGAGGGATTCCCCCCTCCGGCAGGGTGCCAGAACGGGTCTAGATTGGTTTTCGGTGGAAACAGAGGCTTTCGGCGGCGGAACTCCCGATCTAGGTTATTTTCCGGAGGTTCCTGTATTTATAGGATTTTTTGGCGTAGGGCACAAGTTAGGGTGGTCTCCGGGCTTTCCACGAGATAAGGGGCGCCACCACTTGGGGTGGGCGCGCCCCCCACCCTCGTGGGCAGCCCGTGGCTCTCCTGGCCCAACTCTTTTACTTCAGGGGCTTCTTTTGATCCAGAAAAAAATCATCAAAAATTGGCACGTCAATTGGACCCCGTTTGATATTCCTTTTCTGTAAAACTCAAAAACAATGAAAAAACAGAAACTGGCACTTGGCTCTAGGTTAATAGGTTAGTCCCAAAAATCATATAAAATTGTATATAAAAGCCCATAAAACATCCTAGAAGGACAATATAATAGCATGGAACAATAAAAAATTATAGATACATTGGAGACGTATCAATAAGTTGATCAAAGCATATAGTTTTGTACAGACTTGTGGTGAAGCCTGTATTTACAAGAAAGTGAGTGGGAGCAGTACAACCTTTCTGATAAGTATATGTGAATGACATATTGTCTATCGGAAATGATGTAGAATTTTCTAGAGAGCGGAAAGGAATGTATGAAAGTAGTTTTTCAAAGAAAGACCTCGGTGAAGCTGCTTATATATTAGGCACCAAGATCTATAGAGATAGATCAACACGCTTAATTGGACTTTCACAAAGCACATACCTTGATAATTTTTTGAAGAAGTTCAAAATGGATCAGTCAAAGAAAGGGTTCTTGCCTATGTTACAAGGTATGAAGTTGAGTAAGACTCAAAACCCGACCTCAACAAAAGATAGTGAAAGAATGAAAGGCATTCCCTATGCCTCAGTCATAGGTTCTATAAAGTATGCCATGCTGTGTACCAAACATGTTGTGTACCTTGCCATGAGTTTGGCATGGAGGTAAAAAAGTGATCCAGGAGTAGACCACTGGAGAGCGGTCAAAATCATCCCTAGTTACTGGATGACTAAGGAAATATTTCTCGATTATGGAGGTGATAAAGAGTTCGTCGTAAAGAGTTACACCGATGCAAGCTTTGAGACTAATCCAGATGACTCTAAGTACCAATCTGGATGTGTATTGAAAGTGGGAGCAATTAGCTAGAGTAGCTCCATGCAGAGCATTGTAGACATAGAAATTTGCGAAATAGATACGGATCTGAATGTAACAGACCCGCTGACTAAACTTCTCTCACGAGGCAAAACATGATCACACCTTAGTACTCTTTGGGTGTTAATCACATGGGGATGTGAACTAGATTATTGACTCTAGTAAACCCTTTGGGTGTTGGTCACATGGCGATGTGAACAATGGGTGTTATTCACATAATGATGTGAATTATCGGTATTAAATCACATGGCGATGTGAACTAGATTATTGACTCTAGTGCAAGTGGGAGACTGAAGGAAATATGCCCTAGAGGCAATAATAAAGTTGTTATTTATATTTCCTTGTATATCATGATAAATGTCTTTTATTCATGCTAGAATTGTATTAACCGGAAACTAAGTACATGTGTGAATACATAGACAAAAGAGAGTGTCCCTAGTATGCCTCTACTTGACTAACTCGTTAATAAAAGATGGTTATGTTTCCTAACCATAGACATGTGTTGTCATTTGATGAATGGGATCACATCATTAGGAGAATGATGTGATGGACAAGACCCATCCGTTAGCTTAGCAAATAGATCGTTTAGTTTTACTGCTATTGCTTTCTTCATGACTTATACATGTTCCTCTGACTATGAGATTATGCAACTCCCGAATACCGAAGGAACACCTTGTGTGCTATCAAACGTCACAACGTAACTGGGTGATTATAAAGATGCTCTACAGGAGTCTCTGAAGGTGTTTGTGGTGTTGGCATAGATCGAGAATAGGATTTGTCACTCCGAGTGTCGGAGAGGTATCCCTGGGCCCTCTCGGTAATACACATCGTAATAAGCCTTCCAAGCAAATGACTAATGGGTTAGTCACGAGATGATGTATTACAGAATGAGTAAAGAGAATTGTTGGTGATGAGATTGAACTAGGTATGATGATACCGATGATCAAATCTCGGGCAAGTAACATACCGATGACAAAGGGAACAACGTATGTCGTTATGCGATTTGACCGATAAAGATTTTCGTAGAATATGTAGGAGCCAATATGAGCATCCAGGCTCCTCTATTGGTTATTGACCGGAGATGTGTCTCGGCCATGTCTACATAGTTCTCGAACCCGTAGGGTCCGCACGCTTAACGTTTGATGACGATTTGTATTATGAGTTATGTAGGGGGGAGGTGCGGCATTCCCTCCTTCCTTCTCTTTCTCTCCCTCCCTTCCCTCTTCTCCTACTCCTACTAGGTTGTCATCGAACATTCAGTGTGGGGACCCTACAGGTTCGAGAATTATGTAGACATGACCGAGACTCATCTCCGGTCAGCAACCAATAGCGGAACCTGGATGCTCATATTGTTTCCTACATATTCGACGAAGATCTTTATCGGTCAAACCGCATAACAACATACGTTGTTCCCTTTGTCATCGGTATGTTACTTGCCCAAGATTCGATCGTCGGTATCATCATACCTAGTTCAATCTCGTCATCGGCAAGTCTCTTTCCTCGTTCTGTAATACATCATCTCGTGACTAACTCATTAGTCGTTTGCTTGCAAGGCTTATTATGAAGTGTATTACCGGGAGGGCCCAGAGATACCTCTCCGACACTCGGAGTGACAAATCCTATTCTTGATCTATGCCAACACCACAAACAATTTTGGAGACACCTGTAGAGCATCTTTATAATCACCCAGTTACATTGCGATGTTTGATAGCACACAAGGTGTTCCTCCGGTATTCGGGAGTTGCATAACCTCATCGTCAGAGGAACATGTATAAGTCATGAAGAAAGCAGTAGCAGTAAAACTAAACGATCATAGTGCTAAGATAACGGATGGTCTTGTCCATCACATCGTTCTCATAATGATGCGATCTAGTTGATCAAATGACAACACACGTCTACGGTCAGGAAACATAACCATTTTTGATTAACGAGCTAGTCTAGTAGAGGCATACTAGGGACACTATGTTTTGTTTATGTATTCACACATGTATCAAGTTTCCGGTTAATACAATTCTAGCATGAATAAAAGACATTTATCATGATATATAAGGAAATATAAATAAAAACTTTATTATTTCCTCTAGGGCATATTTCCTTCAGTACTACCGCGTAGACTGAGGGCAGAGCCGGGAGAGGGGGAATGGAAGGGAGAGAGAGGGTTTGAGCGGTACTAGTAGCGGCAGTAGCAGCGGTAGTGCCGCTTACAAGTGTTAGTATCGCTGCTACTGCCGCTACTACAACCGCACAACCCGACACGAGGAAAGACGCCTTTGAATCGAGGTGGTGGTTGTGCCGAACCAGGGCGGTACTGCCATCGATGCCCCCGAGCGATACTACCGCTGAGGACAGCGGTACTGCCGCTTGAGGACCATAGGCGGTACTACCGCTCTGGCGGCGGTACTACCACAAACACCTCACAATCTCCACTTCCGTTGAAACAGTAAACTCCAAGGAGAGGAAAGGAGCCTGGGGGTGCAAAAATGAAGTGTACGTGTTGATTCCACCCTAGCCTTTCCAATGCGGACCCCCTCTTGATAGTATGGTGTCTCCTATGACTCAAGTCCACCAAAACCAAAACGAAGGAGATGACACGTCTTCACTTAAAGCTTCAAGGGAAGGAATCGTCTCGTGCCAATGAATGAATCTCTGAAATACTTAAAGCACGTGATTAGTCTGCAAAAGCATTGTAATCAATCACCAAAACCACTTAGGAGGAGACATGCCCTTACAATCTCCCCTTTTTTGGTGGATTGATGACAACATGGGATTTGCACAAGGAAATCACAGGAGAGTAAGTAAACCCCAAAGACTACAAAATATAGACGCCCCCCCCC
>LR738711.1:181627641-181684710 GCA_902687465.1 Secale cereale | reverse complement strand
CCCCCCCCCCCCTAGATGTGTGCACTTAATTAGAGGTGCCTTTGAAATGCAAAGTACACGCATTAGGTTCAACACTCCCCCTATATTTTGTAGTCTGACAACATTTGCCTCAAAGAAAATACATATATGAGCTAGGAGGCAAGAGTGTAGTAAGTGAGCAGAGTATAGAAACAGGATATAAGCATGCAACTCACATACTACCAAACATAGTTCCAAAAAGCGCTAGGCGTTAATTGTGCGTTTTGCCACCGCCTTGCGCTTTACTGACCAAAGCGCATGCTTATGCGCAGTTATGCATAGATTAAACGTAGTTATGCGCAATGCATTTCGCCAACGCCTAGAGCCTAGGCGCGCTTAAGCGCTCACTTAGGCGCGCCTTTTTTAACTATGCTACCAAAGTACTCGACATACATAGATAAAATAGGATAGGGTAGCATATGTCTCACACAATATGAAAGTTACCGAGGTCCCACAAGCATAAACCAAACCAAATCCACTAACGAGAAGAGAGTTTGCGAGAGAGAAAGACAAGGCAAATAAGACACACACTCGCAACTCGACAAATCCCTAAACTCTCCCCCCCTTTGGCATCGAGACACCGAAAAGGGAAAAGAGTGCTGCTACAGTCACAGGTGATAGCATAACAGACAATCTCCATCATCACATCCCCGCGTGATCGTATGCTCCTCCGTCATCGGCAGGGGGCTGCTCGGGGTCAGAGTCAGTCCAAGAGCGGTGCTGCTGAACCCACTCCTCCTCATCGGTGATCCCGCCCTCAGAACCGCTGACAACTGTCGCACCAACCTGACGCATGAGCTCCTTGTGGTGGCTCCTGGCCTTCTTCTCACACACATGAACCATGTATTGTCCATGAGACTCCATGCATAAGAGCTTCATCATCTTGCGCTTGAGCTTCTTTGCCCATCAGGGCTCCGCTCTAGAGGGCACATAGTCCTCATCATCCTCAGCATCAACCTCTGCCTCAACCTCGTCAGCACCTGACGGAATCCCAGACTACGAAACTGGAGTGCCCCAGAGCTCCTTCTTCCTCAGACACTTAACCTCATGAGATATCAACTCGCAGTCTCTAGCACAATACCAGGATAAGTGTGATCCCAAGCCTTCTCAATCAGCAACATGAGAAAGGGAGCATACATGGGACACTTGCGCTGAGAGATGTGATACGTCTCCAATGTATCTATAATTTTTTATTGTTCCATGCTATTATTTATGATGTTTTGGATGTTTAATGGGCTTTGATATACACTTTTATATTATTTTTGGGACTAACCTATTAACCCAAAGGCCCAGTCCAGATTGTTTTTTTTGCCTATTTCAGGGTTTTACAGAAAAGGAATATCAAACGGAGTCCAAACGGAATGAAACCTTCGGGAGAGATAATTTTGGAGTGATATCTTCACGGGAGACTTGAGAACCACGGAATAGGGCACACGTGGCGTCCATGAGGGTGGGGGCGCCCCCCTGCAGGGCGCGCCCCCTACCTCGTGGGCCCCACATTGGTCCCCCAATGCCCTCCTTCCTCCTATATATATCTATGTACCCCGAAAACATCAGAAGAGGAGATAAAACCCTAATTCCACCGCCACAACCTTCTGTTCCCGTGAGATCCCATCTTGGAGCCTGTTCCGAAGCTCCGTCGGAGGGGGGATCTACCACGGAGTGCTTCTACATCAACACCATCGCCTCACCATGAGTTATGAGTAGTTTACCACGGACCTTCGGGTCCATCGTTAGTACCTAGATGGCTTCTTCTATCTCTTTGGATCTCAATGCCAAGTTCTCCTCGGTCTTCGAGGAGATCTATTCGATGTTATCTCTTTTTGCGGTGTGTTTGTCGAGATCCGATGAATTGTGGGTTTATGATCAAGATTAGCTATGAGAAATATTTGGTTCTTTTCTGAATTCTTTTATGTATGATTATAATATCCTTGCAAGTCTCTTCGAATTATCGGTTTGGTTTGGCCTACTAGATCTATAGTTCTTGCAATGGGAGAAGTGCTTGGCTTTGGATTCAATCTTGCGGTGTCCTTTCCAAGTGACAGTAGGGGCAGCAAGGCACGTATTGTATTGTTGCATCGAGGATAAAAAGATGGGGTTTATATCATATTGCTTGAGTTTATACCTCTACATCATGTCATCTTACTTAAGGCGTTACTCTGTTCTTATGAACTTAATACTCTAGATGCATGCTGGATAGCGGTCGATGTGTGGAGTAATAGTAGTAGATGCAGAATCGTTTTGGTCTACTTGTCACGGATGTGGTGCCTATATATAATGATCATGCCTAGATATTCTCATAATTATTCGCTTTTCTATCAATTGCTCGACAATAATTCGTTCACCCACCATAGAATTCTGCTATCATGAGAGAAGCCACTAGTGAAACCTATGGCCCCCGGGTCTATTCTCAACATATCAATCTACAATCTACTTTACTTTTCTATTTTTACTTTCTGTTCTTATGTCCAAAAATACCAAAAATATCAAACTATCATATCTATCAGATCTCACTTTCGTAAGTGACCATAAAGGGATTGACAACCCCTTATCGCTGTTGGCTGTGAAGTTCTTATTTGTTTGTGCAGGTGCGAGGGACTCGCGCGTGGTCTCCTACTGGATTGATACCTTGGTTCTCCAAAACTGAGGGAAGTACTTACGCTACTGTGCTGCATCACCCTTTCCTCTTCGAGGGAATACAACGCAAGCTCGAGAAGTAGCAAGCAGAATTTCTAGCGTCGTTGCCGGGGAGGCTTATGCAAAAGTCATATACCAAGTACCTATCACAAACCCTTATCCTTCGCATTACATTTATTTGCCTCTCATTTTCCTCTCTCCCCCACTTCACCCTTGCCGTTTTATTTGCCCTTCTTGTTGTCGTGTGTTTATCGTTCGTTTGCTTCTTGTTTTCTTGTGTGTTGGATTGCTTGCTTGTCACCATGTCTAGCACACCTATCATTATCAATACTCCCGAGAGTTAGGTTCTCAATTTTAAACAAAGGGAGGAGGAAAATCTTAAAGATGTCTGGTATAAAATTTGCAATGCTCAAAATAGATCAACTAGGAGGCTTTCCACTTTCGTGCTTCTTCGCAATTTTTATGTTGGCATAACTCCTTGGAATAGGCTTGTCCTTGATACCATTACTTGAGGAAATTTCTTGGGGAGTCATACCCTTGATTCTTATAATGTTTTGATAGAGTTGTTCGAACAACCCTCTGCCCAGGAAGAGACACAAGTTTTTGAGAAAATTTGCGAAGTAACAAAAATACTACAAAAGTCTCTTGAACCTCTTAAGAATGTTAGTGGAAATCTCCACCGCATGAATCTGTTGATTACCCTTTGCAATAAGCGGTTGGATTCGTTAGATCTAAATATTTACGAATATGAAGGGAAGCGTAAAGAACCTCCCGGATTCGAACTTGACTCCGCCAAAAAGTTAAAAACCAAAGATGGCAATACCTAGATCCATCCTTGTATCGTGCCTAGCTAGGGGCGTTAAAGGATAGCGCTTGTTGGGAGGCAACCCAATTTTATTTTCTTTGTTTTTGCTTCTATTTAGGAATAAATATTGCATCTAGCTTCTGTTTAGATGTGGTGTTGTGTTTTAATTAGTGTTTGTGCCAAGTACAACCTTTGGGAAGACTTGTGTGAAGTTTATATGATCTTGCTGTAAAAAACAGAATCGTTAGCACTCACTAGAATAGTCACCAGATTTTACTGGAGAGTGCTATTTAGTTGATTCTTTTTGAAGATGGTTAATAGACAAATTCCCCACATTTACCAATTTATTTCAATTTTTTTTGGAGTTACAGAAGTATGCGAAAGTTACAGATTACTACAGATTGTTCTGTTTTTTGACAGATTCTGTTTTTCGTGTGTTGTTTGCTTATTTTGATGTATCTATGAGTAGTATTGGAGGATATGAATCATAGAAAATTTGGAATACAGTAGGTTTAGCACCAATATAAACAAACAATGAGTTCATTACAGTACCTTTGAGTATTGCTTTGATGGAGCTCACGAGATTTTTGGTTAAGTTTTGTGTTGTGAAGTTTTCAACTTTTGAGTATTGCTTTGCTGGACTATAGAACAAAGAGTGGCAAGAGCCTAAGCTTGGGGATGCCCAAGGCACCCCAAGGTAAAATTCAAGGACAACCAAAAGCCTAAGCTTGGGGATGCCCTGGGAAGCCATCCCCTCTTTCGTCTTCATCTATCGGTAACTATACTCGGGACTATATTTTTATTCACCACATGATATGTGTTTTACTTGGAGCGTCATGTATGATTTGAGTCTTTGCTTGTTACTTTGCCACAATATTCCTTGCTGGACACACCTTTTTGAGAGATATAAATATAGCCTATGAATTATTAGAACACTCTATGTGCTTCACTTATATCTTTTCAGCTAAATAGTTTTTGCTCTAGTGCTTCACTTATATCTTTTAGTGCACGGTGGTGATTTTATTTTGTAGAAATTGTTGATCTCTCATGCTTCACTTATATCCTTTTGAGAGTCTATTAGAATAGCATGGTAATGTGCTTTGGTTATAAAACTAGCCTTAATATGATAGGCATACAAGATGAGTGTAGTAAAAACTTTCATACAAAGTGCATTGAATATGATGAGAAGTTTGATACTTGATAATTGTTTTGAGATACGAGGATAGTGATATCAGAGTCATGCTAGTGGAGTTATTATGAAATTGAGAACTACTTGTGTTAAAGTTTGTGATTCCCGTAGCATGCATGTATGGTGAACCGCTATGTGACGAAGTTAGAGCATGAGGTATTTGTAGAGTGTCATCCTTTGTGTGGAGGTCGGGGGCGCGCAATGGTTAACTCCTACCAACCTCCCCCCTAGGAGCATGCATTGATTGCTTTGTTTTGATGACTCGTAAATTTTTGCAATAAGTACATGAGTTCTTTATGACTAATGTTGAGTCCATGGATTAGACGCACTCTCACCCTTCCACCATTGCTAGCCTCTCTTGTACCGCGCAACTTTCGCCGGTACCATACACCCACCATATACCTTCCTCAAAACAGCCAACATATCTATCATGGCATTTCCATAGCCATTCCGAGATATATTGCCATGCAACTTTCCACCGTTCCGTTCATATGACATGCATCATATTGTCATATTCCCATGCATGATCATGTAGTTGACATCGTATTTGTGGCAAAGCCACCATGCATAATTCTTCATATATGTCACTCTTGATTCATTGCACATCTCGGTACACCGCCGGAGGCATTCATATAGAGTCATACTTTGTTCTAATATTGAGTTGTAATATCGAGTTGTAAATCAATCAAAGTGTGATGATCATCATTATTAGAGCATTGTCCCATGTGAGGAAAGGCCAAATAAAAAAAGAGGATGGCCCAAAAAATAGAGAAGGGCTAAAAAAAGGGAGAAAGCCCCTCCAAAAAATTGAAAGAAAAGAGAGAAGAGACAATGCTACTATCCTTTTCCACACTTGTGCTTTAAAGTAGCACCATATTCTTTATGATGGGGAGTCTCATGTTTAGTCACTTTCATATACTAGTGGGAATTTTCATTATAGAACTTGGCTTGTATATTCCAACGATGGGCTTCCTCAAATGCCCAATGTCTTTGTGAGCAAGCAAATTGGATGCACACCCACTTAGTTTCTTTTGTTGAGCTTTCATACACTTTTAGCTCTAGTGCATCCGTTGCCTGGCAATCCCTGCTCAATCACATTGATATCTATTGATGGGCATCTCCATACGCCCATTGATATGCCTAGTTGATGTGAGACTATCTTCCTCTTTTTGTCTTCTCCACAACCGCTATTCTATTCCACCCATAGTGCTATATCCATGGCTCACGCTCATGTATTGCGTGAAAGTTGAAAGGTTTGAAAAATTGAGTATGAAAACAAGTGCTTGGCTGAAACCAGGGTTGTGCATGATATGAATATTTTGTGTGATGAAGAGGGAGCATAGCCAAACTATATGATTTTGTAGGGATAACTTTCTTTAGCCATGGTATTTTGAGAAGACATGATTTCTTTGTTAGTATGCTTGAAGTATTATTATTTCTTATGTCAATATAGACTTTTGTCTTGAATCTTTCAGATCTGAACATTCATGCCACAATAAAGAGAATTACATTGAAAATTATGTTGGTTAGCATTCCACATAAAATATTCTGTTTTTATCCATTACCTACTCAAGGACGAGCAGGAATTAAGCTTGGGGATGCTTGATATGTCTCAGACGTATCTATAATTTTTTATTGTTCCATGCTATTATTTATGATGTTTTGGATGTTTAATGGGCTTTTTTATACACTTTTATATTATTTTTGGGACTAACCTACTAACCCAAAGGCCCAGTCCAGATTGCTGTTTTTTTGCCTATTTCAGGGTTTTACAGAAAAGGAATATCAAACGGAGTCCAAACGGAATGAAACCTTTGGGAGAGATATTTTTGGAGCGATATCTTCACGGTAGACTTGAGAACCACGGAATAGGGCACACGTCGCGTCCACGAGGGTGGGAGGGCGCCCCCTGCAGGGCGCCCCCTGCCTCGTGGACCCCATGTTGGTCCCCCGATGCCCTCCTTCCTCCTATATATACCTATGTACGCCGAAAACATCAGAAGAGGAGAGAAAACCCTAATTTCACCGCCGCAACCTTCTGTTCCCGTGAGATCCCATCTTGGAGCCTGTTCCGGAGCTCCGCCGAAGGGGGGATCTACCACGGAGTGCTTCTACATCAACACCATCGCCTCACCATGAGTTGTGAGTAGTTTACCACAAACCTTCGGGTCCATAGTTAGTACCTAGATGGCTTCTTCTCTCTCTTTGGATCTCAATACCAAGTTCTCCTCGCTCTTCAAGGAGATCTATTCGATGTAATCTCTTTTTGCGGTGTGTTTGTCGAGATCCGATGAATTGTGGGTTTATGATCAAGATTATCTATGAGAAATATTTGGTTCTTTTCTGATTTCTTTTATGTATGATTATAATATCCTTGCAAGTCTCTTCGAATTATCGGTTTGGTTTGGCCTACTAGATCTATAGTTCTTGCAATGGGAGAAGTGCTTGGCTTTGGGTTCAATCTTGCGGTGTCCTTTCCCAATGACAGTAGGGGCAGCAAGGCACGTATTGTACTGTTGCCATCGAGGATAAAAAGATGGGGTTTATATCATATTGCTTGAGTTTATCCCTCTACATCATGTCATCTTGCTTAAGGCATTACTCTGTTCTTATGAACTTAATACTCTAGATGCATGCTGGATAGCGGTCGATGTGTGGAGTAATAGTAGTAGATGCAGAATCGTTTCGGTCTACTTGTCACAGATGTGATGCCTATATATAATGATCATGCCTAGATATTCTCATAATTATTCGCTTTTCTATCAATTGCTCGACAGTAATTCGTTCACCCATCGTATAATTCTGCTATCACGAGAGAAGCCACTAGTGAAACCTATGGCCCCCGGGTCTATTCTCAACATATCAATCTACAATCTACTTTACTTTTTTGTTTTTACTTTCTATTCTTATATCCAAAAATATCAAACTATCAGATCTCACTTTCGTAAGTGACCGTAAAGGGATTGACAACCCCTTATCGTGTTGGCTGCGAAGTTCTTATTTATTTGTGCAGGTGCGAGGGACTCGCGCGTGGTCTCCTTCTGGATTGATACTTTGGTTCTCAAAAACCGAGGGAAATACTTACGCTACTGTGCTGCATCACCCTTTCCTCTTCGAGGGAATACAACGCAAGCTCGAGAAATAGCAAGATGGCGGATAAGATCTCAGACCACATGACATGAGAAATATCCAGGGATTCTCGAGTGTTTTCTTCCTTCTCACATTGGCAAAAAAGTAGCATGTCCGCGAGAAATGAGTGAACCATATCCAAGTTCCCAATGTGAGGAAAAAGAGTCTCCCTGAAGTTTTGATGAAGGATATCAAGAAAGGCAGGCAGCTCATAAGTCTCCTTCTTCGTCTCGGGGTTAATCTTCAACGTGCAGTAAGGCAAGAGAGACTGCTTGTGAGTAGAAGATGCATTGCGGTGAGGATGAAAGGCAACCGGATTCTCAAGCCCTTGATCTTCAATCCCAAGTAATTCCATGAATGCCTTCCATTTTACTGAGAGAAGTTTGTCATTTGTCATCCAAGTCAAGGATCTTTCCTCATTAGTGCCAAGATGGATCGTGGCATACAACTGAGCCACCAAGTCTGCATCAAAATCCTTGTTGAACTCCATGATGCTAAGAATATTCAACTGAGTACACATCTATAGAGCTTCGCCAAAGTAGTTAGGACCCTTCTCCATATAAGCAATGTCGATGGAGCGGACATCAACAAAGAGATTTTTCTTGGCCTTGATCACATCAAAATAGATTACCCACTGAAAACGGTTCCAAAAGGGACGGTTGACCAGATTGGGCTCTTGCTCATGCTCATATGGATTGCACCGACACTTCTCCCAGAACTCTTTGGTAGTCATCTCAGTGATGGACTTGGGCTTCATCTTGGGCTTCTTCGTAGTACTCTTGGATGGCTGCTGGGACTGAGTAGGCTGAACACTTGAAGAAGCAGCCGCTGCCTCAAAGGTGCGACAACGCTTTGAAACAGAGCGCCCGGGGTTGACATGACGGACATGATGCTCCGAAGGTCCATCACCTGGAACCAAACACACGAACACGAGAAACAACACGAAAGAACGAGCATAAGCCACCAGAAAAATCAACATGAATCAATATTTGCTATGGGTATGATGGAAGTTAGCATCCAGTGGTAGTACCGTGATTGGTAAGCGACAGTACCGCCCAAGCGGCAGTACCGCTCCTGGAGAGTGGTAGTACCACTTCAGGCGGGGGTGGCGGTTCCCCTACTACCGCAGCCAAATCCGATACTGCCGGGATGCCAAATTCAAAAATAAACCTACCAAACATCAATCCTAATCATTTAGTAGCCTTCACCATCCTACTCAAGCTTTGATTTGGCCAAAATCGAAGAATTCAAAGCCTATTGCCCCTAAATCCTAGATCTGGAACCTAGAAGCAAAGAGAAAGAGATGGGGGGGCAATATCGGCATCCATGGCGAGGAAGGGGTTGGGATTGATCCCACCAGAGGAAAAGGTGAAAACGGCTCGGAGGAGGCGGCCCACCGGTGTCCTCTCGCGGCGAGTTCGTCGCTGGCGCACGAAGAAGACAAGAGGGTCGAGTGAATGGTATGGGGAAGAAGAAACTCCCCCTGCCCAACTTAACCCCCAGTCTCGTCCCATAGCGGTAGTACCGCTCGGGCGGGCGGTAGTACCACTTAATGTCATTAAACGGTAGTACCGTGCACACCCAGCGGTAGTACCCTCAAGCCAAGAACTCGAAGACTAAACAGAAAAACGGCTTAGCTCAAGCAAGGAGAATACACAAAGAGGCGAGGGAACAAACACGAAGACATGGCCCAACCAGGAAAGAGAGATGTCACATCCCTAGTCAGTGCTTGCATTAGGACTAGCTAGAGTGTGCATCATGTTTACTTTCCACAGAAACTTGAAATAGGAATGATAGAAACCCCAGCACCCCTCTTCTAACAACTAGGGTTTAATAAAATCTTTTCCAATGTACCCAAAATGCCCTTCAAAAATGTTCATCATCTTTGCCTTGGTCTTAAACCTCTGCCAAAAATGGTGCACAATTTTCTAGGACATCCAAAGTTCTTTGGATTAATTCATATTGTAATTGCATTTGGGCATTTAAATGCTATAAAATGTTTTATGTGCCCAAATAATCATAAACTAAAATGTTCCATACTGTTCATATTATATACAGTGGGCGTGACTAGTTTTATGAGTTATAAAAATGTTCTAGCATTTTTATTAATTCAACAAAGTTGCAAAAGAAATAAAACAGAAAGAAAATAGAAAAAAGAGAGAGACAGGGGGGCAGCCCACACACCTGGGCCACTTACCTGGCTGGCCCAGCGCGGCCTAGCCCACTGGCGCACGCCAGTCGTCCCCCTCCTCTCGCCAGGAGGACGGGGCGCGTGGCCGCGGCGTGCGCGCACGCGTCCGGCCACCTCCTGCCTGGCTGCCTGCGTCCCCCGGCGCCTCGACGCTCCTATGCGTCGCCATGCAGCACCTGGCCCCTCTCTCACTCTTCCCCGTGTCTTCCCCCTCCTCTATCCCCTTCGCCGAGCTCCACCGAGCGGGCTCGTCGCTGCCACCGCGCCCTAAGCCACCCCCTCGCCTCCCCGACGCACCCATCAGCTCCGCCGCATCGCCCTGAAGCTCCCCACCGACGCACACGACGCTAGAAGCCTCGTAGCACCGTCCTCGCCGTCGTCTTCAACCTTCGGCACCGGAGATCGCCGCCGCCCGTACGTCGCCGCCCGACCTTCCCCAAGCCCGCGTCGACGCCCTCTGCGACCGCTGTGAGCTCACACGTCGAACCCCCCTCTCCCCGAGCTCGGTTACGCCTTGTAGCCGCCACCCCCTTGCTGGCCGAAGCCCACCGCCGCCGGCCAACTCACCGCCGTGGCCACACGCGCTGTGCCTCGCAGCCGAGCACGCCACTAGGATCAGTAACTCGCCAGCAAGCTAACGCCACCTCTAACTCCTCCTCCCGTGCACCACGCCGCCGTTCTGGCCAACCCCGTGAGAGCGCCGCCGCGAACGTGCTCGTCGCCGTCAACTCCGGCGACTACTCGACCAACCAGTGGCATCGTTGGATGCGGTGCATCCCCAGGAGCACATAGAACCCATCCGCGCGGCAAATGGTTGCCGGAACAGAGATTCCGGCGTGCCTCCGCCGCACGAAATGGTCGCCGCCGGCAAAACTCCGGCGGGCTGACGTGGCCACTTAGTTAGTGGCTAATGACGTTTAGATTAACCACCACAGCCACTGACAGTGGGCCCCACCGCATGGTCAAACCCAGTCAACTCCAGTTTAGACCGGAATTAGCCCCTGTGACACTGACATGCGGGACCCACCTGTCAGCTTTGACTTGGACCAGGTCTGTTGACCTGCAGACGTCAGCATGATGTCATGTTGACACAGTAAATGATTTTCTGGGATTATTTGATTTAAAACAATTCAGGAAATTCCGGAAAATGATTTAAACTTCAAAAAATCATATAAATTCAACAGTAGCTCAGATGGAAAAGATTTATATATGAAAATTGATCAAAAAAATCCAATCTTTCCAATGGCACTGGTTTCATGCATGTTTGAGCAAGTTAACCTTGTTGTTCACATTAAAACATGATAATGCACTTTAATAAATAATAGTTTGGGTATAAATTTGAATCTTTGATTCAAATGAGCTCAAACCTTTCTGTTATAGATGCATTAGCCCAAAACACATGCATCTTGCCATATCATGAGCATGCATCACATTGTTGCATTTGTTTGCTTATTGATTGTATCGCCGGTGTTCTCCGTGGTAGGTTCTGCTCCCGAGGATACTTCTGTGTATCCAACTAAAGAGCAGTACCCGACAACCACTTTGTCAGGCAAGCAACCATTGATCATTCCGATACAAACCCATCTTCTCGCTCCTGCTCTCTTTTACTGCATGAAGGCAACAACGTGTGAACTGCTACTTGCTGCGGTAGTTGAACCCTATTCCCTTGCATGACCTGTCATTGCCACAGTAAATAGTTGAAACCCACTAGCATGTGTAGGAGTTGATTGAGCCATGTAATGTGTGATCCACCATGCTATTTGTTTATGTTGCCTGCTATGCTTAGATTTGTGTCATGTCTGGTTCATCTGGGAGATGGATCAGAGTGAAATGATCGTACTCGGTAAAGAGAGGGAAGTGTGGAACATGTTTGGTAAAGGTATCGATGAAAGGACATGTAGGAGTACGTGGTGGGTTGTTTCATTGGAACCGTCCATAGGACACGAGATCTGTATGTGTGATTCAAGCTACAGCTACTACCACGCATTGGGCTCCGGGCGCTCCAAGCCCTCTCGACTTATTAACAGCCCTTGTCCTCTGTCCAGGAGTTGCAATTAGTTTCTGGTGTTTGTAGTCTACTGGTGGTCGTGCACAGCGCTGACCCTCGGGGTGGGCTGTGATGCGACAGGTACGTGGCCGGGTGTACCGAGCGCCCGTTTGGTGACTCGGTAACCCTATACACATAGTTTGGGGCCGTGAGCGACACCCCGGTCGGATCTCCCCACGGATGGAACCCAAATAGGCGATAAACCTGGACTAGGGACTTGTGTAGTTAGTCAGGTCGTGGCCGACACCCTCGCTAGGCTTCCGCTTGAAGGTTGCCGAGTACATGTCGAGTAAACGGCGGTAAGTGGTGGAAGCGTGTGTGAAGAAGTACACCTCTGCAGGGTTACCAATCTATTCGAATAGCCGTTGTTCGCGGTACGGACCACTTGGTTACTTATACAGTTCATAGACAACTTGATGGATACTACTAAAAGCCTCAAGATAAGTGTGAGTGCCGTGAATGGCCCTTCCGTAGGATGACGGAAGAGGATCCATGGTGGTGTATTTTGTGGTGAGTAGAGGACTCGTGTACGTAGTCTTATCTTGCAATCTGAGAGAGTTGTAGTATAGGTTAGCCAAGAGTCAAAGCTGGCTTGCTACTATGAACTCCACTACCCTTGTTGATAATGATGCATGTATAATAGGTTCTGTTGTAAGACTTGCTGAGTACCTTTGTACTCATGTTTGCTTAATAACTGTTGCAGAGGAGAACCCTGCCCCTTCTGATGGGTTTTACATAGACGTTGACGTCGACGAGTAGCTTGCTACCCAGACGGAGATCCTGAGCTTGTGAAGGGCCTTGTAGATAGTCAGGCTACACCAAGCCTGTTTTATTTCCATGTTGTGTGTACTCAGACATGTTAGCTTCCGCTTGTACTTGTATGATTGTATGACTTGAGTGTTGGGTCATGTGACCCCTACCTGTATGGATATGTTATGTATGGCTCTTCGGAGCCTCTTAAATAAAGTACTTTGAGTCATAGATTTCTGTTCTGACGCAATGTTGTATTTGCACATATTGAGCATATTGTGTGTATGATTGAAATGCTTGGTATGTGTGGGATCCGACACCTAGTTGTTTCCCTTTGGTAGCCTATCTTACAGGGAAATGCCTCCTAGTGCTTCCAATGAGCCCTGGTAGCTTGCTACTGCTCGAAACACGTAGGCTGGCCGGCATGTGTCCTTCTTCGTTCCTGTGTCTGTCCCTTAGGGGAAATGTCACGTGTTGTTCCTTTAAGTCCATGTAGCTTGCTACGACTTGGGTTCATACGTTGATGACCGACACGTTCGTTGCCGGGTCATGGATGCATGTCTCTGTAATTTAGTGCCACTTTTGGTTTATAGCTAGCCATGTCGGCCCGGGTTCTCTGTCATATGGATGCTAGCGACACTGTCATATACGTGTGCCAAAATGCGCAAACGGTCCCGGGCCAGGTAAGGTGGCACCCGTGGGGATACCGTGCGTGAGGCCGCAAAGTGATATCACGTGTTACAAGCTAGATCGGTGTGACTTAGGATCGGGGTCTCTGACAGCGTTGGCATCAGAGCCGAACTGCCTGTTGGTTTCTCAAGCCAAACTGGTCGATGTTGAGTCTAGAAAATTCTTAGTTATATGTAGGGGAATTGATTGTGGAAGGGAATGTAAGGCTCTTTTACTTCTTTACCTTATGCCCTTCTGATCTGAGTCAGCCTGTTCTTTCTATGGGGGTTTAGGACTAGGCCTCTCATCTTTACTAGGTTCACGTGTTACTAGTTCGTAGTCTCTTAGGATTGTTGGTTCTAAGCCTCGGTTCAGTTTCTACCTTTCTAGTATGATGATTAGTTGGACCCGGAACCTTGATATGATATTGTTGAGTGGCTATGCTATCATTTGTATGATGTCTCAAAATCTTTTTGTTGAGCATTTACAGTTGTTACGCTGCCCGATTTCTTCCAGAAATTCTAATGCCTTTGAATTATTTCGTGTTTCAGATGTCTGTTCGCACACCTCACCAGGTGGTCCGTTTGACTCGCTGCATTAATGTGCCAGTTCACACGGCCATGCTAGTCCATGTGTTGACTGAGACCGGCTACCGTTGGTATCCTGAGTACACTATGGAGGAATAGTACCGGGATTTCAACCAGAGTCAGTATTTCTGCATAGTCCGGATATACCCCTCATATCCCAGAGCTAACGACCCCATCCATTGGTCTTATGGACTCGGGGTTACCATCGAGATGGCAGTGCAGGATGCCGCTTACTCGATGATGATCATCATCCGGGCTAGGCATGCCCTGCTGCTGAACACTGAGTTCTGTTACATGCCAGCCTCACTTCCTAGAGAGGAAGGCTACTACACTGGTCTGTATACTTATGTCGCTCATGAGGAGCCACTGCTTCAGACTACTACTCAGATGCTGAAGGATAGGGACCGTGAGGTCCGTGCCCTTTGGATGGAGCTGTATAACACTCGAGGAGCTGTATAACACTCGAGCCGACCATTGGACTACTTTGACACGGCTTGCACCTGCCGTGCACGCCGGATATCTGGATATGCGGGATTTGTACCCCGTGCGGACTCGTTTGCCTGATCATATGGATTGGCGTGACGTTGGGGGTATTACACCTCCACGTGGGCGTCGTTTACCACCAGCATCAGGACCGAGGCCACATCCATGTCCCTATGGTCCACAGCCTTCGAGTGCTCGAGAGTTTCAAGATCCATCTGTTCCACTTCCAGGCTACGGTGGTAATCTTTACGAAGATTACTACGGGAGTGTCTGAGCTAGACCGTGGCAGTAGTAGTATCGTAGTCGTTGTATTTCCACAGTCCTGCGTGTCTTGTGGAATATGACTTAGCTAGTACTGAGTTCCGGAGGTGTAGTTAAATAATGTATAGGAGCTTGGAATGCCTCTGATGAGATGTATCGTCTTTTCACCGCATTTGTACTTTAGCCTTGGCTTGTACTAAACTATGTATGGTGTGTATGACCACTGGTGTATATATGGCAGTTTCTATATTACCATGTCATACGGATGAACATCTCTGCATTCCGTGTCATCCATTACATTCTGCATTCCTATGTCAAGTTTTTGCCATCCTTATCTAAACCATTGTTTTGTTTTCCTAGGATGGCCAACACTCGCAGCACTCCTGCTGCTCAAGAGCAGGGTGAGGCTAGTGGGGCTAGAGATGAGAATCTGCCCCAGCCACCCTCCTTGGCTGAAGTTATGCTCGAGGCAGAACGGAACAAGAGAGAGACCAACCATCTGTTGGAACGCATAGAGCAGAACACTGGGTTCCGTCAGAGGAATGACGTGGTATCAATCAATGATTTTATCAAGATGTGCCCACCGACGTTCCATCATTCCGCCGAACCTCTGGATGCGGATGCCTGGCTTCGCAGTATCACCCACAAGCTACACGCTTCCCGTGTGGCCGAAGCTGACAAGGTTATCTACGCCGCCTACCATCTTGAGGGCCCTGCTAGTCTCTGGTGGGAAAACTTTGAGGCTATGCGTCCCGCTGGCCAAATCACTACTTGGGCTGAGTTCAGTGAGGCATTCTGTGAACATCACATTCCGGAAGGTCTCATGGATCGCAAGCGGGAGGAATTCTGCAATTTCACCCAGGGCCGGTTAACCGTGGATGGCTATAGTCGCGAGTTTGGCAACTTGGCACGCTATGCACCCGAGGAAGTGTCCACCGACGCCAAGAAGCGGGCGAGGTTCCGCAAGGGACTCAACCCTGAACTTCGCCGAGATCTACGAGTGCACCTCCTTCCAGAAGTTGGTGAACAAAGCTATCAGTGTTGAGACGGGCCAGACTGATTTCGAAGCCACACACAAGCATCCTCGTGACTTTGGTTCCTCATCCGGCTCTGGCTCTCACAAGCGCCGTGTGTGGGTTCCTAACACTGCTCTGCCACCCAGGTTCACTCCGAGGCCATCCTATGAGGCGCCTCGCCCAACCCAACAGTATGCACCTGCCAAGACTTATGGAGGACCACCTGCCAATCTTGCTCCACGCACTGGTACTGTGACATGTTTCAAGTGTGGAGAACCAGGGCACTACATGCGTGAGTGTCCTCAGAACCAGCCAGGAAAGCCCGTTGGCCGTGGTAAGCCAACATGCAAGGTGAACTATGTCAAGCCAATCCCCACTGCACGTGGTCATGTCAACTATGTCTCTGCTGAGGACGCTTATAAGGATCCTAACGTCGTCCTTGGTACGCTTCTCGTTAACTGCCATCCGGCATCTGTTCTTTTCGATACTGGAGCATCTCATTCGTTCGTATCTGAGAGCTATGCTCGATTGCACAACATGACTTTTTGTGACATGCCCACCACCATGGAATTTCAAACTCCCGGCTCTAGATGGCAAACCTCTAGAGTAAGCCATGGGAATGAAATTCTTGTCGATAGACTTGTTTTCCTTGCATCACTAATAGCTCTCAAGCCCTCGGACATAAACACATCTTGGGTATGGACTGGATGACAGCTCATTACGCCAAGATTGACTGCTACACTAGGATTGTTCAACTTACACACCCATCCGGCAAGATAGTTAATGTCTTGACCCGAATGGCTGAGCGTCGGCTCTACTCTCTTAATGCCAGTCCCCTTCCAGAACTCGAAGATATCCCGGTAGTCTGTGACTTTCCGGATGTTTTCCCAGAAGAACTGCCAGGTGTTCCACCTGACAGAGATGTCGAGTTCGTGATAGATCTTATTCCAGGAACTGTCCCAATCTCTAGGAGACCCTATAAGATGGCACCCCTAGAATTATCTGAGCTTAAGAAACAACTCGATGAGTCCTTGAAAAAGGGTTTCATTCGTCCTAGTTCTTCCCCTTGGGCTTGTCCCGTCCTCTTCGTTAAGAAGAAGGATGGAATGGAATGGATGGTTGTAGATTATCGACCTGTCAATCTGGTCACCATAAAGAACAAGTATCCGCTCCCCAGGATCAACGATCTGTATGATCAGCTTGCTGGATCCTCAGTCTTTTCCAAAATGGATTTGAGGTTGGGTTACCATCAAATCAAAATCAAGAACGGGGACATTCCTAAAACGGCTTTTGTTACTCGTTATGGACAATACGAGTACACCGTCATGTCCTTCGGGTTAACCAATGCCCCAGCCACTTTCTCCCGGCTAATGAATTCTATATTCATGGAGTACTTGGATAAACTCGTCGTGGTATACCTCGATGATATACTCATTTACTCCAAGAACAAGGAAGATCATGCCGAGCATCTAAGGCTGGTATTGACGAAACTTCCAGAGCACCGCCTTTATGCCAAATTCTCTAAATGCGAATTTTGGTTGCCAGAAGTGACCTATCTAGGCCATGTGATCTCTAGTAAGGGTATTGCCGTCAATCCCGAGAGATTTCAAGCCGTCCTTGATTGGACTCCCCCTGAATCGGTCAAGCAAGTTAGGAGTTTCCTTGGCTTAGCGAGCTATTGCCGACGCTTCGTCGAGAATTTCTCCAAGGTTGCTAAACCTCTAACTGAACTCCTCAAGAAAGATAAAAAGTTTGAGTGGACCCCACAGTGCGAGTCTAGCTTTCAGGAACTGAAAAGATGCCTGACATCTGCACCCGTACTGGTACCACCAGACTTTTCCAAGGACTTTATTATCTACTGCGACGCCTCGCGACAAGGACTAGGTTGCATACTCATGTAAGATCGTCAAGTGATCGCATACGCATCTCTACAATTGCATCCACATGAGGATAACTATCCTACACATGATCTAGAGCTTGCAGCTATAGTCCACGCACTCAAAACATGGCGACATTACCATCTTGGTAATCGCTGTGAAATCTTCACCGATCACGAAAGTCTGAAATACATCTTCATCCAACCGGATTTGAATCTCATGCAAAGACGTTGGGTTGAGTTGCTCACAGACTACGACTTAGGAATCACTTACACCCTGGGAAGGCCAATGTCATGGCTGACGCACTAAGTCGTAAGTCTTATTGTAACAACCTGATGTTACAACAAGGGCAACCACTTCTCCACGAGGAATTTCGTAAGCTTAACCTTCACATTGTTCCTCGAGGATTCCTTTCCACCTTGGTGGCAAAACCTACCCTTACGGATCAAATCATAGCTTCCCAGAAGCAAGATATAGGGATTTCCCGAATTAAGAGAAACATTCACAAAGGAGTTGCAGGGTGTTTCTCCATTGATAACAGAGGTGTTGTTTTCTTTGAGAACCGCTTAGTGGTTCCCAAGAACCAACATCTACGGCAGTTGATCCTTAAGGAGGCTCATGAATCTCCTCTCACAATTCATCCCGGCAGTACCAAAATGTATCAGGACCTACGCCGGAGGTTCTGGTGGACTAGGATGAAGAGAGAAATCGCTCAGTTCATTGCTAATTGCGACGTTTGTCGTCGAGTTAAAGCAGAGCATCAACGGCCTGCTGGCACCCTCCAACCTTTAGCTATTCCTGAATGGAAATGGGACAAGATCGGTATGGATTTCATTACCGGGTTTCCCAGGACCAGGAAAGGGAATAATGCTATCTTCGTTGTTATCGGCCGCCTCTCCAAAGTAGCCCATTTCCTACCTGTTCGAGAGAGTATAACCGCTAGCCAGCTAGCAGACTTGTATATCTCTCGGATAGTATCACTTCATGGTGTGCCGTTGGAGATTAACTCAGACCGTGGAAGTCTTTTCACTTCACAATTTTGGGAAAGTTTCTAGAATGCTATGGGGACTCATCTTTCTTTTAGCACCGCTTTTCATCCTCAGTCAAGTGGTCAGGTGGAACGAGTCAATCAAATTCTAGAAGATATGCTTCGAGCCTCCGTCATATCTTTCGGTATGGATTGGGAGAAGTGTCTTCCATTCGCCGAATTCACTTATAACAACAGTTATCAAGCCAGCTTGGGTAAGGCTCCCTTCGAAGTTCTATATGGACGAAGATGTCGAACGCCTCTTAACTGGTCAGAAACCGGGGAAAGACAATTCTTTGGTCCGGATATTATCCAGGAAGCAGAAGAGCAAGTTTGCATCGTTCGTGAGAAATTGAAAACAGCCCAGTCTCACCAGAAGAGCCAATATGATAGCCATCATAAGGCTGTGACTTTTGAAGTCGGCGATAAGGCTTACCTTCGGGTTACTCCTCTTAAGGGAACCCATCGTTTCGGTATCAAAGGCAAATTGGCTCCTTGTTACATCGGTCCTTTTCGCATTATTGCCAAACGAGGAGAAGTTGCCTACCAATTGGAACTACATCCGCACCTTTCCAGAGTTCATGATGTCTTCCACGTTTCTCAACTCAGGCGTTGCTTCTCGGATCCTATCCGCGGAGTGGACCACGAAACGCTTGATCTCTAGGACAATCTCACATATCGAGAATACCCCGTTCGTATTCTTGATCAAACCGAGCATACCACTCGACGTCGCGATATCAAGTTTCTCAAGGTTCAATGGTCACATCATTCCGAGAGTGAAGCTACTTGGGAAAGGGAGGATCGTCTTCGACTTGAGTACCCCACCCTCTTTCCGGAGGAACACGAATCTCGGGACGCGATTCTTTTGAGTGGGGGGTGAGTTGTCACATCCCTAGTCAGTGCTTGCATTAGGACTAGCTAGAGTGTGCATCATGTTTACTTTCCACAGAAACTTGAAATGGGAATGACAGAAACCCCACCACCCCTCTTCTAACAACTAGGGTTTAATAAAATCTTTTCCAATGCACCCAAAATGCCCTTCAAAAATGTTCATCATCTTTGCCTTGGTCTTAAACCTCTGCCAAAAATGGTGCACAATTTTCTAGGACATCCAAAGGTCTCTGGATTAATTCATATTGTAATTGCATTTGGGCATTTAAATGCTATAAAATGTTTTATGTGCCCAAATAATCATAAACTAAAATGTTCCATATTGTTCATATTATATACAGTGGGCATGACTAGTTTTATGAGTTATAAAAATGTTCTAGCATTTTTATTAATTCAACAAAGTTGCAAAAGAAATAAAACAGAAAGAAAATAGAAAAAAGCGAGAGACAGGGGGGCAACCCACTCACCTGGGCCACTTACCTGGCTGGCCCAGCGCGGCCCAGCCCGCTGGCGCACGCTAGTTGTCCCCCTCCTCTCGCCAGGAGGACGGGGCGCGTGGCCGCGGCGTGCGCGCACGCGTCCGGCCACCTCCTGCCTGGCTGCCTGCGTCCCCCGGTGCCTCGACGCCCCTATGCGTCGCCACGCAACACCTGGCCCCTCTCTCACTCTTCCATGTGTCTTCCCCCTCCTCTATCCCCTCCGCCGAGCTCCGCCTAGCGGGCTCGTCGCCGCCGTGCGCTGCCACCGTGCCCTAAGCCACCCCCTCGCCTCCCCGACGCACCCATCAGCTCCGCCGCATCGCCCTGAAGCTCCCCACCGACGCACACGACGCCAGAAGCCCCGTAGCGCCATCCTCGCCGTCGTCTTCAACCTTCGGCACCGGAGATCGCCGCCGCCCATACGTCGCCGCCCGACCTTCCCCAAGCCCGCATCGACGCCCTCTGCGACCACTGTGAGCTCACACGTCGAACCCCCTCTCCCTGAGCTCGATTACGCCTTGTAGCCGCCGCCCACTTGCTGACCGAAGCCCACCGCCGCCGGCCAACTCGCCGCCGTGGCCACAGGCGCTGTGCCTCGCAGCCGAGCACGCCACTAGGATCAGTAACTCGCCAGCAAGCTAACGCCACCTCTAACTCCTCCTCCCGTGCACCACACCTCCGTTCTGGCCAACCCCGTGCGAGCGTCGCCGTGGACGTGCTCGTCGCCATCAACTCCGGCGACTACTCGACCAACCAGTGGCATCGTTGGATGTGGTGCATCCCCAGGAGCACATAGAACCCATCCGCGCGACAAATGGTCGCCAAAACAGAGATTCCGGCGTGCCTCCGCGGTGCGAAATGGTCGCTGCCGGCCAAACTCCGGCGGGCTGACATGACCACTTAGTTAGTGGCTAATGACGTTTAGATTAACCACCACAGCCACTGACAGTGGGCCCCACCGCGTGGTCAAACCCAGTCAACTCTAGTTTAGACCGGAATTAGCCCCTGTGACACTGACATGCGGGACCCACCAGTCAGCTTTGACTTGGACCAGGTCTGTTGACCTGCTGACGTCAGTATGATGTCATGCTGACGCAGTAAATGATTTTCTGGGATTATTTGATTTAAAACAATTCAGGAAATTCCAGAAAATGCTTTAAACTTCAAAAAATCATATAAATTCAACAGTAGATCAGATGGAAAAGATTTATATATGAAAATTGATCAGAAAAATCCAATCTTTCCAATGGCACTGGTTTCATGCATGTTTGAGCAAGTTAGCCTTGCTGTTCACATTAAAACATGATAATGCACTTTAATAAATAATAGTTTGGGTATAAATTTGAATCTTTGATTCAAATGAGCTCAAACCTTTCTGTTATAGATGCATTAGCCCAAAACACATGCATCTTGCCATATCATGAGCATGCATCATATTGTTGCATTTGTTTGCTTATTGATAGTATCATCGGTGTTCTCTGTGGTAGGTCCTGCTCCCGAGGATACTTCTGCGTATCCAACTGAAGAGCAGTACCCGACAACCACTCTGTCGGGAAAGCAACCATTGATCATTCCGATACAAACCCATCTTCTCGCTCCTGCTCTCTTTTACTGCATTAAGGCAACAGCGTGTGAACTGCTACTTGCTGCGGTAGTTGAACCCTATTTCCCTGCATGACCTGTCATTGCCACAGTAAATAGTTGAAACCCACTAGCATGTGTAGGAGTTGATTGAGCCATGTAATGTGTGATCCACCATGCTATTTGTTTGTGTTGCCTGATATGCTTAGAGTTGTGTCAGGTCTGGTTCATCTGGGAGATGGATCGGAGTGAAATGGTCATACTCGGTAAAGAGAGGGAAGTGTGGAACATTTTTGGTAAAGGTATCGATGAAAGGCCATGTAGGAGTACGTGGTGGGTTGTTTCATTGGAACCGTCCATAGGACCCGAGATCTGTATGTGTGATTCAAGTTACATCTACTACCATGCATTGGGCTTCGGGCGCTCCAAGCCCTCTCGACTTATTAACAGCCCTTGTCCTCTGTCCAGGAGTTGCAATTAGTTTCTGGTGTTTGTAGTCTACTGGTGGTCGTGCACAGCGCTGACCCTCGGGGTGGGCTGTGATGCGGCAGGTACGTGGCCGGGTGTACCGAGCGCCCGTTTGGTGACTCGGGAACCCTGTACACATCGTTTGGGGCCGTGAGCGACAACCCGGTCGGATCTCCCCACGGATGGAACCCAAATTGGCGACAAACCTGGACTAGGGACTTGTGTAGTTAGTCAGGTCATGGCCGACACCCTCGTTGGGCTTCCGCTTGAAGGTTGCTGAGTACATGTCGAGTAAATGATGATAAGTGGTGGAAGCGTGTGTGAAGAAGTACACCCCTGCAGGGTTACCAATCTATTCGGATAGCCATTGTTCGCGGTACGGACAACTTGGTTACTTATACAGTTCATAGACAACTTGATGGATACTACTAAAAGCCTCAAGATAAGTGTGAGTTTCGTGAATGGCCCTTCCGTAGGATGACGGAAGAGGATCCACGGTGGTGTATTTTGTGGTGAGTAGAGGACTCGTGTACGTAGTCTTATTTTGCAATCTGAGAGAGTTGTAGTATAGGTTAGCCAAGAGTCAAAGCTGGCTTGCTGCTATGAACTCCACTACCCTTGTTGATAATGATGCATGTATAATAGGTTCTGTTGTAAGACTTGCTAAGTACTTTTGTACTCATGTTTGCTTAATAACTGTTGCAGAGGAGAACCCTGCCCCTTCTGATGGGTTTTACATAGACGTTGACGTCGACGAGTAGCTTGCTACCCAGACGGAGATCCTGAGCTTGTGAAGGGCCTTGTAGATAGTCAGGCTACACCAAGCCTGTTTTATTTCCAAGTTGTCTGTACTCAGACATGTTAGCTTCCGCTTGTACTTGTATGATTGTATGACTTGAGTGTTGGGTCATGTGACCCCTACCTATATGGATATGTTATGTATGGCTCTTCGAAGCCTCTTAAATAAAGTACTTTGAGTCATAGAGTTCTGTTCTGATGCAATGTTGTATTTGCACATATTGAGCATATTGTGTGTATGATTGAAATGCTTGGTATGTGTGGGATCCGACACCTAGTTGTTTCCCTTTGGTAGCCTATCTTACAGGGAAATGCCTCCTAGTGCTTCCAATGAGCCCTGGTAGCTTGCTACTGCTCGGAACACGTAGGCTGGCCGGCATGTGTCCTTCTTCGTTCCTGTGTCTGTCCCTTAGGGGAAATGTCACGTGTTTTTCCTTTAAGTCCATGTAGCTTGCTACGACTTGGGTTCATACATTGATGACCGACACGTTCGTTGCTGGGTCATGGATGCCTGTCTCTGTAATTTAGTGCCACTTTTGGTTTATAACTAGCCATGTCGGCCCGGGTTCTCTGTCATATGGATGCTAGCGACACTGTCATATACGTGTGCCAAATACGCAAACGGTCCCGGGCCAGGTAAGGTGGCACCCGTGGGGATACCGTGCGTGAGGCCGCAAAGTGATATGACGTGTTACAAGCTAGATCGGTGTGACTTAGGATCGGGGTCTCTGACAAGAGAACACGAGACAAAAACCACACAACTCTCAAAGAGAGGGCGGTGGCCAAGGCCACCTATGTTTGAGTCAAGTTGTATGGCACCGTGGAGATTTTAACCTTGGGCCCATGATCAAAACTCATCTTTGAAGCACAAGTACCATCAACAATGGTGAATGTGAAAGAGTTGATAAGTTTATGCATAATGGTGGGATGGAGAGTTCATTGAGAGAACAATACTCCCCCTATGTCCATGCATACATCTAAACAAGACAACATGATGAGTGTGGTGGGGTGTGCAAAGTTTCAAGCCACATTGCTCAAATCGATGATATTTAGCTCATGCCTTAACTCACAAAATCTTGCTTCATCCAAGGGCTTCACGAAAATATATTCAAGGTTATCAGGAGTGTTGACAAGTTAAGATCAATCTCCCAACGCCTAATGTGATCCCTGATGAAGTGATACCGAATCTCAATATGCTTCGTATTGAAGTGTTGCACCGGGTTGAGAGAAATCTTGATGCCACTTTCATTGTCACACCAAAGAGGCACTTTGTCACAAATGACACCGCAATCCTTTAAAGCTTGCCTCATCCATAGAAGTTGAACACAACAACTACCGATGGCCGCTTCGGTGGACGAGAGAGACACACAACTTTGCTTCTTAGAAGACCAACTCACCAAAGAGCAACCAAGAAATTGGCACCCTCCGAAAGTTGACTTCCTATCCACTTTGTCTCCTGCCCAATTCAAATCCGAAAAGCCCACAAGATTGAAGCTTGCTCCTCTAAGGTACCATAAGCCAAAGTTTTGGGTATGAGCCAAATATAAAAAGATTTGCTTGACCGCCACAAAGTGGCTTTCCTTAGGTGAGGCTTGAAACCGCGCACAAATTCCCACACTCAACATGATATCCGGTCTAGATGCACAAAGGTAAAGCAAGGATCGAATCATAGAATGATATACCTTTTGATTTGCCACTTTACCATTGGGCTCAATGTCAAGTTGGCATTTGATAGGCATTGGAGTAGAATCCGGCTTGACATCACTTAGATTGAATATCTTGAGCATGTCTTGAGTATATTTGGCTTGGTTGATGAAGATCCATTCTCTTCTTTGTTTGACTTCGAACCCGAGAAAGAACTTCAACTCTCCCATCATGGACATCTCAAACTCCGCGGTCATGAGTGCGGCAAACTCATCATTGAAAGCTTTGTTAGGAGAACCAAAGATAATATCATCAACATATAGTTGGCATACGAACAACTCCCCTTTGACCTTCTTAGTAAAAAGAGTCGGGTCGATTTTGCCAATTTCAAACCCACGATCTTGCAACAACTCGGTAAGGTCCTCATACCATGCACGTCGAGCTTGTTTAAGGCCATAGAGTGCCTTATTGAGTTGATACACATGATTGGGGAACTTAGGATCCTCAAACCCTAGGTTTTTTTTGACATACACCAACTCCTTGCTACTTCTCGAGCTTGCGTTGTATTCCCTCGAAGAGGAAAGGGTGATGTAGCATAGTAGCGTAAGTATTTCCCTCAGTTTTTGAGAACCAAGGTATCAAATCAGTAGGAGACCACGTGCGAGTCCCTCGCACCTGCACAAACAAATAAGAACCTCACAACCAACACGCTAAGGGGTTGTCAATCCCTTCACGGTCACTTACGAGAGTGAGATCTGATAGATATGATAGGATAATATTTTTGGTATTTTTGGTATAGAGAAGTAAAGTAAATAAAGCAAAGTAAAGTAGATGGAAGAATAATATGATGAGAATAGACCCGGGGGGCATAGGTTTCACTAGTGGCTTCTCTCATGATAGCAGAATTCTACAGTGGGTGAACAAATTACTGTCGAGCAATTGATAGAAAAGCGCATAGTTATGAGAATATCTAGGCATGATCATTGTATATAGGCATCACGTCCATGACAAGTAGACCGAAACGATTTTGCATCTACTACTATTACTCCACACACCGACCGATATCCAGCATGCATCTAGAGTATTAAGTTCATAAGAGTAACGCCTTAATCAAGATGACATGATGTAGAGATAAACTCAAGCAATATGATATAAAACCCATCTTTTTATCCTCGATGGTAATAGTACTATGCGTGCCTTACTGCCCCTACTGTCACTGGGAAAGGACACCGCAAGATTGAACCCAAAGCCAAGCACTTCTCCCATTGCAAGAACTATAGATCTAGTAGGCCAAACCAAACTAATAATTCGAAGAGACTTGCAAGGATAGTATAATCATACATAAAAGACTTCAGAAAAGAATCCAATATTGTTCATAGATAATCTTGATCATAAACCCACAATTCATTGGATCTCTACAAACACACCGCAAAAATATTACATCGAATAGATCTCCTCGAAGATCGAGGAGAACTTCGTATTGAGATCCAAAGAGAGAGAAGAAGCCATCTAGCTAATAACTATGGACCTGAAGGTCTGTGGTAAACTACTCACAACTCATCGGAGAGGCTATGGTGTTGACGTAGAAGCCCTCCGTGATCAATGCCCCCTCCGGCGGAGCTCTGGAACAGGCCCCAAGATGGGATCTCATGGGAACAGAAGGTTACAGTGGTGGAATTAGGGTTTCTTCGTGCTCCTCAATGTTTTCAGGGTATATGGGTATATATAGGAGGAAAAAGTAGGTCGGTGGAGCAACATGGGACCCACGAGGGTGGGGGCGCGCCTACCCCCCTGGGCGTGCCCTACCCCCTCGTGGGCACCTCGTTTCTTCTCTGACATGTACTCCAAGTCTCTCGTGAAGATATCGTTCCAAAAATAACTCTCTCGAAGGTTTCATTCCGTTTGGACTCCGTTTGATATTCTTTTTCTGTGAAACACTGAAATAGGCAAAAAAACAGCAATTTGCACTCGGCCTTGGGTTAGTAGGTTAGTCCCAAAAATAATATAAAAATGTATAATAAAGCCCATTAAACATCCAAAACAGAATGCATAATACCATGGAACAATGAAAAATTATACATACGTTGGAGACGTATCAAGCATCCCCAAGCTTAATTCATGTTCGTCCTCGAGTAGGTAAATGATAAAATAGAATTTTTGATGTGGAATGTTAACCAACATAATTCTTAATGTAATTATCTTTATTGTGGCATGAATGTTTAGATCCGAAAGATTCAAGACAAAAGTCTATATTGACATAAGAATAATAATACTTCAAGCATACTAACAAAGCAATCGTGTCTTCTCAAAATAACATGGCCAAGGAAAGTTATCCCTACAAAATCATATAGTCTGGCTATGCTCTATCTCCATCACACAAAATATTTAATCATGCACAAGCCCGATTTCAGCCAAGCAATTGTTTCACACTTTAATTCTTTCAAACCTTTCAACTTTCTCGCAATACATGAGCGTGAGCCATGGATATAGCACTATGTGGAATAGAGTGGTGGTTGTGGAGAAGACAAAAGAAGAAGATAGTCTCACATCAACTAGGCATATTAATAGGCTATGGAGATGCCCATCAATAGATATCAATGTTATTGAGTAGGGATTGCCATGCAACGGATGCACTAGAGCTATAAGTGTATGAAAGCTCCACAAAAGAAACTAAGTGGATGTGCATCCAACTTGCTTGCTCATGAAGAGCTAGGGCATTTGAGGAAGCCCATCATTGGAATATACAAGCCAAGTTATATAATGAAAATTCCCATCAGTATATGAAAGTGACAAAACAAGAGACTCTCTATCATGAAGATTATGGTGCTACTTTGAAGCACAAGTGTGGAAAAGGATAATAGCATTGTCCCTTCTCTCTTTTTTTGGAGGGGCTTTTTTTAGCCCCCCTCTTTTTTTGAGCCATCTTTTTTTTATTTGGCCTTTCTCTCCCCCTTTTTTTTGTTTCCTCACACGGGACAATGCTCTAATAATGAAGATAATCACACTTTTATTTACTTACAACTCAAAGATTACAACTCGAAGCTAGAACAAAATATGACTCTATGTGAATGATGATGATGAAGCATGTCATATGAACGTAACGGTGGAAAGTTGCATGGCAATATATCTCGGAATGGCTATGGAAATGCCATGATAGGTAGGTATGGTGGCTGTTTTGAGGAAGGTATATGGTGGGTGCGTGGTACCGGTGAAAGTTGCGCGGTACAAGAGAGGCTAGCAATGGTGGAAGGGTGAGAGTGCGTATAATCCATGGACTCAACATTAGTCATAAAGAACTCATCTACTTATTGCAAAAATCTACAAGTCGTCAAAACAAAGTATTCAACGCATGCTCCTAGGGGAAGGGTTGGTAGGAGTTAACCATCGCGCGATCCCGACCTCCACACAAAGGATGACACTCAATAAATAAATCATGCTCCAACTTCATCACATAACGGTTCACCATACATGCATGCTACGGGAATCACAAACTTTAACACAAGTGTTTCTCAAATTCACAATTACTCCACTAGCATGACTCTAATATCACCATCCTCGTATCTCAGAACAATCATCAAGTATCAAACTTCTCGTAGTATTCAATGCACTTGTATGAAAGTTTTTACTATACTCATCTTGGATGCCTATCATATTAGGACTAATTTTATAACCAAAGCACATTACCATGATGTTCTAAGAGACTCTCAAATAGATATAAGTGAAGCATGAGATATTGATAATTTCTACAAAATAAAACCACCACCGTGCTCTAAAAGATATAAGTGAAGCACTAGAGCAATACTATCTAGCTCAAAAGATATAAGTGAAGCACATAGAGTATTCTAATAAATTCCAAATCATATTTATCTCTCTCAAAAGGTGTGTCCATCAAGGATGATTGTGGCAAACTAAAAAGCAAATACTCAAATCATACATAACGCTCCAAGCAAAACACATATCATGTGGTGAATAAAAATATAGTCTCACGTAAAGTTACCGATAGACGAAGACGAAAGAGGGGATGCCTTCCCGGGGCATCCCCAAGCTTAGGCTTTTGGTTATCCTTGAATTTTACCTTGGTGTGCCTTGGGCATCCACAAGCTTCGGCTTTTGCCACTCTTTGTTCCGTTATCCATCAAATCCATACTCAAAACTTGAAAACTTCACAACACAAAACTTAGCCAAAAATCTCGTGAGCTCCGTTAGTATAAGAAAACAAACAACCACTCAAAGGTACTGTAATGAACTCATTCTTTGTTTATATTGGTGTTAAACCTACTGTATTCCAACTTCTCTATGATTCATACCCCCCGATACTACTCATAGATTCATCAAAATAAGCAAACAACACACGAAAAACATAATCTGTCAAAAACAGAACAGTCTGTAGTAATCTGTAACTTTCGAATACTTCTGCAACTCTAAAAAATTAAATAAATTGGTGGACGTGAGGAATTTGTCTATTAATCATCTGCAAAAAGAATCAGCTAAAAATCACTCTCCAGTAAAAAATGACAGCCAATCTCGTGAGCGCTAAAGTTTCTGTTTTTACAGCATGATCACATAAACTTCACACAAGTCTTCCCAAAGGTTCTACTTGGCACAAACACTAATTAAAACACAAAACCACATCTAAACATAAGCTAGATGCAATATTTATTCCTGAACAGAAGCAAAAGCAAAGAAAATAAAATTGGGTTGCCTCCCAACAAGCACTATCGTTTAACGCCCCTAGCTAGGCACGATACAAGAATAGATCTAGGTATTGCCATCTTTGGTAGGCAATTCTTCGATTAAGCACTTATAATTCTTAGGAACTTCTTCATTCCTATTAATAATCAAACTTCTAGGCAAGACATCAATAAATTAATTTGTAGCAAAAGGTTCCCTTACGAAAGTGAGAAAGTTGGGATGAACACTTATGGATTTGAGATCCGCAGTTTCCTTACTAGATGATTCACCCTTATTTTTAGGAACATACATAAACTTGGACAATTTAGTGATAGAGGGATTCAAAGTATTTTTCACAGCAGAAAAAGCAAACCCTACATTAGTAATAATATCCTCAAGTTTATCAATTCTAGTGGAATCTTGATCTATCCTTTCTTTAACTATAGGTTTTTTTCTTTAAAGTTTTTCAGAATGACTCTTACTTTAGATCCATATTGGGTGATTTGGTTATGGATCTTTTTATCCAAACTCTCAACCAACTCTACCGTGGCAACTTTGTTTTCAATAATTTCAAGCCTTTACATAACATGTTTTAAAGTCAAAACAGTTCCATTAACGAGAAGAGGTGGCGGGCCAAAAAATTCTGTCATAGCATTATAAGAATCAAAAGTATGGCTACCCAAGAAATTCCCTCCAGTAATGGTATCAAGAATATATCTATTCCACGAAGTGGTGCCAACATAAAAAATGTGAAGAAGCACGGAAGTGGAAAGCTTCCTAGTAGATCTATTTTGAGCATTGCAAATTCTATACCAAGCATCTTTTAGATTTTCTTCCTCCCTTTGTTTAAAATTAAGAACCTCACTATCGGGAGTATTGATAATGATAGGCGTGCTAGACATGACGGCAAGGCAAAGCGATAAAACACACGGAAGAAGAAGTGCCAATAAAACGGCAAGGGTGAATTGGGGGAGAGGAAAACGAGAGGCAAATAATGTAGTGCGAAGGATAAGGGTTTGTGATAGGTACTTCATATATGACTTTTGCGTAGATCTCCCCGGCAACGGCGCCAGAAATTCTTCTTGCTACTTCTCGAGCTTGCATTGTATTCCCTCGAAGAGGAAAGGGTGATGCAGCACTATAGCGTAAGTATTTCCCTCAGTTTTTGAGAACCAAGGTATCAATCCAGTAGGAGACCATGTGCGAGTCCCTCGCGCCTGCACAAACAAATAAGAACCTCTCAGCCAAGGCGATAAGGGGTTGTCAATCCCTTCACGGTCACTTATGAGAGTGAGATCTGATAGATAGGATAGGATAATATTTTTGGTATTTCTGGTATAGAAACAGAAAGTAAATAAAGCAAAGTAAAGTAGACGGAAGATTAGTATGATGAGAATAGACCCGGGGGCCATAGGTTTCACTAGTGGCTTCTCTCATGATAGCAGAATTCTACGGTGGGTGAACATATTACTGTCGAGCAATTGATAAAAAAGCGCATAGTTATGAGAATATCTAGGCATGATCATTGTATATAGGCATCATGTCTATGACAAGTAGACCGAAACGATTCTGCATCTACTACTATTACTCCACACATCGACCGCTATCCAGCATGCATCTAGAGTATTAAGTTCATAAGAACAGAGTAACGCCTTAAGCTAGATGACATGATGTAGAGAGATAAACTCAAGCAATATGATATAAACCCCATCTTTTTTATCCTCGATGGCAACAATACTATGTGTGCCTTGCTGCCCCTACTGTCACTGGGAAAGGACACCGCAAGATTGAACCCAAAGCCAAGCACTTCTCCCATTGCAAGAACTATAGATCTAGTAGGCCAAACCAAACCAATAATTCGAAGAGACTTGCAAGGATATTATAATCATGCATAAATTATTTCAGAAAAGAATCCAATATTGTTCATAGATAATCTTGATCATAAACCCACAATTCATCGGATCTCGACAAACACACCGCAAAAAGATTACATCGAATAGATCTGCTTGAAGATCGAGGATAACTTTGTATTGAGATCCAGAGAGAGAGAAGAAGCCTCTAGCTAATAACTATGGACCCGAAGGTCTGTGGTAAACTACTCACAACTCATCGGAGAGGCTATGGTGTTCATGTAGAAGCCCTCCATGATCGATGCCCCTCCGGCGGAGCTCCGGAACAGGCCCCAAGATGGGATCTCACGGGAACAGAAGGTTACGGTGGTGGAATTAGGGTTTCTTCGTGCTCCTTGATGTTTTCAGGGTATATGGGTATATATAGGAGGAAAAAGTACGTCGGTGGGGCAATGTGGAGCCCATGAGGGTGGGGGCGCGCCTACCCCCCTGGGCGCGCCCTGCCCCCTTGTGGGCACCTCGTTTCTTCTGTGACTTGTACTCCAAGTCTCTCGTGAAGATATTGTTCCAAAAATAACTCTCCCGAAGGTTTCATTCTGTTTGGACTCCGTTTGATATTCCTTTTCTGCGAAACACTGAAATAGGCAAAAAACAACAATTTGCACTGGGCCTTGGGTTAGTAGGTTAGTCACAAAAATAATATAAAAATGTATAATAAAGCCCACTAAACATCAAAAATAGAATATATAATAGCAGGGAACAATCAAAAATTATAGATACGTTGGAGACGTATCACTCATTAAGAGGACCATTAAGAAAAGCTCTCTTCACATCCATTTGTTGTAACTTAAAGTTATGATGAGAAGCATAGGCAAGCAACAAACGAATAGATTCAAGGCAAGCAACGGGAGCAAAGGTTTCACCGTAGTTGATACCCTCGACTTGGGAGTAGCCTTGTGCCACCAAACGAGCCTTGTTGCGAATGACAATCCCGTGAGCATCTTCTTGTTCTTGAATATCCATTTGGTTCCAATGACATTGTGGTTCTCCTCTGGCCTTGGCACCAACCGCCATACTTTGTTGCGTTCGAAGTTGTTGAGTTCTTCATGCATGTCATTGAGCCAATCCGGATCTTTGAGCGCCTCATAGACCTTTTGGGGTTCAACACAAGAAACAAACGCATGATGTGCACAATAGTTTGCTAATTGTCTACGAGTGCTTACCCCCTTTGTTATATTTCCAAGTATATTCTCCATGTGATGCTCTCTAGAAGCGAGCTTGGAAGCGACTTTGGTGTCACGACACTTCAATTGCTCCACAAGAGAGAGTTGAGGGGCGGTAACTTGATCATCATGAGCATCGTCTTGAGCTCGTTCTTGATCTTGAGCTTGCTCTTGATCTTGAACTTGCTAGGGGGAAGGAACTTGGCATTGTGCATCACTTGGTCAATCATCACCATCTTGCGGTTGATCTTGCAATTGGCCTTGTTCATTGGGTTGAGGGCTTTCACTTTGTTCTTCGGAAGCGTGTGGGTCTTGGGTTGGTGATGGTTCCACTTGAGTGGAACATTGTCCTTCTCCTTCGGCCACAAGGGATTCCTCAATGGGTAGGATATGACCAACACCCATTCATCTTATGGATTGGGGAGGAATTTCGTCACCTACATCACAAGTACCACTTTGCTCCACGTGGGAGCCATTATTTTCATCAAACTCCACGTTACTGTAATGCCCAGGATGCGGCTATATCTCCTACGTGTCGGGCACGAGTTAGAGACATAAGCGCATTCTGGAGTGATTGCAAGCATGGTATGTTTGCACAACCCATGTAAAGAACAGGGATGAAAGAGTAAAATAGTTGGCTTACACTCGCCACATCACACAATTAATACAATAGCATACATTCATCCAAATAACACAAGGTCCGACAACGGACGAAAACAAACGAGAAAAGATACCACAACCACAAGTCATGATCGCTCCTAGTAGGAACCACTACTGATCGTCGGGGTACATCACATACATACGACCACGCTCTTCATCGAACTCCTAGTGAAGTTCTTGACCTTCTCTTGCATCGTACTCAGTTGTACCTGCATCTGGTGTGGGTTGTAATCTCTGAGTCACAAGGACTCAGCAATCCCATTCCCGGGTATCAAAACTAACAAAGCCTTTTAGGTGTGGAGAGGTAATAAAGTGTCTGCAGCAAGCACTAAGCAACTAGCAAACGAATCCAGAGCGAGATGAGGATATGTGCCAACGGTCGCCAAGATGATCAATAAGTGATCCTAGCTACCCACATTCATGCATAACCCCACCGTGTTCACTTTCCGAAACCCCCTTCGAAAAGAGACCATCATGGTTACTCACACATGTAGTGTATTCTTAAGGATATGGTGTTAAGTTATCTACAACCGGATATTAACAAATTCCCATCTGCCACATAACCGCGGGCACGGCTTTCGAAAGTTCATCACCCTGCAGGGGTGTCCCAACTTAGCCCGTCACAAGCTCACGATCCGCGGAGTCGCAACTCCATATTGGGAAGACCCGAGTATTCTCGGAATCCCGTGCTCAAGATATTTCGACAAAGATAAAACTAATCCAGCAAGACCTCCCGGCGTGCCGACACCCTGATAGTAGCCGCGCATATCTCGTCTCAGGCCACGACTGGGTAGGTCAGCCTACAGGTATATACCAGATACCTCGGGTTTCCCAGTTTGGACCAACACTCATGAGGAGCACTGGCCCGGGTTGTTGATTAAGAACTCGGGTTTATAACTCCTTGTGCAAGTTTTAGTTGTTAGGCAAGTGTAGTACCAAAGTTGGGTCTTGCTGGAAAAGCTTTAAGCAGTGCGAATTATCAAGAGGGGCCCATAAACCCCAACCGTGTTAGGAACGCAAAAATCAAGGAACATAACACCGGTTTATCGGGTCCTAAAGTGGCATGAGTGGAACAAAACACCAAGCAGAAGGCCAAGCCTTCCAACCATTACCAGTATATATGTGCATTAATTTCATTAAGATATATAAGTATTGTGTTATCCCAATAAACAAATTCTAACAAGGAGCAAAATCTTCACTTCACCTACAACTAACAACGCTATAAGAGGGGCTGAGCAAAAGCGTACTTAGCCAATCAATGGTTTGCTAGGAAGGCGGTTACAGTGTTTCATGGCAACATAGGAGGCTGACAGACAGGAATAGGCATCGAGGCGTAACTATAGAGCGAAACTACTAGCAAGGCAAAGATAGAGGTGATATCGGGGAACGGTCATCTTGCCTGTTAAGTCCACGGAGGGATCGTAACCTTGCTCCTCAAACTCAGTCTCGACAGGAACCTCGAACTCCGAATCGTCACTGGGCTCTAACCAACACAACAATACAAACATCGGAACAAAATCAATCACCATGCAATGCTCAAACACATGATGCAAGCAAGATGCATATGAGCATGGACATGATATGATGCATCACAAGGAACATGATGAGTGCAACATGTGGCATGGCATAGGTGCAAGATCACAATTCATTTAAGTGTCCACAACCATGCAAAAAAATGCAAGAACAAACATAGTCACACATGTAGTTATTTGGTTTGAACTATCTAAGCACCCAACAAGTTTAATATGTTGTTTAGCATGGCAATTAGTGCATCACAAGACCAACAACAACATGCAAGAATTTTAAATGGGCCGGAAGAAACAAACAACAATTCCGGAAAATCCCATGTGCATATTTCAACTTATGGATCTGATCTGTTATAACCATATGCTAGAGTTGTTAAGTATGCAAAGTAACAACACCATGTTATTCTACACATTTTTCCACCCCATTTAGATATACAGTTTGTCAAATTTGGAGCTACGATTATTTAGTTATGAATTAAACAAATTTAAACATGTTAAAAAGCAAAACATATGCAAACAACATTTTAAATGTTCTTAACATGGCAGGAAATTGCATATTAATAATCTATACTAAAAACTAGGCAGATTTCATATACAGATCATCTCAAATAGATGCACATTTTAAAAGATATGGCCAATTCAAAATGCAAACAGATTTGAACAAAATAAAACAAAATAGAAAAGGAAAAGACCCACCTCTGATCTAGCCTGGACTAGCCTCAGCCAATGACTAGTGGGTCCAGGGATGCTGAGGTGGTAGTGCGGGGTGTGGGAGTGGGTGCAAGTGTGTGCAGAGGCTGACAGAAGGGGCCCAGATGTCAGCGAGGGGGGCATGCAAAAATATGGGCGTTTTTTCACTGGCTCGAGGAGGATTCGAAGCCTGCTTGCTAAGTTAACAGAACAGATTGTGAACCAGCTCGGCTGGATGCATGTGACTGACAGAGAGGGGGTGCTACGCCTGAAGTGTAAACACTTGATGCAAACAGAGCCACTCGACGCCGGCGAAACAGAGACGGCGGTGAACTGCAACGGCCTGCTCCGGCGACCACAGCGGACGGCGGAGGTGTGCGATGGCTGCGCACAAGGATCCCGCACGCACGATGTGGACTCGCAGCACCTAACAACAACTACGACGACGCCGGCGGCAACAAACAGAAGCGGCGGCGACGAGCTGCGGCGAGACACCTACGGGACTTGGCGGAGCGGCGAGGACACATAGCAACACCTACGCGATACGGTGGAGATGATGGACATGCATGGATGGGCTACGGGGGTCGAAGCACCCGCCGGAGACGAGGTCCGACGGCGGCGAGCTCGGGCGGACGACGAACTTGCAACTAGAGCGTGCTAGAGAGGGGGAAAGAGCTCGGGCAGGTTCGTGAGCTCACCATGAACATGTTAACGTGCTCGGCTCGGCGAGAGTGGGTTGGAGACGATGGCAAGGGCAGACGAACGCTCGCAGTGGCCGAAGTCGAAGACGAGGAAGGAGAGGAAGCAGGTGAGGCGCTCGGCTCCGCGTAGTCGACATAGTGGACGTAGTCGACGTCGGGGAAGAACGACAAGGTTGGCGAGGCGCAGGTCGTCGAGGTTCACGCCAGTGACGAGCTCATGCTCTTAGATGCGTTCGGGGCGGAGGTGGAACGGCGGATCTGGTGGCCCTGAGCTCACCTGGCGGCGGGGAGGAGGAAGAGGAGAATTCTAGAGGGTTGGTGGACACCAGGGTGGCTTAAGAGGGGGGCCAAGGTGACGGCACTGACGGCGACGCGCTCGTGCTCGCGGTCCCCATGGCGACAACGCGAGGAGGACGAAAAGGTGGGTGCGGGAGCGGTTCACAGTCGCTGGCGCGTGGGCCTGGCTCGACCACGTGGAGGCGACGTAGAGGGGGCGAGTGTGTGCGCGGGTGGGAAAAGGGGAGAGGGACGCGCAGGTGAACCAGCTGGGCTGCGCGTGCGCTAGTTGGCGGGCCAGCCTGGTGGCCGAGGCCCAGGTGGATTTGGATGCGCCTGGGCTGCTCTGCTGCCTGCTGCTGCACTGCTGCTGTTTTTCGTTTTTCCTTTCTTTAAGCAGAAAAACAAGATGGAAAAACACAGGCAACTAGGAAAAGAAATAGGGAGGAGTAAAAATGTGTGTGGGGTCCTGGATTTATGCTTGATTTAATAAAATTACTTTGGGCATTTTTAGAGGTAGAAAAATAAAACAAGTTTGAATATGATTCAAACTTGAGGCATTTTTGAACCTAACCAAAGCAACTTCAAAAGAGGTGAAATTTAGCATAGATGTTTAGGACATAGAGCAAGATTTGTTGGGAGAAGATGAACATTAAGGCTGCGTTTGGTATCTCATTATTTCTAAAGTTTTACAAGAATACTATGGTTTTCAGAAGAAAAAAACACGGTTTTAAATACTTTGACGTGTTTGGCATCAATTAATACTTCAGTTTTATAAACCGCAGTATATCTGATACTGTGTTTTTTTGTGGTATTTGAAAAAGAGGTCCTGACCTCTTTTTTCTGTAAATTGAGAAACGCTCTCTTGACTCATATGTTGAACCTACGCTTGACTACTCCATTGTTGATATCTTTAATACGTTGGCAGCCTGTAGATTAGATTGGCAATTAGATCGATCGATCCTGACTTCCTGAGATGCAACATACTAAGCTAGCTAGAATTTCGGTCATATCTGGCTAGACGCGCATGTACAGCGCTAGAACAACGGCTGAAAACACGGGCATGCCGAGGCTTAGATCGCCGAGTAGATCAATCGCTAATTGGAGCAGTCGTAGACCAACTGATTCTATGCGTCCGGAGATACAAGAGATTACTAGTTAACTCTATCTACAAATCCTAGCATCTAGGTGGGAACTAGTGCATGCATCGCAAGGCTACATGCATGCGGCTGCCTTCGCACAAGCTGATCAGGCCGTTGTAACTCCTTGAGTCTAGTTGGATTTGGTTCAACGGTCAAACCAGGGAAAGTGAGAAAAACTGCACTTGCCAAACACCTCCATGGTTTTGCTAAAACTAGGAAAAACTGTGGTTTGTGAAAACTGAAGTATTCATTGCCCACGCATTGGAATACTGAGGTTTTCATTTACTATGGTTTTGAAAAAACGGTGCTGCCAAACTAGGCCTAAAGGAGGAGGCTAGATGGCACTTTGCAAAACTAAAAGAAAGAGAGAAAGAGAGAAGGGGAGGTGGTGAAACTTCGAGGTGATCAAGCATGGATCACACATGGATCAAAGCAACACTAAAATCATGCAAGAAACCACAATGCCACATGGTGAAAAAGAGAATGCAATATGACAAGGTTGAATGCAATATGATGAGGCCATGATGCATATGATGACATGACAATGCATTAAGATGACAAAGCATTAATGAAAGATAAAACCCCAATGAAAGGATAGGACCAAAAGTTAAATATCTATTTCCATATAAGGAAGTTCTACATCTGGGGTGTTACAAACTCTCCTCCACTACGAAAAGATCTCGTCCCGAGATCTAGGACTGAAAGAAAGTGGGATACTCAAAACGGAGATGATCTTCTCGTTCCCATGTAGCTTCTCGGTCGGTATGGTGTGACCACTTCACTTTCAAGAATTTGATGGACTTGTTGCGGATCTTGCGCTCAGTTTCTTCAAGGATAGCAACGGGGTGCTCACGATAAGACAAGTCTTGCTGAAGATCAATCTCTTCGAAAGGAATGGTGCGTGCAGGCATCTTGAAGCACTTGCGGAGTTGTGACACGTGAAACACATCGTGCACATTTGCAAAGTTGGAGGGAAGCTTGAATTGGTAGGCTAGATCGCCTCTCTTGCCAATTATCTTGAAAGGGCCCACGTATCTTGGAGCAAGCTTGCCCTTGATACCTCTGAGTGCCCTTCATGGGAGAAACACGGAGATAGACATGATCTCCAATGTTGAAAGCTAAATCTTGGTGTTTGCCGTCATAGTAGCTCTTCTAGCACGATTGTGCGGCTTTGAGATTCTCACGTATGACTTTGCACATCTCTTCGGACTCTGAGATCGAATCATTTCCAAGAAGTTGACGTTCACCAGTCTCAGACCAGTTGAGAGGGGTACGACACTTTCTGCCATAGAGAATTTCAAACGGTGCTTTGCCTGCACTTGCTTGGAAGTTGTTGTTGTAGGAGAACTCGGCAAATGGAAGGCAATCTTTCCATTTCATACCGAAGGAGATGACACATGCCCTGAGCATATCTTCAAGAATTTGGTTCAGTCTTTCGACTTGGCCAGTAGTCTGAGGGTGAAAAGCCGTGCTGAAGCAAATCTTGGTACCCATAGCTGACTGGAAGGAATCCCATAATTTGGAAGTGAACAAACTTTCACGATCTGAGGAGATTACTTGAGGGATACATGCAAAGAGACAATTCTAGAGGTATACAGCTCTGCCAATTGTGCTGCGTTGATGGATTCCTTGACTGGAAGGAAATGAGCCACTTTAGTGAGCTTATCAATCACCATAAAGATAGCGTCGTTTCCTCGCTTGGACTTTGGAAAACCAGTGACGAAATCCATCTCAATGTGATCGAATTTCCACTCGGGAATAGGTAGAGGTTGAAGGAGTCCGGCTGGACGTTGATGCTCTGCCTTCACTCTTCTGCAGACATCACACTCGTTCACGAATTGAGCAATTTCTCTTTTCATGCGAGTCCACCAATAGGATTGCTTGAGGTCATGGTACATCTTAGAGCTTCCTGGATGTATCGAGAGGAGTGAGTCATGTGCTTCGTTCATTATGAGCTTCCTGAGATCACCTTTGGGAACCACAATTCTGTCCTCAAAGAACAAAGTGTCTCTGTCATCAATGCGATAGCACTTGTACTTGGGAGTACCCTTGGCAATACCATGTTTCACCTTCTGCACCATAGCATCACTGAGTTGGGCCTCACGGATTTGATCTTCCAAGGTAGGAGCGACTTGAAGGTTGGCAAGAAATCCTTGAGGAACGACTTGGAGGTCGAGCTTCCTGAATGACTCACAAAGTTCAGGTTGGAACAGTTTGAGGATGAGACTGTTGCAATAAGCCTTTCTTCTCAAGGCATTTGCAATGACATTGGCCTTGCCAGGAGTATACTGAATGCTTGGATTGTACTCTTGAATCATTTCAACCCAATGAGTCTGGCGGAGGTTAAGATTTGGCTGGGTGAAGATGTACTTCAGGCTCTTGTGATCGGTGAAGATGTCCACTTTTCTGCCCAACAGAAGGTGTCTCCATGTGATAAAGGCATGAACAACTGCTGCTAGCTCAAGATCATGTGTGGGGTAATTCTTATCATTTGGTTTAAGCTGACGCGAAGTGTATGCAACAATCTTCTTATCTTGCATGAGAACACCGCTGAGACCTTGCAACGAAGCATCACAGAACACTTCATAAGGCTTGGACTCATCCAGAGGAGTAAGTACTGGAGCAGAAATGAGCTTCTCTTTGAGTGTATTGAATGCCACATCACAATCAGGAGTCCACGAGTACTTGACATTCTTTTGCAATAGGTTGGAAAGAGGCTTGACAATCTTGGAGAAGTTCTTAACGAACCTTCTGCAATAACTTGCGAGGCCGAGGAAACTTCGGAGTTGTTTGACATTCTGAGGAGGTTCCCACTTCACAATAACTTCAACCTTCTTGGGGTTAACAGAAATTCCCTTGGCAGAGATAATATGACCAAGATAGAGGACTTCGTCGAGCCAAAATTTTCACTTGGAGAACTTCGCATAAAAGTGGTGCTCTTTGAGCCTGTCAAGAACCAAACGGGGGTGCTTGGCGTGGTCTTCTTTATTCTTGGACAATACCAAGATATCATCGAGGTACACGAGGACGAACTCACTGGTGTAGGGGTTGAATATGAAGTGCATCATCCTAGAGAAAGTGGGTGGAGCATTTGCAAGCTCGAAGGACATGACTGTGTACTCGTAGGAGCCATAACTCGTTCTGAATGCGGTCTTGGGAATATCCTCTTCACGGATATGAATTTGATGGTAGCCCATCCGGAGATCAAGCTTCGAGAAAACCTTGGCTCCTTTGAGCTGCTCGAACAGTTCATTGATATTGGGGAGCGGGTACTTATTCTTAATTGTCTTCTTGTTCAATGGCCGGTAATCAACGCATAATCGTTCCGTACCATCCTTCTTCTTGTCAAAAAGAACACCGCAACCCCAAGGAGAAGTACTTGGTCTGATCAGACCCAAGCGTTCTTGCTCATCGAGTTGTTTCTTCAACTCCTTCAACTCTTTAGGAGAAAGCTTGTACGGACGCCGACAGGCTGGCTCCATACCAGGTTCAAGTTCAATGACGAATTCAACTGGACGGTTGGGAGGCATGCCTGGAAGCTCTTCAGGGAATACATCCTCATATTCACAAACCACCGGAATCTGGGATATGGCATTAATCTCGCCCTTGTCACTGAGAGAGAATAGCCTGATTGTGTTATCTCGAGCTGCGAACATAATCACGTCTTCAGAAGGATGAGTTAGATTGACCTCCTTGTTTGCACAATCAATAAGTGCATCATGCTTAGAGAGCCAATCCATCCCAAGAATAAGATCAATATCCGAGTTACCAAGAACAACTGGGGAAACCATAAAACTATAATCGCCCATGTGAATAGATATATCCGGAGCAACCAAATTAGAAGTCATGTGTTTGCCCGGAGAAATAATTGATAACTTCTTATCCAGAAATGCCGTAGTGAAATTATGCTTGGTAAAGAATGGAATTGACATGAAACTGAGTGATGCACCAGAGTCAAATAAAACTTTTGCAGGAATTGAGTTAACTGAGAGGTTACCCATTATCACATCAGAAGAATTCTCTGCTTGAGCTGCATTCATCAGGTTCACTCTTGCATGCTTGGTATTGTGCTTGGCAATAGCATTGCTGACATGTGGAGGAGGCGGAAGGCGCCTCTAAGTACACTTGTTTGCATAGTGACCCTTCTGGCCACACATGTTGCACGTATCCTCTGAGAGTGGCCGATGATAAGGACCGCTTGGTCTTGGAGCTTGCAACTGAGACTTGGACTGATTGCTTGGGTTGGGTGGGTGGGAAAATCCACGACCACCTGAGTGCTTGTTCTGACTCGGAGGATGGAACGCTGGAGGAGGCGGGAGCCAGAACTTCTGTTGCTTGGCGACCACTTGAGAGGAAGAGGAGGAGTGAACATCATCTCTTATCCTCTTTTTGGAAGCTTCACATTTGAGCTGAGTTGCCTCTTGCTTGAGAGCCATGTTGTAGAATTGATCAAATTCATCTGGCTCGAACAGAGTGGGTGCAAGTTGGAGTTCATCTTTCAAACCACCTCGGAACTGGTAGATTTTGCTCTTGGCATCGGGGATGTCTTGCTTCACATAGCGGGCAAGATTCTGGAACTTGACATTGTACTGGTAGACAGACATGGTGACTTGCTTCAGATTGCGAAATTGCTCACGCATGCCTTCAGTGACACTGGTAGGGATGTGATGAGAACGGAAATCGTGAAAAAATTCAGCCCAAGAGATCTCATGACCTGCCCTGGAGTCTTTGTCCTTTTGCCACCAATCTGCAGCTTGATCTTTGAGTTGTAAAGCGACAAACTTGACATAATCCTCAGGTCTGACATTACTGCACTCGAAATGCTTCTTGATGTTTGTGATCCAATCTTCAGCATCTAGCGTATCAACACAATAGATGAAAGACTTGGGTTGATTTGCCAGGAATTGGTTCAGAGTTCCAAAGTGAGGTTGATTGAGCAGATTTCCTTGGCCTTGGTTCCCTTGATTGCCTTGATTCCCTTGATTTGCTTGGAAACTCTGCATCATTTGCATGAGCATCTGAGTGTTTTGATTGGTTGCCTGCATAATTGCTCTCCATGCCTCAGACGGAGGAGGAGGGGAAGGTGGACGCTCTTCTTCACCCTCTGGGTTCTGGCTGGGAACTTTCTTAGGTGACATCCTGAAGATGATGACAACTGTTAGCCATTGAAGCAAATAATAGATAAGCTGAATCAACGGCTAGATATTTGCAACATATAGTCTTCACAATGAACATCCGAACAAAATAAACGAATGAATTCCATAGCTTAATGGTACATCAACTTGTCGAGAAGCCACTTGGGAGAACAAAATGATAGACTAAAACAACAAGGTAACAGATGGAACAAATACATAATAGAGATTTCGTCCCGCATGTTCGTGCTGATGCCCCATGGCACGTGTTACAAAGGGCCTTGCAATCCCCGGATCAGCATAGCCAAGGATCCTTTAAGATACAACCCCCTAGTGTAACAACGCCCATGATAACCTCTCCACTAGATGTTGAACCCCAACCTCATAGCATGCACCCATTGGAAGATTACCTAACAGCTACTTGGATCCCACCTATTAATTCCCGAAGCTTTCTGGTTATCTACGTTGCACGGATACTTGGATACGTATCGGATACGCGATACGGGGATACGCCCGATACAGCAATTTTCTAAAAACTAGGATACGGAGATACGTCTGTATATACATATTTAATTATTAAATGTATGAAAAATAACAAGTTTTTTTGTAGGAAATGCACTGTTTTATTAAAAAAATGAAGCCTTCACAATTGCTTAACAAATACTGCATTTCTTCGGATGGACAATGTTGATGGTTCGACATAATTTCTTAGCAAATACGGTAATCACATTCACAATTCGCACATCAAATTCACACCCACATGGTCGCATAGATAGATAAATATCATAATTTAGGTTCGGGTTCTCGCAAATAAAACAAGAGTTCACATGACAACCAGCTCACAAATAAATAAGGCTCTGTCATCCACCTCATTAATCCACATCCAATGCTTCAATTTCATTCAGTAACTCCTCCAGTTCAGGCTCATCTAGTGATAGTTCAGCTTGCTGCAGGAAGTCGGCACCACCAACGAACAACTCATATCTATCTCCTCCAATGTCCCAAAACCTGGATGGGCCAGATATATACTCTGGTGATTTCCTTGAAATAAGGCGCAAGTTTTGATGCACAAAAACTAAATCTTCAGCACGTGCAGGGTTGAGCCTACAAGAAAAGAAAAGACAGTCAATTCTCATTGAAGTTTTGCTAAAACTGAAAACCATTGCATTGAAAAATAAATAGGAGTAGAAGAGTATAAAACATGTTCCTCAATGTATTGTGTATCATGCCATATGTACTCCAATTCCTTTCAGAACAAGAAGAGGAGGTTGGTTGCACAAGTAATTTTAGAGCAATGGTCCTCAGAGCCGGGGCAGAATTTCCATGAATCCCCCACCACTGCTTCGGCTCTAGCAAAGATCTATCTTCAATGGAGTCGAAACCATTAAATCCAGGACCCATAAGACTGAAGTTGGCAAACTGTTGTTTCAGTTCGTTCATTTCTGGGCGCCCATGAGGAAAGAATCTTCTAAAACATGCATTTCTTTCATTTGAAATCTTCTGATCCATGTGTGGATCTTGACGGCCTGGAACTGCACTAATCCATGCTGGAGTGTAGTACCTTAGGAGAAAACATCAATCAGATTAGAAAATACAACAATCAGCAAGCAATCAATTCAATTCAATTGACTTACTTGGGATTGAGCGAGTGAGCCAAGCAATGCAGCGGAGTGCTACTCTTTGTCCAACGAAAAATTAAAACATCATTGACCGCAGAGAAGAATGGGGATTCTTCATGGGATTCTAGACCTTCTTTCCTGTATATTACTTCCTTCACCTTCTCAATCATCATATCCCACATTTCTTAGGTCAGATGAAGACAGGGTTTATCTGTATCAGTTGCTCTAATCATAGAATATATTGGCTCTGCAAATTCAATGAAGTATTCAACCTTATTCTATCAATCATCATCCAATATTTTTTCTTTCACAAACCGTGCTCCCTCTACATTGTCATTTCTGTAGTCATTCCACTTTGGCCCCACCACCATCATTGTAAGAGCTTGCCTTATTTGTACCAATCTCTTCAACATCACAATTTGAGAAGCAAATCTAGTATCAGCCACAGCAAGCAATTTCAGTTTACTACTAGCATTGAACATAGACAGCCTCATGGAATGATTCATAATGAAATGTTTTATGCGAAAGCCATCTGCTGCAATCTCACTAATCCAATTGCAATGATCATAAAGAGGGTCATCCTCACTGCTAGCTGAACCTATGCTCTTCAAGGCAAGATTTAAAGTGTGCACAACACATGGAGTCCAGAAAATGTGATTATACCTTTCTTGCACCAACAGACCTGCGCCCCTACAGTTTGATGCATTATCTGTTATCACCTGCACAACATTTGTTGGTCCAACAGCCTCAATAATTTCACAAAGCCTGTCCCTGATGTACTCCTTTGACTTCACCTCTCCCTCAGTGTTAATTGACCTTAGAAACATGGGCCCATCTTCTGTTATAGCCATGAAATTAGGTAATGGACGCCTTTGAGGATCAGACCATCCATCCGAAACAATAGTCACACCTTTGCTGCTCCATGTTGATTTGATGGGCATCAACATTCTATCAACATGTGTCCTCTCTTGCACAAGAAGTGTGGTCCTGAGCTTATCATAACTTGGAGGGGAATAGCCAGCCAACAAATTGGCATGGCCGGCAGCAAAGATGAAGGCTTCCCTGAACCAAGGATTACGTGCAACATTGAATGGGATACCTGCTGTGTAAAACATCCGTGCGATCAATGCATCAAGGTGGTTGCGAGCTTCCATGTCAAAGCATGCCTCAATTGGATTACCCCCTCTCTTTTTTCTTGCACTTGCTCCAAATCCATCCGTTGGCAGTGGGATTTCTCTAGGTTTGTTGCTCTCAATCAGTGCATCGGCTCTCTCTTGCTCACCTTTCAACTGAACAAGAACATCGACAGTGACCTTTTGACATGAACTCACACCCATGTTAGGAATCTTCAAAAGGTGCGCATTTACTCTTGAGTAGCTACCACTGATAACATACTCACAAAGCCTACACATGGATCTCTTGTTGCCTCCTTTCCCTTTCCCAATATTCTCCAACATCTGGACGTACCTCCACAAAGGCTTCTTCTCATTATCATCTTCCGGAATCACACGAGCAGCAGCAAATACATGGACTGCATCCACGCTACCTCCACTACCTGTGTCACTTCTAACTGAAGAAGACCTAATAGACATGGCCGATCTGCATAGTAAAAGGAGGAGATTAGGAAAACGGATTAGTCAAACTGATCTAATCTTCAAATCTAAACCTAAAACACCTACGTACATAATTCAGAGAAGGAGATGGAGAAGAGAGATCAGAGAAAGAGAGGGAGATGAGAACATACCTCCTGCAGGGGAGACACGGATGTCTTCCGATCAGTGTCGATTGGATGGAGAGTTGGAGAAGAACATGTGGGAGAGCAGGTGAGAAGGAGAGAAGAACATGTGGGAGAGGAGAGGACTGGAGCTGTGATTTATGGAGAGTTGGAGACCTGCGGGTTGTGGCTGCTCGCCTACTCCAAGGAGTTGAGGGGACGAGGTGGCCAGCTGGGAATTGATGACGTGCGACAGCGCTAGGAGGGGATCGAGGTGTTTTAAATTTTACACGTCGAACGAAGGGGTTGCCGTATCCAGATCGTATCCCAGAGGTATCCCAGACGTATCAAACACTATTTTCTTTTTTAAAATCAATAAATCACAGGATACTTATGGGATACATATCGGGCAGTATCGGGGCAGTATCCGAGTATCGGGGCAGTATCCGGCTGGATACGCGCACTTTCTGAAGTATCCGTGTAACGTAGCCGGTTATGCAATCTGGTGTTGGGGATACAGGGGAAGCACCGCATATCACACAACTAATAAATCCTACATCCAGCTGTATCCATCTGTCAACACATAACCAGGCACCTTCGGAAACTGTTTACCTCGGACCTTCGAAACGCATCCTCTATACTAGTTGTGGCAATACTCCCGAACTATCCCCCCAGTACTGGGTGACGTCGGGGTTATCTCACCACCATTCATGCATAGAAGAGTTTTCGATGTCGGCCGCCTCTGGTATTCTAGTACTGCAACGATACAATTGTGACGACAACACCTCGGAGCTCAACTCCCCGGGACACTGTCACAACCCCTAAATGACAGGAGGCACCAAGAACAATGTTCTCATCACAAAGATATCGGAACAATCCAAACAATACTCGCGTGATCCTAAAAAATTTTGGTGAAATTTTGAGAATAGTGATGTTAAAACAACGTCATGAGTCCTCACCAGAGTGACGAAGGGGATGAGGAGTAAAAATAAATCCTACTCTCCGATATATATATATATATATATATATATATAGGACTCAAAACATTTTGTGTGTGTGCGTAGACTCAACCGTCAACGCTTCGATCAATCAGGGGGCTCCTAGGTCGGAGAAGGATCTGATACCAACTTGTAATGCCCAGGATGCGACTATATCTCCTATGTGGCGGGGCACGAGTTAGAGACATAAGCGCATTCTGGAGTGATCGCAAGCGTGGTATCTTTGCACAACCCATGTAAAGAACATGGATGAAAGAGTAAAATAGTTGGCTTACACTCGCCACGTCACACAATTAATACAATAGCATACATTCATCCAAATAACACAGGGTCCGACTACGGACGAAAACAAATGAGAAAAGATACCACAACCACAAGTCCTGATCGCTCCTAGTAGGAACCACTACTGATCGTCGGGGTACGTCACATACATACGACCACGCTCTTCATCAAACTCCCAGTGAAGTTCTTGACCTTCTCCTGCGTCGTACTCAGTTGTACCTGCATCTGGTGTGTGTTGTAATCTATGAGTCACAAGGACTCAGCAATCCCATTCCCGGGTATCAAAACTAACAAAGCCTTTTAAGTGCGGAGAGGTAATAAAGTGTCTGCAGCAAGCACTAAGCAACTAGCAAACGAATCCAGAGCGAGATGAGGATATGTGCCAATGGTCGACAAGATGATCAATAAGTAATCCTAGCTACTCACGTTCATGCATAACCCCACCGTGTTCACTTTCCGAAACCCCCTTCGAAAAGATACCATCACGGTTACTCACACAGGTAGTGTATTCTTAAGGATATGGTGTCAAGTTATCTACAACCGGATATTAACAAATTCCCATCTACCACATAACCGCGGGCACGACTTTCAAAAGTTCATAACCCTGCAGGGGTGTCCAACTTAGCCCGTCACAAGCTCACGATCCGTGGAGTCGCAACTCCATATTGGGAATACCCGAGTATTCTCGGAATCTCGTGCTCAAGATATTTCGACAAAGGTTAAACTAATCCAGCAAGACCTCCCGACGTGCCGACACCCTGATAGTAGCCGCGTGTATCTCGTCTCAGGCCATGACTGGATAGGTCAGCCTACAGGTATATACCCGATACCTTCGGGTTTCCCCAAGGCGGCCCCGCAGTCTGCCCGGTTTGGACCAACACTCATGAGGAGCACTGGCCCGGGTTGTTGATTAAGAACTCGGGTTTATAACTCCCTGTGCAAGTTTTAGTTGTTAGGCAAATGTAGTACCAAAGTTGGGTCTTGATGGAAAAGCTTTAAGTAGTTCGAATTATCAAGGGGGGCCCATAAACCCCAACCGTGTTAGGAACGCAAAAATCAAGGAACATAACACCGGTTTATCGGGTCCTAAGGTGGCATGAGTGGAACAAAACACCAAGCAGAAGGCCAAGCCTTCCACCCATTACCAGTATATATGTGCATTAATTTCATTAAGATATATAAGTATTGTGTTATCCCAATAAAAAAATCTAACATGGAGCAAAATCTTCACTTCACCTGCAACTAACAACGCTATAAGAGGGGCTGAGCAAAAGCGTACTTAGTCAATCAACGGTTTGCTAGGAAGGCGGTTAGAGTGTTTCATGGCAACATGGGAGGCTGACAGACAGGAATAGGCATCGAGGCGTAACTATAGAGCGAGACAACTAGCAAGGAAAAGATAGAGGTGATATCGGGGAATGGTCATCTTACCTGTTAAGTCCACGGAGGGATCATAACCTTGCTCCTCAAACTCAGTCTCGACAGGAACCTCGAACTCCGAATCATCACCGGGCTCTAACCAACACAACAATTAAACACCGGAACAAAATCAATCACCATGCAATGCTCAAACACATGATGCAAGCAAGATGCATATGAGCATGGACATGATATGATGCATCACAAGGAACATGATGAGTGCAACATGTGGCATGACATAGGTGCAAGAACACAATTTATTTAAGTGTCCACAACCATGCAAAAGAATGCAAGAACAAAAATAGTCACACATGTAGTTATTTGGTTTGAACTATCTAAGCACCCAACAAGTTTAATATGTTGTTTAGCATGGCAAGTAGTGGAACACAAGACCAACAACAACATGCAAGCATTTTAAATGGGCCGAAAGAAACAAACAACAATTCCGGAAAATCCCATGTGCATATTTCAACTTATGGATCTGATCTGTTATAACCATATGTTAGAGTTGTTAAGCATGCAAAGTAATAGCACCATGTTATTCTACACATTTTTTCCACCCCATTTACATATGAAGCTTGCCAAATTTGGAGCTACGGTTATTTAGTTATGAATTAAACCAATTTAAACATGTTAAAGAGCAAAACATATGCAAACAGCATTTTCAATGTTTTTAACATGGCAGCAAATTGCATATTAATAATCTACACGAAAAACTAGGCAGATTTCATATATAGATCATCTCAAACATATGCACATTTTAAAAGATATGGCCAATTCAAAATGCAAACAGATTTAAACAAAATAAAACAAAACAGAAAAGGAAAAGACCCACCTCTGACCTGGACTGGACTAGCCTCAGCCAATGACTAGTGGGTCCAGGGGCGCTGAGGTGGCAGTGCGGGGTTTGGGAGTGGGTGCAAGTGTGTGAAGAGGCTGAGAGAAGGGGCCCAGATGTGAGCGAGGGGGCAGGCAAAACTATGGGCATTTTTCCACTAGCCCGAGGGGGATTCAAACCCTGCTCGCTGAGATAACAGAACGGAGTGTGAACCAGCTAGGCTGGATGCGTGTGACTGACCGAGAGGGGGTGCTACGCGTGAAGTGTAAACACTTGATGCAGACAGAGCCACTCGACGTCGGCGAAATAGAGATGACGGTGAAGTGCAACGGCCTGCTCCGGCGACCATTGGGGACGACGAAGGTGTGCGATGGCTGTGCACAAGGATCCCGCACGCACGACGTGGACTCGCATCACCTAACAACAACTACGGCGATGCCGGCGGCAACAAACAGAAGTGGCGGCGACGAGCTGCGGCAAGACACCTACGGGACCTAGCGGAGCGGCGAGGACATGCAGCAGCACCTATGTGACACGGCGGAGATGATGGACATGCATGGACAGGCTACGGGGGTCGAAGCACTCGCCGGAGACGAGGTCCGACGGCGGCGAGCTCGGGCGGATGACGAACTTGCAACTACAGCGCGCTGGAGAGGGGGAAAGAGCTCGGGCAGGTTCGTGTGCTCACCACGAACACGTTGACATGCTCGGCTCTACGAGAGGGGGTCGGAGACGACGGCGAGGACGGACGAACGCTCGCGGTGGCCGGAGTCGAAAACGAGGAAGGAGAGGAAGCAGGTGAGGCGCTCGGCTCCGCGTAGTCGACATAGTGGACGTAGTCGACATCGGGGAAGAAGAAGGACAAGGTTGGCGAGGTGAAGGCCGTCGAGGTTCACGCCGGCGACGAGCTCATGCTCTCATATGCGTTCGGGGCAGCGGTGGAACGGCGGATCTGGTGGCCCTGAGCTCACCTGGCGGCGGGGAGGAGGAAGAGGGGAACCCTAGAGGGTTGGTGGACACCAGGGTGGCTTAATAGGGGGGCCAAGGCGGGACGGACGGCGACGTGCTCGTGCTCGCGGTCCCCATGGCGACGGCGCGAGGAGGACCAAAAGGTGGGTGCGGGAGCTGTTCACGGTCGCTTGGGCCTGGCTCGGCCACGTGGAGGCGACGCAGAGGGCGCGAGTGTGTGCGCGGGTGAGAAAAGGGGAGAGGGACGCGCAGGTGAACCAGCTGGGCTGCACGCGCGCTGGCTGGCGGGCCATCCTGGTGACCGAGGCCCAGGTGGGTTTGGCTGCGCCTGGGCTGCTCTGCTGGCTGCTGCTGCATTGCTGCTGTTTTTCTTTTTCCTTTCTTTAAGCAGAAAAACAAGATGGAAAAACACAGGCAGCTAGGAAAAGAATTAGGGAGGAGTAAAAATATGTCTGGGGTCCTGGATTTATGCCTGATTTAATAAAATTACTTTGGGCATTTTTAGAGGTAGAAAAATAAAACAAGTTTGAATATGATTCAAACTTGAGGCATTTTTGAACCTAACCAAAGCAATTTCAAAAGAGGTGAAATTTGCCACAGATGTTTAGGACATAGAGCAAGATTTGTTTGGAGAAGATGAACATTAAAGGAGGAGGCTAGATGGCACTTTGCAAAATTAAAAGAAAGAGAGAAAGAGAGAAGGGGAGGTGGTGAAACTTGGAGGTGATCAACCATGTATCACACATGGATCAAAGCAACACTAAAATCATGCAAGAAACCACAATGCCACATGGTGAAAAAGAGAATGCAATATGACAAGGTTGAATGCAATATGATGAGGCCATGATGTATATGTTGACATGATAATGCATTAAAGTGACAAAGCATTAATGAAAGATAAACCCCCAAGTAAAGGATAGGACCAAATGGTAAATATCTATTGCCATATAAGGAAGTTCTACATCTGGGGTGTTACAGTTACGCGTCTCCTCAATAAGTCCGGTGGACTTGTTGAGGACACGGTAAGCATGAGAGTTTGTAGCATAACCAACAAATATTCCCTCATGAGCTCTAGCATCAAATTTAGACAAACGAACACCTTTCTTGAGTATGAAACACTTACAACCGAACACCCGGAAGTACTTGAGGTTGGGCTTGTTGCAGGTAAGTATCTCATATGGGGTCTTGTTTAAGCCTTTGCGGAGATAGAGCCGATTGGATGCATGACAAGTGATACGTCCAAAACGTATCTATAATTTCTGCTTGCTCCATGCCACTTTTGGGTGATATTGCTATGATATTCATACACTTCCATACACTTTTGATCATATTTGGACTAACTTACTAAACTAGTGCACCCCAGTGCCAGTTTCTGTTTTCGGCTGTTTTTGTATTTCAGGTTTTCACGTTTCGAGAACTGCCCAGAAAAATACAGAAAAAATATATATAAAATCAGCGTTCCGGGAACGACACTGCTTCCGAAGGGGAGCCTGGGGGGGCCACAGGGGCTCCAGGCGCCCTGTGGGTGCCCCCCCCCCCTGGGCCGCGCCGGGGGGGCGCCTCGGCCCCCCGAGAGCCCCCCGGTGCCCTACTTTGGCAGATATTTAAAGGGTCCCCCGTAACCCTTGAAACAGGACTTCTTTTCGCGATCCCATCTCTGTTCCGCCGCCGCCGCCGCTTCCAAGATCGGGAGCACCAGGAGAACTCTTCCCGGCACCCTGCCGGAGGGGAGGATCACCACCGGGAGCTTCTCCACCACCATGGACGCCTCCCGGATGACTCGTGAGTAGTCTCCCTTGGACCATGAGTCCATGACCAGTAGCTATGTGATGTTCTCCTCCCGTTCTTGTGCTTCACTAATTAGTCCTCGTGAGCTGCCCTACATGATCGAGGCACCTATGTAATCCTTATGCTGTTGCTATGTTGAGTTTGCTGGGATCCGATGGATTATGATATTATGTTCAGATTGATCTTGAGTAATATATTTGATTCACCTCTTTTATATTTTAGTTCATAAGTAATTCTTGCATGTTCTCCGTTGTTATTTATTGCTTTGGCCAAGTAGTAAGTAGTGACTCCAAGAGGGAACGTTATGCTCGATTGTGGGTTCATGCCCCTCGATGACTAGCTTGAGTGACAGAAACATGAGTCTAGGGGATGTGTTGTTGCCACAAGGGGGAAAACAACGGTGCTTGTGCCCGCGGGTGCAAGGATTGTTTACTTTACGCAAAGTTCTTTTAATGCAGTTGTCTGTTGCATTGAGTTTACACTATGGGTGGGACTCGCAACTTAATACCAGCGAGATGTTCTGGATAGATATCTCAAGGTGGATGATTAGTAGTAGATGCAGATGGATTTCGGTCTACTTACTTTGGCGTACCGCCCATGCTTTGAACCTCAACCTTTCTTGCAATGTAGTCAGCATTGGTTTGCGTTCGTGGTCCTGTCAATTGCCCAGCTGTAATTTGTTACCTCACATAGCTGTTTTATCGTCTTTTGGGAGAGAGACCTCACTAGTGAACATCATGAGACTCCGGTCCATATTACCATCATTGATCACATATACTATTTACTTTTCGCTATTTTACTTACTATTGCAAAACACTATCTATCACCACTATCATATTGCTTTTAACCCTTTGTGAACTACAAGGCCGGAGAGATTGACAACCTCTCTGTACTCGTTGGGAGCAAAGTTATTTGTATCTGTGTGCAGGTCCACGTTGATTGCTAATTGCGCCGTTAGCGGTTGACACCTACCTGTTGAACCTAGGAGTCTCTGGGGATTCGATCCTTGGCATCTTTGCTAGGGGAAAACACTTCTACTTACTGCATCTTACACCTTCCACTTGGGGTAATCCAACGAGGGGTTCGAGGCCCATCAAGGAGTATTTTATGGCGCCGTTGCCGGGGACTCCACTCTTCAGGATAGGGGAGTTGCATCCTATCTTTTACCTTTGCTTTTTAGTCTTGTTAGTTTACCTTTCATTATTTGCTTTAGTTCCTTTTATCAAAAATCACAAAAATAGTTATCTTGCTTGCTTGCTACTATGAGTTCTACCAAAAACACTAAATGGGAGGGGTACACCCCTACTTCCATTGCCCCACTTATCTCTGACGGGGTTTACAAAAAAGATAAACCTTGTGACTACACTAGTTATGACGGAGAGTTATGCCCATGGCATGGTCTTCCAGGAAAAAAGTATGAGCCTCTATTTAAAATTGCTCCTAAGCTTCCCGAAACTTGGGAAGATGTTCAAACTCTTATAATAGAGAGCGAATTAAACAAAGAGGATGACACTACAATTCTGCCCACTAATGATAAAATTGATTTTGATAATTGTAGTATTTCAGAAGTTATCACCTTTCTACAAGGAATGGCTAAGGATCCCAACACTAGCACGCTTAATCTTTCCTTCACAGAGCATATCACTAATGCTCTCATCAAAGCTAGGGAGGAGAAACTCATAGTAGAAGCCTCCATACCTAGAAAGATAGGAGATGGTTGGGATTCTATGATTAAAATTAAGATAAATAACTTCTCATGCTTTGCTTTATGTGATATTGTAGCTTGTACTTCTATTATGCCCAAAAGACTATATGATATGCTTAAATTGAAACCTTATGATTCTTGTTCTTTTGGTGATGCTCTCGTTGATTCTTCCATAAAGAAACCTTTGGGGAGGATCGATGATGTTCTTATTGTTGTCAATGATAATTATGTGCCCGTTGATTTCACTCTTATGGATATTGAATGTGATCCTTCATGTCCAATTATTTTGGGACGTCCCTTTTTGCGCACCGTTGGTGCTGTCATTGACATGAAAGAGGGTAATATAAAATTTCAGTTTCCTCTCAAGAAAGGGATGGAACACTTCCCTCGTAAGAAGGTCAAGTTACCTTTTGAGTCCGTTGTACGGGCTAGCTATTCTTTTACTTTTGATAAAACTTGATCTTTGCATTATGCCTAGCTTAAAGGCATAAAAGAAAGCGCTTTTGGGAGGCAGCCCACATGAATAAATTTTTTTGCTTTTGTTGTGTCTTGATGTTGTTTACTTCTGTAGCATCATCATTGTATCTTTGCTTTTCATATTTGTGCCAAGTATAGCCTCTGATTGCTAGAAAGTTCAAAAGTTGTGAGGTGTTGTCCAGGAAACAGATTATGTCCTTGGATAGAAAAATTCGTATAAAATCACCAGATCATCTTTTTGGTCTGAATTTTTTCGACAACGTTCTATATATAATTGTCTTTCGTGCGTCAGTTCTGAGTTTTTTTATTTGAGTTGCAGAAGTATCCCGAACAGGTCAATTACTGCCTGCTGTTCTGTTTTTCACAGATTCTGTCCTGTTTTGCCTTACCTTCACTTTGCAAATTAAGAACTTGCTTTTTCTTTGCAAAAACCTTTTGGCAATCTTGAGAAACAGTAGAACTTCAATAATATCCTTATTTCCAGCAAGGTATAATTATTTTATTAAGGGTACTAACCTCGCTAATCAGATTATGAATGAGTTATGTATGAAGGGAGTTTTCAAGTGTGCGAGGGAAGATGATAAAAAGATTCAGGAGTGTCAAGCGCTCAAGCTTGGGGATGCCCCCGTGCACCCCCAAGAAATATTAAAGGAGACTCAAGCGTCTAAGCTTGGGGATGCCCCCGTGCATCCCCTTCTCCATCAACATTATCAGTTCGTCTTTCGTTCCGCTATATTTTTATCACTTCATATGTTATGTGCTATGCTTGGAGCGTCTTGCTTTTAGTTTTCTTTTTAGTTTTTCATAACGAGTCGGAACCCAGCATTCCTTTATGTGGGAGAGAAACACGCTCCACCTCTACCTAGAACATTACATAGAATTTTCATGTCTATCTATGATGTGTGTGTTCTTTATCTTTTAATAGCTACTATCGTGCTTTGCTCTTAGTATTCATGCTTATCTTTTCAAGAGCTTTTATTTAGTTGGTTGCTTGAACTCTCTTTAATTACCATGCTCACCTTATTAAGAGAGTTTGCTTCCGTTGCATGGGTTAATATGTCTATGATAAATATGCTACTTTCATGATGGTGCTTAGTAGTTCAGGTTTTCTTATGGTTAATCTCAGATAGCTGGGAGGTTCCCAATGTGTTATTGGAGTACCAACTTGGTTTGTTTGCCTATGATGTGGTATGGTTTAGTAATATCTTCCTTCGAGAATTTATTTTGATTGACTTGGCGTATGCTCACGCATATTCAAGACTGTAAAGAAAGTCTGTCAAGCCTTGATGATCTTTTGTTTCTAAGTAGCGATATAACTACCATGCCTGATTCAATATTGCTTTGTCGCTCTGCATGATTATGACCGTCATTGCTCTCTTAGTTGGTCGCTCCCAGTCTTTTGCTAACCTCCACCTGCACTAAGCAAATTAACCATGCAATACATAGCTCATGGGAAAGTAGCCTAAAAACTATTGTGGTAAAGAATATGTTGCCTATGTATCTTACTTCTTATGAGTTGCTTGCTGAGCGGTAACCATGTTTCTGGGGACGCCATCAACTGTCACACTTTTGTTGAATATCATGTGAGTTGCTATGCATGTTCGTCTTGTCTGAAGTAAGGGTGATTTACCGTGGGTTGAATTAATATGCATATTGTTAGAGAAGAACATTGGGCCGCCAACCAAAGCCATGCATCATGGTGGAAGTTTTAGCTTGGACCTTAATCCTCAATCTCTCATGAGAATATGCTTATGCATTAAAGAGGAGTCCATCATATATTTTCTATGTTGTCCCGGTATGGATGTCCTCAAGTTGAGATTTATCAAAAACGAGAAATCAAATGTGATCTATCTCCTTGGACCTTTGTACAGGTGGCATAGAGGTACCCCTTTGTGACACTTGGTTAAAACATATGCAATGCAATGATAACCCATGGGGATCCGAGCTAATTAGGACAAGGAGCGAGCACTATTGGTATTCGATGCATGAGGCTTGCAACTTATAAGATGTTTTATACATGACACATATGAAGTACTACTACCGTTGACACAATTGCTTCCATGTTTCAAAATAAAAAGCTCTAGCACTTCAAGCATCAACTACTGAGAGCATGATTGTCATTCTGAGTGTAAGGTGCATTGTCCCAAAGTAGCATTGTCTTTTGTATGACTGTGATATCGTTTATTCTGAAATGATTGTATCTAGTCATCACTTAAACCTTGAAGGTGCCCTTGCATTTATGTTTTGCATCACTAAAGGGGGCAAGCTAGATATCACTTGATCATATTTGTACATCATGTTCATTGCAAATCTTTTTGATGTTTCAGTTTCATGTTGTAAAACTTTCAGTCATTTGTGATTTTCTCTTGAGACAACTTAGTTACTTTAGAATCATTGTCTCAGTAAGCTTTTGTCATATGACTATGAGAAAGTCTTATATGGTTAATAGCATGTCACCACAGAAATTATTCTTGTTATCATTTACCTACTCGAGGACGAGCAGGAATTAAGCTTGGGGATGTTGATACGTCCAAAACGTATCTATAATTTCTGCTTGCTCCATGCCACTTTTGGGTGATATTGCTATGATATTCATACACTTCCATACACTTTTGATCATATTTGGACTAACTTACTAAACCAGTGCACCCCAGTGCCAGTTTCTGTTTTCGGCTGTTTTTGTATTTCAGGTTTTCACGTTTCGAGAACTGCCCAGAAAAATACAGAAAAAATATATAAAAAATCAGCGTTCCGGGAACGACACTGCTTCCGAAGGGGAGCCTGGGGGGCCACAGGGGCTCCAGGCGCCCTGTGGGCGCCCCCCCCCCCCCCCCCGGCCCCC
>LR738711.1:181556510-181627631 GCA_902687465.1 Secale cereale | reverse complement strand
GGGGGGGCGCCTCGGCCCCCCGAGAGCCCCCCGGTGCCCTACTTTGGCAGATATTTAAAGGGTCCCCCGTAACCCTTGAAACAGGACTTCTTTTCGCGATCCCATCTTTGTTCCGCCGCCGCCGCCGCTTCCAAGATCGGGAGCACCAGGAGAACTCTTCCCGGCACCCTGCCGGAGGGGAGGATCACCACCGGGAGCTTCTCCACCACCATGGACGCCTCCCGGATGACTCGTGAGTAGTCTCCCTTGGACCATGAGTCCATGACCAGTAGCTATGTGATGTTCTCCTCCCGTTCTTGTGCTTCACTAATTAGTCCTCGTGAGCTGCCCTACATGATCGAGGCACCTATGTAATCCTTATGATGTTGCTATGTTGAGTTTGCTGGGATCCGATGGATTATGAGATTATGTTCAGATTGATCTTGAGTAATATATTTGATTCACCTCTTCTATATTTTAGTTCATAAGTAATTCTTGCATGTTCTCCGTTGTTATTTATTGCTTTGGCCAAGTAGTAAGTAGTGACTCCAAGAGGGAACGTTATGCTCGATTGTGGGTTCATGCCCCTCGATGACTACCTTGAGTGACAGAAACATGAGTCTAGGGGATGTGCTGTTGCCACAAGGGGGAAAACAACAGTGCTTGTGCCCGCGGGTGCAAGGATTGTTTACTTTACGCAAAGTTCTTTTAATGCAGTTGTCTGTTGCATTGAGTTTACACTATGGGTGGGACTCGCAACTTAATACCAGCGAGATGTTCTGGATAGATATCTCAAGGTGGATGATTAGTAGTAGATGCAGATGGATTTCGGTCTACTTACTTTGGCGTACCGCCCATGCTTTGAACCTCAACCTTTCTTGCAATGTAGTCAGCATTGGTTTGCGTTCGTGGTCCTGTCAATTGCCCAGCTGTAATTTGTTACCTCACATAGCTGTTTTATCGTCTTTTGGGAGAGAGACATCACTAGTGAACATCATGAGACTCCGGTCCATATTACCATCATTGATCACATATACTATTTACTTTTCGCTATTTTACTTACTATTGCAAAACACTATCTATCACCACTATCATATTGCTTTTAACCCTTTGTGAACTACAAGGTCGGAGAGATTGACAACCTCTCTGTACTCGTTGGGAGCAAAGTTATTTGTATCTGTGTGCAGGTCCACGTTGATTGCTAATTGCGCCGTTAGCGGTTGACACCTACCTGTTGAACCTAGGAGTCTCTGGGGATTCGATCCTTGGCATCTTTGCTAGGGGAAAACACTTCTACTTACTGCATCTTACACCTTCCACTTGGGGTAATCCAACGAGGGGTTCGAGGCCCATCAACAAGCGGTATTGATGGCTTCGGCCCAAAAGTTGTATGGAGACTTGAACTCCGCCATCATGGTCCTTGTCGCGTCCATCAATGTCCGGTTCTTCCTCTTCACCACACCATTTTGTTAAGGGGTATAAGGTGTGGCATATTGATGCTTGATCCCCTCATCGCTAAGAAACTCATCCCAGGTGTAGTTCTTGAACTCGGTGTCGTTGTCACTTCTTATCATTAAAATCTTTGCATTGTGTTGACGTTGAGCTTCATTTGCAAAGTTGATGATGGTTTGTTGGGTCTCACTCTTCCTCTTGAAGAAGTATACCCAAGTGTATCTTGAATAATCATCCACAATCACGAAGCAATATTTTCTGCCCCCAATACTATCAAAGGATGGAGGCCCAAAGAGATCCATGTGAAGGAGCTCTAGAGGCCTCATCGAGTAGATGATAGTAGTGGGAGGGTGAGCCTTCTCATGTAGCTTTCCTTCGATACAAGCACTGCAAGCACGATGTTTGGCAAAACTAACATTTGTTAGTACACGGACATGGTCCCCCTTGATAAGACTTTGCAAAGATCTCATATTGATGTGGGCTAAACGGCGATGCCAAAGCCATCCCACGTCAACTTTAGCCATTAGGCATGTCGCGGTCTTAGTGGGTCGCTCCAAGAAGTTAACCACATAGAGACCGTTCTCGACATGCCCAACAAAGGATACTTTAAGAGTCTTGCTCCGCAAGAGGACCACGGAATGAATATCAATGAAAGTAGCAAAGCCCATGAGTGCAAGTTGACGAACGAAAAGTAAATTGTATGCAAGGGACTCAACAAGAACGACTTTATCGATCATGAGATCATGAGAAATGACAACCTTGCCTAGAGCTAATACCTTAGAAGATGATGCATCACCCCATTCCACATTGGTGGGCATAGATGAGACTTTGTGCACGTCCACCACTAAGTCTTTACTTTCGGTCATATGATTTGTGGCTCCACTATAGAGCAACCATGATCCCCCATCGGAAGCAAACTCCTACAAGAGATCAATGCTTGGTTTTAGGTATCCATTTTGTAATGGGTCCTTTGATGTTATCAACAAGGGTCTTAGGAACCCAAATAGACCATTCAATGTATTCATAAGAAGAACCAACAAATTTGATATAAACATGCCCATCACTAGCATGACATTACTCATAAGACGGGTTAAAGTCGCTGGCTTTGTTGGAAGGAGTGGCATTGCCCTTCTTGGCACCACCACCCTTCGCATTTTTCTTCTTCTCCTTAGAAGTACCCTCTCCCTCCTTCACAAAAGTTTGCTTGAGAGGAAGAAGTTGATTGCTCTTGTCATTCTTCTTCTTCTTGGACTTGGGTGCAAACCCAATTCCCTCCTTGGCCACAACTTCCTTTTGATTGCTCAAAAGGTCATTGAGGCTCTTCTCACCTTGTATGCAAGGCACAAGGCCTTTCTCAAGTTGCTCCTTCAACTTGGCATTCTCCTCCACAAGATGCACATGCTCACAGCACGGGTTAGTAGCATTTGCATTATCAATTAAAACCATATGAGGAAAAGTGGCTTTCTCCTTGGTTAGCGATACTTGGAGTTGACCATGAGACTCCTTGAGGTTAGCATGAACACTCTTCAAGACCTTGTGAGCCTTGTCAAGTAGATCAAACTCCTCCTTGAGTCTAGCATGGTCAACCCCAATTTTAGCCTTCTCAGATTTGAGCACACAAGAGACAACAAGAGCATGATCAAGATCTTCCTTTAATTTAGCATGATCATCATTGTGTGACTCCTCAAGAGCCAAACGATGACCATGCTCTTCCTCAAGCGCATTAGAGAGATCCGATATCTCATCGGCAGAGTCACAACTATGCCCTTCCATCTTAGAGATGGTCTCTTTGTGAGCCTCGATCATGTCATTTGCTTCACCAAATTGTTCCAAGAGAGCAATGAAGTGCTTCTTGGATTTACCTTTGAGCTTACTCATAAAAGACTCAAATTCATTTTCCTCCTCCATGACCACCTCACTTTCATCAATGCAATCCACCAACGAAGGATTAGTAGTAAGGGTAGTCTTGATGTTGGGGGTTACCTTGTTAGTGGCTTTATCCATGAGTCACTTGGCGGTGATGTTCTCGTTGGGTGAATCGAAGAGGGACACCTGCGGAGTTGTGGCAATGGCAATGGAGGCCATGGCAACCGTCTCACCATCTTCACTATCATCATCGTCCTCATCGTACTCTTCTTGTGCCACCAACCCCTTGGGAGGAGTCTTCTTGGTGAAGTTGTTCTTGTTTGGGAAAGACTTGGCCTTGTCTTTTCGGATGAGCTTGCCACCATTGTCTTCCCTCTTCCCGTAAGGGCAATCCACAACAAAATGACTCACATTTCGACAATTGTAGCATGTCCTCACACGTTGCTTGCCCTTGGAGCCACTTGAGTTGTTCTTGTTGAAGTTGGGCCTTGAGTTCTTGTTGCCCCAAAATTGCCATGAAGCAAGAGCCATGTGCTCATGATATGCATATTTGGTGTCTTCGGGGCAACACTCCTCTTCTTCCTCTTCATCCTCTTCCTCCGCACTAGCCTTGGCCTTCAAAGCAAGGTTGGGATTCTTTGATCGTTGAGCCCGCAACACCACATTATTGGCGGTCTTGTCCAAGATCCTCATTGCAACAAACTCATCCAACACTTCACTTGATGTCAAGTCGTGCAAGTCTGGTTTTTGATGAATGATGGAGGACATGGCCTTATGATAAGTCAGCATAGCCTTGAGAAACTTGCGCTTGATCCAATTGTCATTCGTATCCTTGATCTCATGATCTCGGAGTGAGACCGCGAGAGTAGTTAATCTTCTATAAAGCTCTCAAGGTTCTTCATCTTCAATCATGCCAAACTCATCGGCTTCATCTTGAACAACTTCAAAGTTTGAGCGTTGAATGCTTGCGCTTCCCTTGTACAAGGAAACAACATGTTCCCATGCTTCCTTGGCCACAGAGAAAGGTCGAAGATGCGCAATATCTTCGTGAGGAATAGCTTCTTGGAGGATAAAGAGAGCGGACTCATTGAATTGATGATTCGCGGCTTGTCTATGAGTGAAGTTGCTTGGATCGTGCGGGTAGAAAACTTGCTCAATAATTCTCCAAAGATTAGTAGAACTATGATTCAAATGACGTTTAAAGCGATAAACCCAAGAGGCAAAATCTGCATTCTTTACATACTTAGGAGGAGCACCAACATGATTCATATGAGTGGATGGAACCGGTCCTCCATATGTAAGGGGAGGTTCAACATGGGCAAATATGACACTCCCATTCTTAGGCTAAGGAACTTGGTCATTACTAGCTTCCCGCTTATCAGGGTGAGCATCCGCCACCTTGTTAGTGGGACGAGGCCACTTCCAACGGTGCGGTGGATAATTTAAGCCCAACAAGAAACTCCTTAAACATGCCTTTGACCTCGGTCATCGTGGAGGTTTTCAATGTGTCCAAAGCCACATTAAACTCCTCACGAGAGAGCGAGGATCCCCCATCGGTCGTAGACGAGGACAGATTCACACCAGAGTGCTCCTCCGCCTCGACTATGGTGTCACCCATACTCTTTGGACGGTACAGTCCTTAATAAAGAGACGAGGCTCTGATATCAATTGAAAGGATTGATATGGTTGACTATAGGGGGGGTGAAAGGCAACTAACAATTTTTAGCTTTTCTTTACCAAATTAAACTTAGCATCAAAATAGGTTGTCTAGATATGCAACTAGGTGAGCAACCTATATGATGCAACAACAACAAGCACACAAGCAAGCAAGGGGTACAACACAATAAGCTTGCACAAGTAAAGGTAAGAGATAACCAAGAGTGAAACCGGTGGAGACGAGGATGTGTTACCGAAGTTCCTTCCCTTTGAAGGGAAGTACGTCTCCGTTAGAGCGGTGTGAAGGCACAATGCTCCCCAAGAAGCCACTAGGGCCACCGTATTCTCCTCACGCCCTCACACAATGCGAGATGTCGTGATTCTAGTATTGGTGCCCTTGAAGGCGGTGACCGAACCTTTACAAACAAGGTTGGGGCTATCTTCACAACTTAATTGGAGGCTCCAAACGACACCACGAAGCTTCACCACAATGGAATATGGCTCAAAAGTGACCTCAACCGTCTAGGGTGCTCAAACACCCAAGAGTAACAAGATCTACAAGGGATTAGCCGGGGGGTAATCAAATTTCTCTTGGTAGAAGTGTAGATCGGGGCATTCTCAACCGATCCCTAGAAAATCAACAAGTTTGATTGGCTAGGGAGAGAGATCGGGCAAAAATGAAGCTCTGAGCAACAATGGAGTTTGGGGAGGGGAGAGTGTGTCTACGTACCCTCGTAGACCAAAAGCGGAAGCGTCAAGTGACGCGGTTGATGTAGTCGAACTTCTTCGTGATCCAACCGATCAAGCACCGAACGTACGACACCTCCGCGTTCAGCACACATTTAGCTTGATGACGCCCCACGAGCTCTTGATCCAGTTGAGCTTCACGGGAGAGTTTCGTCAGCACGACGGCGTGGTGACGGATATGATGAAGTTACCGGCGCAGGGCTTCGCCTAAGCACTGCAACAGTATGACCGAGGTGTGTTTCTGTGGAGGGGGGCACCGCACACGGCTAAAACAATTAAAATTGTGTGTTCTAGGGTGCCCCTTGCCCCCGTATATAAAGGAGCAAGGGGGGAGGCCGGCCGGCCCCTCTATGGCGCGCCAAGGGAGCAATCCTACTAGGAATAGGATTGCAATCCTATTCCTAGTGGGAATCACCAAGAGGGAGAAGGGGGGAAGGAAGGAGAGGGAAAATGAGAAGGAAAGGGGCGCCGCCCCCCCCCCCTACCTTGTCCAATTCGGACCAAGGGGTGGGGGGGCGGCCCAGCCCTGGCCCTCCTTCTCTCTTTCTCCTATGGCCCATTAAGGCCCATAGCTTCCCCGAGGGGTTTCGGTAACCCCCCGGCACTCCGGTTAATTCCGAAACTTTACAGAACACTTCCGGTGTCCGAATATAGTCGTCCAATATATCAATCTTTACGTCTCGGACATTCCGAGACTCCTCGTCATGTCCGTGATCTCATCCGGGACTCCGAACTACCTTCGGTACATCAACACTCATAAACTCATAATACCGATCGTCATCAAACGTTAAGCGTGCGGACCCTATGGGTTTGAGAACTATGTAGACATGACCGAGACTCATCTCTGGTCAATAACCAATAGCGGAACCTAGATGCTCATATTGGCTCCTACATATTCTACGAAGATCTTTATCGGTCAAACCGCATAACAACATACGTTGTTCCCTTTGTCATCGGTATGTTACTTGCCCGAGATTCGATCGTCGGTATCTCAATACCTAGTTCAATCTCGTTTCCGGCAAGTCTCTTTACTCGCTCCGTAATACATAATTCCGTGACTAACTCATTAGTCATTTGCTTGCAAGGCTTAGTACGATGTGTATTACCGAGAGGGCCCAGAGATACTTCTCCGACATTCGGAGTGACAAATCCTATTCTTGATCTATGCCAACACCACGAACACTTTTGGAGACACCTGTAGAGCATCTTTATAATCACCCAGTTACATTGTGACGTTTGATAGCACACAAGGTGTTCCTTCGGTATACGGGAGTTGCATAATCTCATAGTCATATGAACATGTACAAGTCATAAAAAAGCAATAGCAGTAAAACTAAACGATCATAGTGCTAAGCTAACGGATGGGTCTTGTCCATCACATCATTCTCCTAATGATGTGATCCCGTTGATGAAATGACAACTCATGTCTATGGCTAGGAAACATAACCATCTTTGATCAATGAGCTAGTCTAGTAGAGGCATACTAGGGACATATTGTTTTGTCTATGTATTCACACATGTACTAAGTTTCCGGTTAATACAATTCTAGCATGAATAAAAGACATTTATCATGATATAAGGAAATACAAATAACATCTTTATTATTGCCTCTAGGGCATATTTCCTTCAGTCTCCCACTTGCACTAGAGTCAATAATCTAGATCACATCACCATGTGATTAACACCAATAGTTCACATCACCATGTGACTAACACCCATAGTTCTCATCGCCATGCGACAAATACCCAAAGGGTTTACTAGAGTCAACAATCTAGTTCACATCGTCATGTGATTAAGACCCAAGAGTAGTAAGGTGTGATCATGTTTTGTTTGTGAGAGAAGTTTAGTCAACGGGTCTGACACATTCAGATCAGTATGTATTTCGCAAATTTCTATGTCTACAATGCTCTGCATGGAGATACTATAGCTAATTGCTCCCACTTCCAATATGCATCCAGATTGATACTTAGAGTCATCTGGATTAGTATAAAGCTTGCATCGGTGTAACTCTTTACGACGAACTCTTTATCACCTCCATAATCGAGAAAACATTTCCTTAGTCATCCAGTAACTAAGGATAATTTTGACCGTTGTCCAGTGATTTACTCCTGGGTCACTTTTGTACCTCCTTGCCAAACTCATGGTAAGGTACACAACAGGTTTGGTACACAGCATGGCGTACTTTATAGAACCTATGGCTGTGGCATAGGGAATGACTTTCATTCTTTTTCTATCTTCTGCCGAGGTCGGGCTTTGAGTCTTACTCAACTTCATACCTTACAACTCAGGCAAGAACTCCTTCTCTGACTGATCCATTTTGAACTACTTCAAAAACTTGTCAAGGTATGTACTCATTGAAAAAACTTATCAAGCGTCTCGATCTATCTCTATAGATCTTGAGGGTCAATATGTAAGCAACTTTACCGAGGTTTTCTTTGAAAAAACTCCTTTCAAACACTCCTTTATGATTTCCAGAAAATTCTACATCATTTCTGATCGACAATATGTCATTCACATATACTTATCAGAAAGGTTGTAGTGCTCCCACTCACTTTCTTGTAAATACAGGCTTCACCGCAAGTCTGTATAAAACTATATGCTTTGATCAACTTATCAAAGCGTATATTCCAACTCTGAGATGCTTGCACGAGTCCACAGATGGATCGCTGGAGCTTGCACACTTTGTTAGCACCTTTAGGATCGACAAAACATTCTGGTTGCATCATATACAACTCTTCTTTAAGATATCCATTCAGGAATGCAGTTTTGACATCCATTTGCCAGATTTCATAATCATAAAATGCCGCAATTGCTAACATGATTCGGACAGACTTAAGCATCACTACGGGTGAGAAAGTCTCATTGTAGTCAACTCCTTGAACTTGTCGAAAACCTTTCGCAACAAGTCGAGCTTTGTAAACAGTAACATTACCGTCAGTGTCGGTCTTCCTCTTGAAGATCCATTTATTTTCGATGGCTTGCCGATCATCGGGCAAGTCAACCAAAGTCCACACTTTGTTCTCATACATGGATCCCATCTCAGATTTCATGGCCTCCATTTTGCGGAATTTGGGCTCACCATCGCTTCCTCATAGTTCGTAGGTTCATCATGGTCTAGTAACATGACTTCCAGAACCGGGTTGCCGTACCACTCTGGCGTAGAACGTACTATGGTTGATCTACGAAGTTTAGTAGTAACTTGATCCAAAGTTTAATGATCATCATCATGAGCTTCCTCAAAATTGGTGTCGGAATCACTGGAACTAGTTTCTGTGATGTACTACTTTCCAATTCGGAAGAAGGTACAATTACCTCATCAAGTTCCACTTTCCTCCCACTCACTTCTTTTGAGAGAAACTCCTTCTCTAGAAAGGATCCATTCTTAGCAACGAATATCTTGCCTTCGGATCTGTGATAGAAGGTGTACCCAGCAGTCTCCTTTGGGTATCCTATGATGACACATTTCTCCGACTTGGGTTCGAGCTTATCAGGTTGAAGCTTTTTCACATAAGCATCGCAACCCAAACTTTAAGAAATGGCAACTCTGGTTTCTAGCCAAACCACAGTTCATAAGGCGTCGTCTCAACGGATTTAGATGGTGCCCTTATTAAATGTGAATGCAGCTGTCTCTAATGCATAACCCAAAACAATAGTGGTAAATCAGTAAGAGACATCATAGACCGCAGCATATCCAATAAAGTACGATTACGATGTTCGGACACACCATTACACTGTGGTGTTCCGGGTGGCGTGAGTTGTGAAACTATTCCACATTATTTCAAATGAAGACCAAACTCGTAACTCAAATATTCACCTCCATGATCAGATCGTAGAAACTTTATTTTCTTGTTACAATGATTCTCTACTTCACTCTGAAATTCTTTGAACTTTTCAAATGTTTCAGACTTGTGTTTCATCAAGTAGATATACCCATATCTGCTCAAATCATCAGTGAAGGTCAGAAAATAACGATACCCGCCGCGAGTTTCAACACTCATCGTGTTGGGGAACGTTGCATGGGAAACAAAAATTTTTCCTACGTTCACCAAGATCAATCTAGGAGATGCATCTACGAGGGGAGAGTTGGATCCACATACCCTTGTAGATCGCTAAGCGGAAGCGTTCAAGAACGCGATTGATGGAGTCGTACTCGCCGCGATTCAGATCGCTGAAGATCCAAGCACCGAAGCAACGGTGCCTCCGCGTTCTTCACACGTACAGCTCGGAGACGTCTCCTCCTTCTTGATCCAGCAAGGGGGGAGGAGAGGTTGATGGAGACACCGGCAGCACGACGGCGTGGTGGAGATGGTGGTGAAGGATTCCTGCAGGGCTTCGCCAAGCACCATGGGAAAACGAAGATTGTTGTGGGAGAGGGAGGGCAGCACCGAGGCACGAACGTGTGTGGCTGCCCTCCCTCTGCCTCTCTTTATATAGGGGGGAGAGAGGGGAGGGGGCGCCCTAGGGTTTCCCCTAGGGGCCGGCGGCCAGGGCAGATGGGGAGGGGGCGGCGCCCCCTGGGGCTAGGGTTCCCCCCCCCCCAGGTGCCTTGCCCCCCAAGGCTAAGGGGGTGCGGCAGCCCTAGGGGGGTCCACCCCTCTTGGCGCATGAGGAGAGGGCCCAGGGGGGGGCGCACAGCCCTAAGAGGGCTGTTGTGTTCCCCCTTGTGGCCCATTAGGCCCGAAACTCCTTCCGGGACCCCCGAAACCCCTTTCGGTCATCCGCCGATTTCCCGATGCTCCCCGGTACACTTCCGGACTCCGATCACTCTCATCCTATATATCAATCTTCGTCCCCGGACCATTCCGGAGACCCTCGTCACGTCTGGGATCTCATCCGGGACTCCGAACAACCTTCGGTAACCATGCACTGTTCTCACTAACAACCCTAGCGTCACCGAACCTTAAGTGTGTAGACCCTGCGGGTTCGGAAACTATGCAGACATGACCGAGACACTCCCAGGTCAATAACCAATAGCGGGATCTGGATACCCATATTGGTTCCCACACGTTCCTCGATGATCTCATCGGATGAACCACGATGTCAAGGATTCAGGCAATCCCGTACACAGTTCCCTTTGTCTCGTCGGTATGTTACTTGCCCGAGATTCGATCGTCGGTATCTCTATACCTAGTTCAATCTCGTTACCGGCAAGTCTCTTTACTCGTTACCGTAATACATAATCCCGTGACTAACTACTTAGTCACTTTGAGCTCATTGAGATGACGTATTACCGAGTGGGCCCGGAGATACCTCTCCGTCACACGGAGTGACAAATCCCAGTCTCGATCCATGTCAACTCAACAGACACCTTCGGAGATACCTGTAGAGTACCTTTATAGTCACCCAGTTACGTTGCGACGTTTGGCACACACAAAGCACTCCTACGGTGTCAGTGAGTTACATGATCTCATGGTCATAGGAACTTATACTTGACATGCAGAAAACTATAGCGATAACTGATACGATCAAAAGCTATGTTTAACGTTTGGGTCTCGTCCATCACATCATTCTCCTAATGATGTGACCCCGTTATCAAATGACAACTCATGTCTATGACCTGGAAACCGCGGTCATCTTTGATCAACGAGCTAGTCCTGAAGAGGCTTACTAGGGACACAAAGTTTGTCTATTTATCCACACATGTATATGAGTTTCCAATCAATACAATTATAGCATGGATAATAAACGATTATCATGAACAAGGAAATATAATAATAACTCTTTTATTATTGCCTCTAGGGCATATTTCCAACAGTCTCCCACTTGCACTAGAGTCAATAATCTAGCATTACAAGGTAATGAATCTAACACCCATAGAGTCTTGGTGTTGATCATGCTTAGCCCGTGGAAGAGGCTTAGTCAACGGATCTGCAACATTCAAATCCGTGTGTACTTTGCAAATGCTTATGTCCTCCTCCTTGACTGAATCGCGGATGGAATTGAAGCGTCGCTTTATGTGTCTGGTCCTCTTGTGAAACCTTGGTTCCTTGGCTAGAGCAATGGCACCAGTGTTGTCACAGAATAGAGTCATTGGGTTTAGTGCACTAGGCACAACTCCAAGATCTGTCATGAACTCCTTCATCCAGACACCTTCCTTTGCCGCCTCCGAGGCAGCTATGTACTCCGCTTCGCATGTAGGATCGGCTACCACGCTCTGCTTGGAACTGCACCAGCTTACCGCTCCCCCGTTGAGAATATATACGTATCCGGTTTGAGACTTAGATTCATCCGGATCAGTGTCAAAGCTTGCATCGACGTAACCCTTTACGACGAGCTCTTGATCACCTCCATAAACGAGAAACATCTCCTTAGTCCTTTTCAGGTACTTTAGGATATTCTTGACCGCTGTCCAGTGATCCATACCAGGATTACTTTGAAACCTTCCGGCCATACTTATGGCAAGGCTGACATCTGGTCTTGTGCACAGCATTGCATACATGATAGAGCCTATGGCTGAAGCATAGGGGACGACACTCATCTTTTCTCTATCTTCCGCAGTCACCGGGCATTGAGTCTTACTCAACTTTGTACCTTGCAATACCGGCAAGAACCCCTTCTTGGATTGATCCATTTTGAACTTCTTCAAAACTTTATCAAGGTATGTACTTTGTGAAAGTCCTATCAAGCGTCTTGATCTATCTCTATAGATCTTGATGCCCAATATGAAAGCAGCTTCACCGAGATCCTTCATTGAAAAACTCTTGTTCAAATACCCCTTCACGCTATCCAAAAATTCTATATTGTTTCCAATCAGCAATATGTCATCCACATATAATATTAGAAACACTATAGAGCTCCCACTCACTTTCTTGTAAATACAAGCTTCATTGTAAACTTGTACAAACCCAAACGCTTTGATCACCTCATCAAAGCGAAGATTCCAACTCCGAGATGCTTGCACCAGCCCATAAATGGAACGCTGGAGCTTGCATACTTTGTCAGCATTCTCTGGATCGACAAAACCTTCCGGTTGTATCATATACAACTCTTCCTTAAGAAAACCGTTAAGGAACGCTGTTTTGACATCCATCTGCCAAATTTCATAATCGAAATATGCAGCTATTGCTAACATGATTCGGACGGATTTAAGCATCGCTACGGGTGAGAAAGTCTCATCGTAGTCAATCCCTTGAACTTGTGAAAAACCCTTTGCCACAAGTCGAGCTTTATATACGGTGACATTACCGTCAGCGTCCGTCTTCCTCTTAAAAATCCATTTATTCTGAATGGCCTTCCGCCCTTCAGGTAATACTTCCAAAGTCCATACTTTGTTTTCATACATGGATCCCATCTCGGATTTCATGGCCTCTAACCATTTGTCGGAATCCGGGTCCCACCATCGCTTCTCCATAGCTCGTAGGTTCACCGTTGTCTAACAACATGACCTCCAAGACAGGGTTACCATACCACTCAGGTGCAGTGCGTACCCTTGTCGACCTACGAGGTTCGGTAGTAACTTGATCAGAAGCTTCTTGATCATCATCATTGGCTTCCTCTTCAACCGCTGCAGGCTCCACAAAAACATCTTTCTGTGCTGCGCAACTCTCTGGTTGAAGCAGAGGTTCAATAACCTCATCAAGTTCTACCTTCCTCCCACTCAATTCTTTCGAGAGAAACTCTTTCTCGAGAAAGGACCCGTTCTTAGCGACAAACACTTTGCCTTCGGATCTGAGATAGAAGGCGTACCCAACAGTTTCTTTTGGGTATCCTATGAAGACACATTTGTCCACTTTGGGTTCGAGCTTTTCTGGCTGAAGCATTTTGACATAAGCATCGCAACCCCAAACCTTGAGAAAAGACAACTTAGGTTTCTTACCAAACCATAGTTCATACGGTGTTGTCTCAACGGACTTGGATGGAGCCCTATTTAAAGTGAATGCAGCTGTCTCTAACGCATATCCCCAAAACGATAGTGGCAAATCGGCAAGAGACATCATAGAACGCACCATATCTAATAGGGTTCGATTACGACGTTCGGACACACCATTACGCTGTGGTGTTCCAGGTGGCGTCAACTGTGAAACGATTCCACATTTTCTTAAGTGATTGCCAAACTCATAACTCAGATACTCTCCCCCTCGATCAGATCGTAGGAATTTGATCTTCTTGTTACGATGATTCTCAACTTCACTCTGAAATTGCTTGAACTTTTCAAACGTTTCAGACTTATGCTTCATCAAGTAAATATACCCGTATCTACTCAAGTCGTCAGTGAAGGTGAGAAAGTAACGATATCCACCGCGCGCCGTGACACTCATCGGGCCACACACATCAGTATGTATGATTTCCAATAAGTCACTTGCCCGTTCCATTGTTCCTGAAAACGGGGTCCTTGTCATCTTGCCCATGAGGCACGGCTCGCATGTGTCAAGTGATTCAAAATCAAGAGACTCCAAAAGTCCATCAGCATGGAGCTTCCTCATGCGTTTTACGCCGATATGACCCAGACGGCAGTGCCACAAGAAAGTGGTATTATCATTATCAACTCTACATCTTTTGGCATCAATGTTATGAACATGTGTATCATCACTATCGAGATTCAATAAGAATAAACCCCTCACTTCGGGTGCATGACCATAAAAGATATTACCCATATAAATAGAACAACCTTTATTCTCTGATTTAAATGAGTAACCGTCTCGCATCAAACAAGATCCAGATATAATGTTCATGCTTAACGCAGGCACTAAATAACAATTATTCAGGTTCATAACTAATCCCGATGGTAATCGAAGAGCGAGCGTGCCGACGGCGATCACATCAACCTTGGAACCATTTCCCACGCGCATCGTCACTTCGTCCTTCGCCAGCCTCCGTTTATTCCGCAGTTCCTGTTTAGAGTTGCAAATGTGAGCAACCGAACCGGTATCAAATACACAGGCACTACAACGAGAGTTGGTAAGGTACACATCAATAACATGTATATCACATATACCTTGCTTGTTGTTGTTGTTGGCCCCCTTCTTGTCTGCCAGATACTTGGGGCAGTTCCGCTTCCAGTGGCCGTTCCCCTTGCAATAGAAACACTCAGTCTCTGGCTTGGGCCCAGCCTTGGGTTTCTTCACTGGATGAGCAACTGCCTTGCCACCCTTCTTAGAGTTACCCTTCTTGCCCTTGCCATTCTTCTTGAAACTGGTGGTTTTATTGACCATCAACACTTGATACTCCTTCTGGATGTCTGCCTCAGCGACTTTCAGCATCGAAAACAGCTCGGCGATGGTTTTGTTCATCCCTTGCATGTTATACTGCTGCACGAAGCTCTTGTAGCTAGGCGGGAGTGACTGGAGAATTCTGTCAATGATAGCCTCATCCGAGAACACAAGTCCCAGATCAGCTATGCGGGTATAGTACCCAGACATCTTCAGTAAGTGCTCACTGACAGACGAATTCTCCTCCATCTTGCAAGCAAAGAATTTATCGGTGGTCTCATACCTCTCGATCTTGGCATTCTTTTCAAAGATGAACTTCAACTCCTGGAACATCTCATATGCTCCATGACGTTCAAAACGCCTTTGAAGTCCTCCTTCCAAGCTATACAATATGGCACACTGCACTACTGAGTAGTCATCCGAACGCGACTGCCAGGCGTTCATAACGTCCGCAGAGGCCTGAGGAGCGGGGGGTTCACCTAGCGGTGCATTCAGGACATAAACCTTTTGGGCAGCTGTGAGGATGATCCTCAGATTGCGGAGCCAGTCCGCAAAGTTGCTCCCATCATCTTTCAGTTTAGCTTTCTCTAGGAACGCATTAAAATTCAGGGGAGCTACTGCGCGAGCCATCTACAACAAAAGATTTGCAAAGACATTTTAGACTATTGTTCATGATAAGTGAGTTATTACCTAATCAAATTATTTATAACTCCCACTCAAATTGACATCCCTCTGGTCATTCGAGCGTGACATGATCCAGATCCACCAACCCAAGTCCGATCATCACGTGAGATGAGGTGGTGTCAATGGTGAACATCTACATGTTGATCATATCTACTATATGACTCATGCTCGACCTTTCGATCTTCCGTGTTCCGAGGCCATGTCTGTACATGCTAGGCTCGTCAAGTCTAACCCGAGTGTTCTGCATGTGCGAAACTGGCTTGCACCCGTTGTATGCGAACGTAGAGTCTATCACACCCGATCATCACGTGGTGCTTCGAAACGACGAACCTTAGCAACGGCGCACACTCGGGGGGAACACAATTTTATCTTGAAATTTTAGTGAAGGATCATCTTATAATGCTACCGTCGTCCTAAGCAAAATAAGATGCATAAAAGGATTAACATCACATGCAAATCATAAGTGACATGATATGGCCATCAACTCGTGCTTTTGATCTCCATCTCCAAAGCACCGGCATGATCTCCATCGTCACCGGCGCCACACCATGATCCCCATCATCATGATCTCCATCATTGTGTCGCCATCGGGGTTGTCGTGCGCCCACCATGCTCTTACTACTATTGCTACCGTTTAGCGATAAAGTAAAGCATTACAAAGCGCTTAATGATTGACACGCAGGTCATACAAAAATTAAAGACAACCCTATGGCTCCTGCCGGTTGCCGTATGCATCGACATGCAAGTCGATATTAACTATTACAACATGATCATCTCATACATCAAATATATCTCATCATGTCATTGGCCATATCATATCACATACATACCCTGCAAAAACAAGTTAGACGTCCTCTAATTTGTTGTTGCATGTTTTACGTGGCTGCTATGGGTATCTAGCAAGAACGCTTCTTACCTACGCAAAGCCACAATGGTGATATTTAAGTTGCTATTTGACCTTCTACAAGGACCGCCTTGTTCTATTCCGATTCAACTAAGATAGGAGAGACAGACACCCGCCAGCCATCTTATGCAACAAAAGTCACATGTCTGTCGATGGAACCGGTCTCATGTACGTGGACATGTAAAGTTGGTCCGGGCCGCTTCATCCCATAATACCGCTGAATCAAGAAAGACTAAGGAGGGAAGCAATCTAAACATCAACGTCCACAAACCCTTTTGTGTTCTACTCGTGAAAACATCTACGCAAGATCCTAGCTCTGATACCACTGTTGGGGAACGTTGCATGGGAAACAAAAATTTTTCCTACGTTCACCAAGATCAATCTAGGAGATGCATCTACGAGGGGAGAGTTGGATCCACATACCCTTGTAGATCGCTAAGCGGAAGCGTTCAAGAACGCGGTTGATGGAGTCGTACTCGCCGCGATTCAGATCGCTGAAGATCCAAGCACCGAAGCAACGGTGCCTCCGCGTTCTTCACACGTACAGCTCGGAGACGTCTCCTCCTTCTTGATCCAGCAAGGGGGGAGGAGAGGTTGATGGAGACACCGGCAGCACGACGGCGTGGTGGAGATGGTGGTGAAGGATTCCTGCAGGGCTTCGCCAAGCACCGTGGGAAAACGAAGATTGTTGTGGGAGAGGGAGGGCAGCACCGAGGCACGAACGTGTGTGGCTGCCCTCCCTCTGCCTCTCTTTATATAGGGGGGAGAGAGGGGAGGGGGCGCCCTAGGGTTTCCCCTAGGGGCCGGCGGCCAGGGCAGATGGGGAGGGGGCGGCGCCCCCTGGGGCTAGGGTTCCCCCCCCAGGTGCCTTGCCCCCCAAGGCTAAGGGGGTGCGGCAGCCCTAGGGGGGTCCACCCCTCTTGGCGCATGAGGAGAGGGCCCAGGGGGGCGCACAGCCCTAAGAGGGCTGTTGTGTTCCCCCTTGTGGCCCATTAGGCCCGAAACTCCTTCCGGGACCCCCGAAACCCCTTTCGGTCATCCGCCGATTTCCCGATGCTCCCCGGTACACTTCCGGACTCCGATCACTCTCATCCTATATATCAATCTTCGTCCCCGGACCATTCCGGAGACCCTCGTCACGTCCGGGATCTCATCCGGGACTCCGAACAACCTTCGGTAACCATGCACTGTTCTCACTAACAACCCTAGCGTCACCGAACCTTAAGTGTGTAGACCCTGCGGGTTCGGAAACTATGCAGACATGACCGAGACACTCCCAGGTCAATAACCAATAGCGGGATCTGGATACCCATATTGGTTCCCACACGTTCCTCGATGATCTCATCGGATGAACCACGATGTCAAGGATTCAGGCAATCCCGTATACAGTTCCCTTTGTCTCGTCGGTATGTTACTTGCCCGAGGTTCGATCGTCGGTATCTCTATACCTAGTTCAATCTCGTTACCGGCAAGTCTCTTTACTCGTTCCGTAATACATAATCCCGTGACTAACTACTTAGTCACTTTGAGCTCATTGAGATGACGTATTACCGAGTGGGCCCGGAGATACCTCTCCGTCACACGGAGTGACAAATCCCAGTCTCGATCCATGTCAACTCAACAGACACCTTCGGAGATACCTGTAGAGTACCTTTATAGTCACCCAGTTACGTTGCGACGTTTGGCACACACAAAGCACTCCTACGGTGTCAGTGAGTTACATGATCTCATGGTCATAGGAACTTATACTTGACATGCAGAAAACTATAGCGATAACTGATACGATCAAAAGCTATGTTTAATGTTTGGGTCTCGTCCATCACATCATTCTCCTAATGATGTGATCCCGTTATCAAATGATAACTCATGTCTATGACCTGGAAACCGCGGTCATCTTTGATCAACGAGCTAGTCCTGAAGAGGCTTACTAGGGACACAAAGTTTGTCTATTTATCCACACATGTATATGAGTTTCCAATCAATACAATTATAGCATGGATAATAAACGATTATCATGAACAAGGAAATATAATAATAACTCTTTTATTATTGCCTCTAGGGCATATTTCCAACACATCGGTCCACATACATCAGTATGTATGATTTCCAACAAATCTGTTGCTCGCTCCATTGTTCCGGAAAACGGAGTTTTAGTCATCTTGCCCATGAGGCAAGGTTTGCAAGCACCAAGTGATTCATAATCAAGTGTTTCCAAAAGTCCATCACTATGGAGTTTCTTCATGCGCTTTACACCAATACGACCTAAACGACAGTGCCACAAATAAGTTGCACTATCATTATTAACCTTGCATCCTTTGGCTTCAATATTATGAATATGTGTATCACTACGATCGAGATCCAACAAACTATTTTCATTAGGTGTATGACCATCGAAGGCTTTATTCATGTAAACAGAATAACAATTATTCTATGATTTTAAATGAATAGCCATATTGCAACAACATGATCAAATCATATTCATGCTCAACACAAATGCCAAATAACATTTATTTAGGTTCTACACTAAGCCCGAAAGTATAAGGAGTGTGCGATGATGATCATATCAATCTTGGAACCTTTTCCAACACACATCGTCACTTCACCTCTGTTCATCCTGCAACTCTCGTTTCGAGTTACTAATTTTAGCAAATGAACTGGTATCAAATACCCAGGGGTTGCTATGAACACTAGTAAAATACACATCAATAATCTGTATATCAAATATACCTTTGTTCACTTTGCCATCCTTCTTATTCGGCAAGTATCTAGGGCAGTTCCACTTCCAGTGACCATTTCCTTTGCAGTAGAAGCACTTAGTTTCAGGCTTGAGTTTAGCTTCGGGTTTCTTCACGGGAGTGACAACTTGCTTGTCATTCTTCTTGAAGTTCCCTTTCTATCCCTTTGCCCTTTGCTTGAAACAAGTGGTCTCGTTAACCATCAACACTTGATGCTATTTCTTGATTTCTACCTTCACCGATTTCAGCATCGCGAAGAGCTCGGGAATTACTTTCATCATCCCTTGCATATTATAGTTCATCACGAAGTTCTACTAACTTTGTGATAGTGTCTAGAGAACTTTGTCAATTACTATCTTATCTGGAAGATTAACTCCCACTTGATTCAAGCAATTGTAGTACCCACACAATCTGAGCACATGCTCACTGGTTGAGCTATTCTCCTCCATCTTGTTGGCAAAGTACTGTCAGAGGTCTTATACCTCTCGACACGGGCATGGGTATGAAATACTAATTTCAACTCTTGGAACATCTCATATGCTCCGTGGCGTTCAAAACATTTTTGAAGTACCGGTTATAAGACGTAAAGGATGGTGCACTAAACTATCAAGTAGTCATCATACCGAGCTTTTGTCAAAACGTTCATAATGTTTGCATCTACTCCCGCAATAGGTCTGTCACCTAGCGGTGCATCAAGGACATAATACTTTTGTGCAACAATGAGGAAAATCCTCAGATCACGGACCTAGTCCGCATCATTCTACTAACATCTTTCAACTTAGTTTTCTCTAGGAACATATCAAAAACATAGGGGAGCTATAACGCGAGCTATTGATCTACAACAACATTGATATGCAAAAACTATCAGGACTAAGTTCATGATAAATTAAAGTTCAATTTAATCATATTACTTACAGAACTCCCACTTAGATAGACATCCCTCCGGTCATCTAAATGATCACGTGATCCAAATCATCTAAACTATGTCCGATCATCACGTGAGATGGAGTAGTTTCAATGGTGAACATCTTATGTTGATCATATCTTCTATATGATTCACGCTCGACCTTTCAGTCTCCAGTGTTCCGAGGCCATATCTGCATATGCTAGGCTCGTCAAGTTTAACCCGAGTATTCTGCGTGTGCAAAACTGGCTTACACCCATTGTATTTGAACGTAGAGCTTATCACACCCGATCATCACGTGGTGTCTCGGCACGACGAACTTTCGCAACGGTGCATACTCAGGGAGAACACTCATGCCTTGAAATTTTGTAAGGGATCATCTTATAATGCTACCTTCGTACTAAGCAAAATAAGAAGCATAATAAGATAAACATCACATGCAATCAAAATATGTGACATGATATGGCCATCATCATCTTGTGCTTTTGATCTCCATCTCCAAAGCATCGTCATGATCACCTTCGTCACCGGCGCGACACCTTGATCTCCATCGTAGCATCGTTGTCGTCTCGCCAACTATTGCTTCTACGACTATCGCTACCGCTTAGTGATAAAGTAAAGCAATTACATGGCGATTGCATTTCATACAATAAAGCGACAACCATATGGCTCCTGCCAGTTGCCGATAACTTTACAAAACATGATCATCTCATACAAAACCGTATAACTCATCATGTCTTGACCATATCACATCACAACATGCCCTACAAAAACAAGTTAGACGTCCTCTACTTTGTTGTTGCAAGTTTTACGTGGCTGCTACGGGCTTAGCAAGAACCGTTCTTACCTACGCATACAAAAACCACAATGATGTTTCGTCAAGTATGTGTTGTTTTAACCTTCACAAGGACCGGGCGTAGCCACACTCGATTCAGCTAAAGTGAGAGAGACAGACACCCGCCAGTCACCTTTAAGCAACAAGTGCTCATAACGGTGAAACCAGTCTCGCGTAAGCGTACGCATAATGTCGGTCCGGGCCGCTTCATCTCACAATACCGCCGAAGCAAAGTAGGCAAGCTGGTAAGCAGTATGACTATTATCGCTCACAACTCATTGTGTTCTACTCGTGCATATCATCTACGCATAGACCTGGCTCTGATGCCACTGTTGGGGAACGTAGTATTTTCAAAATTTTCCTACGATCACGCAAGATCTATCTACCAGATGCATAGCAACGAGAGGGGAGAGTGTGTCTACGTACCCTCGTAGACCGAAAGCGGAAGCGTCAAGTGACGCGGTTGATGTAGTCGAAGTTCTTCGCGATCCAACCGATCAAGCACCGAATGTACGGCACCTCCGCGTTCAACACACGTTCAGCTTGATGACGTCCCACGAGCTCTTGATCCAGTTGAGCTTCACGGGAGAGTTTTGTCAGCACGACGGCGTGGTGACGGATATGAGGAAGTTACCGGCGTAGGGCTTCGCCTAAGCACTGCAACAGTATGACCGAGGTGTGTTTCTGTGGAGGGGGGCACCGCACGCGGCTAAAACAATTCAACTTGTGTGTCCTAGGGTGCCCCTGCCCCCGTATATAAAGGAGCAAGGGGTGAGGCCGGCCGGCCCCTCTATGGCGCGCCAAGGGAGCAATCCTACTAGGAATAGGATTGCAATCCTATTCCTAGTAGGAATCACCAAGAGGGAGAAGGGGGAAAGGAAGGAGAGGGAGAAGGAGAAGGAAAGGGGCACCGCCCCCCCCCCCTCCTTCCTTGTCCAATTCGGACCAAGGGGTGGGGGGCGCGCGGCCCAGCCCTGGCCCTCCTTCTCTCTTTCTCCTATGGCCCATTAAGGCCCATAGCTTCCCCGGGGGGGTTCCGGTAACCCCCCGGCACTCTGGTTAATTCCGAAACTTTACGGAACACTTCCGGTGTCCGAATATAGTCGTCCAATATATCAATATTTACGTCTCGGACATTCCGAGACTCCTCGTCATGTCCGTGATCTCATCCGGGACTCCGAACTACCTTCGGTACATCAAAACTCATAAACTCATAATACCGATCGTCATCAAACGTTAAGCGTGCGGACCCTACGGGTTCGAGAACTATGTAGACATGACCGAGACTCATCTCTGGTCAATAACCAATAGCGGAACCTGGATGCTCATATTGGCTCCTACATATTCTACGAAGATCTTTATCGGTCAAACCGCATAACAACATACGTTGTTCCCTTTGTCATCGGTATGTTACTTGCCCGAGATTCGATCGTCGGTATCTCAATACCTAGTTCAATCTCGTTACCGGCAAGTCTCTTTACTCGTTCCGTAATACATCATTCCGTGACTAACTCATTAGTCATTTGCTTGCAAGGCTTATTATGATGTGTATTACCGAGAGGGCCCAGAGATACCTCTCCGACACTCGAAGTGACAAATCCTATTCTTGATCTATGCCAACACCACGAACACTTTTGGAGACACCTGTAGAGCATCTTTATAATCACCCAGTTACGTTGTGACATTTGATAGCACACAAGGTGTTCCTTCGGTATACGGGAGTTGCATAATATCATAGTCATAGGAACATGTATAAGTCATGATCATAGTGCTAAGCTAACAGATGGGTCTTGTCCATCACATCATTCTCCTAATGATGTGATCCCGTTGATCAAATGACAACTCATGTCTATGGCTAGGAAACATAACCATCTTTGATCAATGAGCTAGTCTAGTAGAGGCATACTAGGGACATACTGTTTTGTCTATGTATTCACACATGTACTAAGTTTCCGGTTAATACAATTCTAGCATGAATAAAAGACATTTATCATGATATAAGGAAATGCAAATAACATCTTTATTATTGCCTCTAGGGCATATTTCCTTCACGATTAGTCCGCAAAAGCATTGTCATCAATCACTAAAACCACTTAGGTGGAGACATGCCCTTACAACGTGCATGCTTCGAGAATCACAAACCTTAACACCAATGTTCTTACTAAACTACAATGATTCACTAGTACCTCCCACATATTGTCGTATCTATATCGCAAAACTATTGCAAGGAATCAAACATATCATATTCGGTGATCTACAAGTTTTATGTAGGATTTTATGACTAACCATGTGAATGACCAATTCATGTTGACTCTTTAAATAGATATAAGTGAAGCATGAGAGTTTAAGTATTTCTACAAAAGACTTGCCCACGCTCTAACAAATATAAGTGAAACAAAAGAGCATTCCGCAAATAATAGTTTTCCTATGTAAAGAAACATGCATCCAAACTTCAAATGGTATAAGTGAAGCACATGAAGCATTCTATAAAGCCATACTCGAATGATATAAGTGAAGTGCAAAGAGCATTCTATAAAGCAACCAAGGACTATCTCATACCAGCATGGTGCATAAAAGGAAAGTGAAAAATAAACACAAAAGACACTCCATGAATTTACTCTTATCATGTGAACAAAAAACACCGAGACATACCGACAAATGTTGAAGAAGAAGATGAGATGCCTTCCGGGGCACCCCAAAGCTTAGGCGCTTGAGTCTCCTTGAATATCTACTTGGGGTATCTTGGGCATCCCCAAGCTTGAACTCTTGCCTCTCCTTGTTCTCCTCATATTGACATATCCTCGATCTTCGAACACTTCATCCACACAAAACTTAACCGTACTTTTTACTAGAGGGGTTAGTACATACACTATAAGAAAAACACTTCTGTGATGATACATATTTGTCACAGTAGGTTAGGATGCCTATCATGCTTGTACATCCATGATGATTTTATTACAGAATCAAGAGAGTCATACTTGTGCCGTCGTAGAAGTGTTCCATGACAATACCGAAATTATCATCACGGAAGTGTCCACTTCCATGATGATAAATGTCGCGTCATGGAAGTGCTTTCGTCAAGGTTGACCGACATGTGGCATCCATCATAATGGGTCGCCGTTAAGCTATCGGGTCCGATTTTGGATCCGATAACCCGTTAACAGCCACGACCAATGGCGATTTTCCACATGTAAAATTCTCATTGGCTGAAGAAACTATGTGTCAGCTCCGCGTTGGGACATATGCCAACCGTCCAATGGACAGGAGGTGCCTATGATACGTCGACACATGGCACGGTCCAACAGAGGCCCATTTAGGTTTATAAGGCCGGCCCAGTCAAAATTAGCAGGCCAGCCCATTTAAGGCCTACTTATGTCTCGCCCATTTATAGCCATGGCCCATACGACGTGTCCAAATTTGGCCTATCAACGGCCTGCTAACTATTTGACACCATTGCAACCCATCTTCAGTTCGAGCCCATTAATAGCCAGCTATATATTTGGGCTCAATGGTGGCCCGAGATAATTTCGGCCTGTTAACAACCCATTCCAGGGATGGGCCAATTTTCAGGATATACGTCTTTCGACCTTTTAGCGACCCATTCAAGTGTTGGGCCAATTTACTGCCCAATTTGTGTTTCAGCCTGTTAACGGCCCATATAGGACTTGTCCCATTTATAGTCCGACCTGAGTTTTGGCCTCTTAATGGCCCATGCTCTTCACGGTCCAATATCAGCCTGATGTCTCTTTCGTCCTGCTAAAGGCCCACAATGCAGTTGGGCCATACACAGTCCGACCTGACTTTTGACCTCTTAGCGGCCCATGATCTTCATGGTGCAATACCGGCCCGGTATCCCTTTCGGCCTGCTAAAGGCCTACAACATAGTTGGGCCATATACAGCCTGACCTTACTATCGCATGTTAATGGCCCATGTCATTAGTCGGCCCACTTATTGCCCACTTTGATTTCGGCCTGTTAACGACCCGACGGGGAACTGGGTCCAACATTAACTGTTGGCTCATTACAATTAAATCGGCCCAATAGAGCTTTTGGCCTGGTTACATACCGTCCACTAATTGGGCCTGCTAAAGTTCGAACATGGCTGTAGGCCCAATTAGTCAATGTCAATTTTGGCCTAGCTATTACGTCGAGCCCATTACGAGGACAATTTACGGATAGGACCAAACCTGGTCAATCAAAGGCCCAAGAAAATTTTGTCCCATGCGAGCCCATTAGGAGGGCCCATTAAGGGTAGTGGGCCACTATCCTTGATAAAGGGCCCACGATGATTCTTGCTAGCTATTAATTTCACCACTTTTTTGGCTTGTCAGCAACCAGTTGAGCTTTCGGCCCAGAAAGCTGGATTGCGAGCCGCGCTAAGAAAATGTACGACATACAAGGAAAAACGTAGCACATCAAGCATATATTACAAGAAATTATGTCCACCAGGCAATCAAATATTGATGACATTGCAAATAAATGAACAAAACTTAACGATCTACAACCTCACAATCTGCACCCTCAGCACGAATGATGCCCATAAGCACATGAGCAAGTTCTTCCTTCTTTGCTACACTTTCTCTGAAAACATCGACCAATTGTTGTTGCACAAGAATGTGCACCTCTGATTCCTCCACAATTTTCATCATTGCTTCACCCAGTAATTGGTTCACAAACATACATTTTTCTATTTGATTCGAGATGGAGGAAACTGAACAGATTCATATGTCGATTTTTGCAGGCTTGTATCATTGGTAGTGGCGAGTGTCTCGACCACTGCATCATAATATAAATTAGGAGGGGAACCACACATATTAATCAAGAGTTATTTCCATATTATCTGCCCTAGATTTATTGGAGATAAACAATGGGTTTGCCTTATGGTCTTCAGAATTTGTCTTCTTATCTTCAGTAGCCTGCACCAAATTAACCGACTAGCATTGCTATCATTGATCAGGTCAGATAATAGGAAAGCAACATTAACACAATGAATGTTTGGTCAACAAGGCCACACCAGCCTACACCAAATTAACATGATATGGCACTGCTATCATCAGCCAGGTAAGGTAATAGGAAAGGAACATTGACACGATGAATGATTGGGCAACTAGACCACAACACTACTCCCTATGTTCCTAGATATAAGTCTCTATAGAGATTCCACTATGGACTACTATGCAGGAAAATGAGTGAATCTACAATCTAAAGTGCATCTATATACATCTGTATATGGTCCATAGTGGAATCTCTACAAAGACTTATATTTAGGAACGGTGTGAGTACAATTTAGTAATGTGCAAGATATGAGATAGTGCAATCATGCAGCTCAGTATGCAAAATTACCACGCAGTTTTCCAAAAAAAATCAACATCATCGACTTTAACTATACATTTTGTTAATTAAATTTAGATCAGATAATCAGTGTAGGGTACAAAAGATTGAATTCACGTCGATTAACAAAAAAACATGTGTACAACAGGTACTTACATCAGCATTGGAGCACAGAGAATTCACGTAAGATATTTTTTTCTCGAACATGATCGCAGTATATTAAGTCTTCTATCCTTCAAGCTTATTTTCTAAAAGAGAGATGCGTAAGAAACATGTAGAAAATATGATCTTTGTTATAGTATATGTGGATTGCACTAGCCCTTTCCATTAGTTTGGATTTATGGTTGCATTGGCTAGTGCATGAAGCTTAACATGGTATAAGAGCTAAGGTCTTGAGTTCAAATCCTGACTTTTAAGCATCATGTACTAGCCAGTGCTATAAAATTTCATGACGCAACGAACACGCTTGTTAGAAAGGAGTTGGCATATTTTTGCTAGACTGGAGCGGACTAGTTCTTTGGCCATTGGAATCTAGTTATTATCTGGAGGAGTTGGGTTTCTCTATGCCGGAGCAGTATCTGTGAACACTGGAGTTCGATTACTATGTACTGGCGTTTGGATCTTTTGCAAAGACCTTGTTTGTAGCCCTTTGGATTCTAATATAGCAGTTTTCCCCTTGCATGCCTTATATAGAAGAATGGTGCTTCACTTATAAAATCATGCTACGACAGAGAGATGGAATATGAACTGAAGAATAGAAAGGCATGGCATATTTGTTGGGGAACGTAGCAGAATTCAAAAAAATTCCTACGCTTCACCAAGATCAATCTAAGGAGTCATCTAGCAACGAGCATAATGGAGTGCATCTACATACCCTTTTGTAGATCGCGTGCGGAAGCGTTCGAAGGAACGTGGATGAAGTAGTCGTACTCTTCACGATCCTCGTCACCGATGATCCCAGCGCCGAACGGACGGCACCTCCGCATTCAACACACGTACGGTACAGCGACGTATCCTCCTTCTTGATCCAGCAAGGGGGGAGGAGAGGTTGACGGAGATCCAACAGCACAACGGCGTGGTGGTGGATGCAATAGGAAAACCTGCAGGGCTTCGCCGGCGCCCTGCGAGAGGAGATGGAAGTGTGACGGGAGGGGGGAGAGGCGCCAGAGGCTTGGGGTGCGGCTGCCCTCTCCCCCCCCACTATATATAGGGGCCAGGGGGCGCCGGCCCTAGGGAGATCAGATCTCCTAGGGGGCGGCGGCCAGGGGGGTAGACTTGCCCCCCAAGGCATAGGGGGCGCCCCCTCCCCTTAGGGTTTCAACCCTAGGCGCATGGAGGGGGGCCCATGTGGTGCGCCAGCCCACCAGGGGCTGGCCCCTTCCCCCTTGCGGCCTACGGGACCCACCGGGATGGGTGGCCCCACCCGGTGGACCCCCGGGACCCCTTCGGTGTACCCGGGACACTCCCGGTGACCCCTGGAATTAACCCGATGGCCGAAACTGGACTTCCTATATATCATTCTTTACCTCCGGACCATTCCGGAACTCTTCGTGACGTCCGAGATCTCATCCGGGACTCCGAAAAACATTCGGGTTTCCATGTGCATGTATCTCTACAACCCTAGCGTCACCGAACCTTAAGTGTGTAGACCCTATGGGTTCGGGAGACACGTAGACATGATCGAGACGACTCTCCGGTCAATAAACAACAGCGGGATATGGATACCCATGTTGGTTCCCACGTGTTCCTTGATGATCTCATCGGATGAACCACTGTGTCTAGGATTCACTCAATCCCGTATGTTATTCCCTTTGTCTATCGGTACGGTACTTGCCCGAGATTCGATCGTCGGTATACCCGATACCTTGTTCAATCTCTTCATGGCAAGTCTCTTTACTCGTTCTGTAATCCATCATCCCGTGACTAACTCCTTAGTCACTTTGAGCTCATTATGATGATGTCTTACCGAGAGGGGCCCAGAGGTACCTCTCCGTCATACGGAGTGACAATATCCCAGTCTTGGTTCGTACCAACTCAACAGACACTTTCGGAGATACCCGTTGCATACCTTTATAGCCACCCAGTTACGTTGTGACATTTGGCATACCCAAAGTATTCCTACGGTATCCGGGAGTTGCACAACCTCATGGCCTAAGGAATAAATACTTGACACTAGAAAAGCTTACGCATTACGAACTAAACGATCTCGTGCTTGGCTCAGGATTGGGTCTTGTCCATCACATCATTCTCCTAATGATGTGATCCCATTATCAATGACATCCTATGTCCATGGTCAGGAAACCGTGACCATCTGTTGATCAACGAGCTAGTAACTAGAGGCTTACCAGGGACACGTTGTGGTCTATGTATTCACACATGTATCGCTGTTTTCGTACAATACAATTCAAGCATGAATAACAGACAATTATCATGAACAAGGAAATATAATAATAATCATTTTATTATTGCCTCTAGGGTATATTTCCAACAGTCTCCCACTTGCACTAGAGTCAATAATCTAGTTACATTGTGATGAATCGAACACCCATAGAGTTCTGGTGTTGATCATGTTTTGCCCGTGGAAGAGGTTTAGTCAACGGGTCTGCAACATTCAGATCCGTATGCACTTTACAAATATCTATGTCTCCATCTTGAACGTAATTCCGGATGGAGTTGAAACGGCGCTTGATGTGCTTGGTCTTCTTGTGAAACCTGGGCTCCTTGGTAATGGCAATAGCTCCAGTGTTGTCACAGAAGAGAGTCATTGGGCTTGACGCGCTTGGAATGACTCCTAGGTCGGTGATGAACTCCTTCATCCAGACTCCATCTTGTGCTGCTTCGCAAGCATCTATGTACTCTGCTTCACATGTAGAATGCGCCACGACGCTCTGCTTGCAACTGCACCAGCTGACTGCTCCACCATTCAAAATATACACGTATCCGGTTTGTGACTTTGAGTCATCCAGATCTGTGTCGAAGCTAGCATCGACGTAACCTTTAACGACGAGCTCTTCGTCACCTCCATAGACTAGAAACATATCCTTAGTCCTCTTCAGGTACTTTAGGATGTTCTTGACCGCTGTCCAGTGTTCCATACCGGGATCACTTTGGTACCTCCCTACCAAACTTATGGCAAGGTTCACATCAGGTCTGGTACACAGCATGGCATACATGATAGAACCTATGGCTGAGGCATAGGGAATGACACTCATCTTTTCTCTATCTTCTGCCGTGGTCGGGGACTGAGCCTTGCTCAATCTCATACCTTGCAAAACAGGCAAGAACCCTTTCTTAGACTGATCCATATTGAACTTCTTCAATATCTTGTCAAGGTATGTGCTTTGTGAAAGACCAATGAGGCGTCTTGATCTATCTCTATAGATTTTGATGCCTAATATGTAAGCAGCTTCTCCAAGGTCCTTCATTGAAAAACTCTTATTCAAGTAGGCCTTTATGCTCTTCAAGAATTCTATATCATTTCCCATTAGCAATATGTCATCCACATATAATATGAGAAATGCTACAGAGCTCCCACTCACTTTCTTGTAAATACAGGCTTCTCCCCAAGTCTGTATAAAGCCAAACGCTTTGATCACATCATTAAAGCGAATATTCCAACTCCGAGATGCTTGCACCAGCCCGTAAATCGAGCGATGGAGCTTGCATACCTTATTAGCATTCTCTAGATCGACAAAACTTTCCGGCTGCATCATATACAGCTCTTCCTTGAGGAAACCATTAAGGAATGCCGTTTTGACGTCCATTTGCCATATCTCATAATCATAGAATGCGGCAATTGCTAACATGATTCGGACTGACTTCAGCATCGCTACAGGAGAGAAAGTCTCGTCATAGTCAATCCCTTAAACTTGTCGATAACCCTTAGCGACAAGCCGAGCCTTATAGATGGTCACATTACCATCCGCGTTTGTCTTCTTCTTAAATATCCATTTATTTTCTATGGCATGCCTGTCATCGGGCAAGTCCACCAAAGTCCATACTTTGTTTTCATACATGATTCTATCTCGGATTTCATGGCTCCAAGCCATTTATTGGAATCCGGGCCCGCCATCGCTTCTTCATAGTTCGAAGGTTCACCGTTGTCTAACAACATGATTTCCATGATAGGGTTGCCGTACCACTCTGGTGCGGAACGTGTCCTTGTGGACCTTCGAAGTTCAGTAGTAACTTGATCTGTATCTTCATGATCATCATCATTAACTTCCTCCCTTGTCGGTGCAGGCACCTCACGAACAATTTCCTGCGCTGCGCTACTTTCCGGTTCGGGAGGGGTGACTGTCACCTCATCAAGTTCTACTTTCCTCCCACTCACTTCTTTCGAGAGAAACTCTTTCTCTAGAAAGGATCCATTCTTGGCAACAAAGACTTTTCCTTCGGATCTGTGGTAGAAGGTGTACCCAATCGTTTCCTTTGGGTATCCTATGAAGACGCATTTTTCCGATTTGGGTTCGAGCTTTTCAGGTTGAAGTTTCTTGACATAAGCATCGCAACCCCAAACTTTTAGAAACGACAGCTTAGGTTTCTTGTCAAACCAAAGTTCATACGGTGTCGTCTCGACGGATTTCGACGGAGCCCTATTTAAAGTGAATGCGGCAGTCTCTAAAGCATAACCCCAAAAAGATAGCGGTAAGTCGGTGAGAGACATCATAGATCGCACCATGTCCAACAGGGTACGATTTCGACGTTCGGACACACCGTTACGCTGAGGTGTTCCGGGCGGTGTCAATTGTGAAACAATTCCACAGTTCCTAAGGTGCGTGCCAAATTCATGACTTAAATATTCACCCCCACGATCCGATCGCAAGAACTTTATTTTTCTGTCACGTTGATTCTCAACCTCATTCTAAAATTCCTTGAACTTTTCAAAGGTCTCAGACTTGTGCTTCATCAAGTAGATATACCCATATCTACTCAAGTCATCTGTGAGGGTGAGAACATAACGATAGCCTCCGCGAGCCTCAACACTCATTGGACCGCACACGTCGGTATGTATGATTTCCAATAAGTTGGTTGCTCGCTCCATTGTTCCGGAGAACGGAGTCTTGGTCATCTTGCCCAAGAGGCATGGTTCGCACGTGTCAAATGATTCATAATCAAGAGACTCCAGAAGTCCATCTGCATGAAGCTTCTTCATACGTTTGACACCAATATGACGAAGGCGGCAATGCCACAAGTATGTGGGACTATCATTGTCAACTTTACATCATTTGGCATTCACACTATGAATATGTGTATCATCACGATCGAGATTCATCAAAAATAAACCATTGACCAGTGGGGCATGACCATAAAACATATCTCTCAAATAAATAGAACAACCATTATTCTCGGATTTAAATGAGTAGCCATCTCGCATCAAACGAGATCCAGATACAATGTTCATGCTCAAAGCTGGTACTAAATAACAATTATTAAGGTTTAAAACTAATCCCGAGGGTAGATGTAGAGGCAGCGTGCCGACGGCGATCACATCGACCTTGGAACCATTCCCGACGCGCATCGTCACCTCGTCCTTCGCCAGTCTCCGTTTATTCCGCAGCTCCTGCTTTGAGTTACAAATATGAGCAACTGCACCGGTATCAAATACCCAGGAGCTACTACGAGCGCTGGTAAGGTACACATCAATAACATGTATATCACATATACCTTTGACGTTGCCGGCCTTCTTGTCCGCTGAGTATTTTGGGGCAGTTCCGCTTCCAGTGACCCATTCCCTTGCAATAAAAGCACTCAGTCTCAGGCTTGGGTCCATACTTTGGCTTCTTCCCGGCAACTGGCTTACCGGGCGCGGCAACTCCCTTGCCGTCCTTCTTGAAGTTCTTTTTACCCTTGCCCTTCTTGAACTTAGTGGTTTTATTGACCATCAACACTTGCTGCTCTTTCTTGATCTCCACCTCCGCTGATTTCAGCATTGAATACACCTCGGGAATGGACTTCTCCATCCCCTGCATATTGAAGTTCAACACGAAGCTCTTGTAGCTAGGTGGGAGCGACTGGAGGATTCTGTCAACGACCGCTTCGTCTGGGAGATTCATTCCCAACTGAGACAAGCGGTTGTGCAACCCAGAAAACTTGAGTATGTGCTCACTGACAGAACTATTTTCCTCCATCTTACAGCTGTTGTAGCGACCAGACCTCAAACAGTCTGATCTCCGTGCATCAGTGTCATCCCTGGATCAGTAATGCTGACACGCACGGTACTTGAAGGATTTATAACAGAGTAGCAATCACACACTTATTACATCGATAGTCCAAAGATGAATTTATTACAAATAATATGGCTGAAGGCCATCTAACACGATAACAGCGGAAGGCTTGGAAGATAAGTGAGTCCATCAACTCCAGCGGCATCACTGAGTATAGAACCATGACCTAAAAGGGCATCTTACTCGTCGTCTGGAAAGCCTGCAACATGAAACGTTGCAGCCCGAAAAATGGGTCAGCACATGGAATATGCTGGCAAGGTAACACAAGAGATGCAATGAAAGTAAAACTATACTATATGCAATATGGCTGGTGGAAAGCTCTATGGTTAAGTTTTTGCGTAAAGCCAATTTTTCCCTACTTCAAAGGAATGTATTTTAATTAACTATCATGGTAGTTGAAACATCGTTGAGAAGATAGACATCCTCTCAACCCCAATTAAAAGTAATCATTAAACCCAACAAAATTAAATTAAAGTAACATGTTAAGATGCACATGATAATCCAAGTACCAGATACTCAAGATGTCCATAACCGGGGACACGGCTAATCATGATCAGTTTGTACACTCTGCAGAGGTTTGTGCACTTTCCCCACAAGACTCGATCGCCTCCGTTTGGTTTCTCGCACTGCATGGTGTTTGAGAAACGGATGACCGAGACATAGTCTTTCAGAAGCGCTAGCACCTTACGATCGGGCGGACCGTACCAACCTACATCCCCTACATCTGCTAGTCCACCACTGTAAGAGTTCGCACAACTTACTCATACTATGCTAGAGCCCATAATAGCATTGTGGTTGCACACGGAAGTTTCTAGTATGAATAATCTCATGATCCCTTTGAGCCTGGGTGGCGGTCCAAAAGAAAAACAGGCAATTCTGGAATACCCAGATGCCTCAATCCACCCAGATGTGTATTAAAGTTGCCACCTTAAGTTGAACCATTAATTAACAACTCACATATGTCATGGATTTCACTCAAACCCAAACCACGTCTACGAGCATAGCATGTCCTAACAACAAACATAGAAGTAACTCCCAAGGGTTTGAATGTAATGCAGGTAATAGGTACTACCTCAATCTACTTCCCAATCCCACAAGTTAATTGATCCTACTCATGCAATGTGTGAGGGGTTTGACTAATGCAATGAAAACTGGGTAATTGGAAAGCATGATCAAAGTGTTACTTGCCTTGCTGATGATCTGCAAAACCTAGAGACTCAAAGTAGCAAGCGGCGCACTCCGGGTACTCTATCGCAATCAAACAACAAGCATACAATAAGTACTTAACTAATGCACGGGTAAAACTCAAATAAGAGATCTAACCAGAAAGTTCAACTTAAGAACTCCGGTTTGCAAAAAGAAACAACTCGAAAGAAGCAACGAAACTCAAACTGCAAAAGAAACGAGCTCCGAATTAATAGTTGGCCTAAAGTCAAATTTTAAAGTAGCCAAAACTTTTTTCAAGTTGATCTAACGTAAAGAGGGCTTCGAGACGAAGATCTGGGATTTTGAATCACCTGATTCCGACTCTCGAGCGAAAAGAAAAACGAAAAACAAGATCAGGGCAGAAATCGCGATCGGAAAAATCACGGTTTAAATACCCCGAAAAAGAAAAACGACGAACAGGCTAACGAACGAACGTTCGCTGTCTGCGGTTAACTAACGAAAACCGTTCGTTAAAACGAACGTACGGACGAACGTCCGCTATTTAACTAAACCGGCGGAAAACAAAAAACCCGAACCGATCTAATCTAAAAAAACGAATCTACTGGTTTATTTCTAAACCGATCGGTTTTCTAAAAAAACTAAAAAAACTAACTACCTCGACGACTCAGCCGACTCCGGCGGCGGCGGCGGTTCCGGCGACGGCGGCGGCTCCGGCGGCGGCGTGCGGCGGCGCGGGGCGGCCGGCGAGGCGGCGGCGGCGGGCTGCGGCGCGGGCGGCGAGGCGAGGGGTGGCGCGGGCGGCGAGGCGAGCAGCGGCGCAGGCTGGCGGCGCGCGGCAGGGGGCGGCGGCGGCGGCGGGCGGCGGCGGCGGCGGCTCGCGGCAGGGGCGGCGGCGGCGGCTCGGGCGACGGGTGCTAGGGTTTGGGGCGACGGGGCGAACGGGCTGGCGGGGTGAGCGGGCCGGCTCTGGCGCTTTTAAAGCCCAGAGTCCTGGTCCTTTACTAGTCCTAGTCGGTTCCCCCTTTTTTTTTAAATAGAGTCCCGGCGCAGTAAAACTAACGAAATAAAAACCAAACGGACTCCAAAATTCCCGAAATAAATTTTCACCGTCCTCTAATAATATTTAGGACAAAGTGAACATTTTTCCCGGACCTAAATGCAATTTAGAAAAACACGTATTTTTCCTATGCAAATAAATCCGAAAATAAATCCAGAAAAAATCCAAAAGTGATTTTAATATTTTTCCTCCAATATTTCTGTTATTTTAGAGAAGTCATATTATCTCCGCTCATTTATTTTCTTTAGAAATATTTTTCGGAGAGAAAAATAATTAGAATCACACTGTCCTCGTACCGGTATTCGAGCGAACTCAAATACGAAAACGATAAAATTCCCAACTCTCTCCGTAGGTCCTTGAGTTGCTTAGAATTTTCGAGGAACTCCACGAACAAAAAGCAAAAACATGAAATGCAAATATGATCTATGTATAACATTCCAAATTGAAAATTTGGGATGTTACAAACCTACCCCCCTTAGAATGAATCTCGCCCTCGAGATTCGACTTGGCTAGAGAACATGTGTGGGTGGTCCTTGCGTAGATCATCTTCTCGCTCCCAGGTGGCTTCTTCCTCGGTGTGGTGACTCCACTGAACTTTGCAAAACTTGATAACCTTGCTGTGAGTAACTCTACTCGAAAATTCGAGAATCTTAACGGGCTTCTCCTCATAGGTCAGGTCACTGTCCAACTGAATTGCTTCCAGGGGTACTGTGTCTCTAAGCGGTATATCGGCCATCTCCGCGTGGCACTTCTTAAGCTGCGATACGTGAAACGTGTCGTGCACTCCTGACAATCCTTCCGGCAATTCCAGCTTGTAGGCAACCTCTCCCATGCGTTCCAAAACACGGTAAGGTCCCACAAATCTCGGGGCTAACTTCCCTTTAACTCCGAAACATTTAACTCCTCGCAGAGGTGATACTCTCAAGTATGCTCTATCTCCGATCTCATAGGTTATCTCCTTGCGCTTCGAGTCTGCATAACTCTTCTGCCTGGACTGAGCTACCTTCAGTCTATCTCGAATCATCTTCACCTTCTCCTCAGACTCTTTGATTAAGTCTGGTCCAAACAGCTGTCGGTCTCCAACTTCATCCCACGACAATGGTGTTCGGCATCTCCTTCCATACAATGCCTCGAACGGTGCCATCTTCAAGCTGGCCTGGTAACTGTTGTTGTATGAGAACTCTGCGTAAGGCAAGTTGTCATCCCAACTAGATCCATAATCTAAAGCACAGGCTCTCAGCATATCTTCCAGAATCTAATTGACTCTCTCCGTCTGTCCATCAGTCTGCGGGTGAAATGCTGTGCTAAACTCTAGCCTGGTTCCCAAAGTTTCATGTAACTGATTCCAGAACTTTGAGGTAAACTGGGTTCCTCTATCAGATACAATACTCCTCGGAACTCCATGCAGACATACAATTCTGGTCATGTATATCTTAGCCAACTTTGCACTGGTATAAGTGGTTTTCACCGGGATAAAGTGGGCTACCTTCGTTAATCGGTCTACTACTACTCAGATTGAATCATATCCTGCTTTGGTCCTGGGCAATCCGGTGATAAAATCCATACCAAGCTTCTCCCACTTCCATTAGGGTATTGGCATAGGTTGCAATAATCCTGCTGGCTTCTGATGTTCTGCCTTTACTCTTTGGCATACATCACAAACTGCTACGTACTCCGCAATATCCTTCTTCATACCGGTCCACCAGAAAATATCCTTCAAATCCAAATACATCTTAGTATTTCCTGGGTGAATCGAGTATGGTGAATCATGGGCCTCCTGTAAAATCAACTTCCTGATCTCCTGGTCATTTGGCACATAGATTCGGTCCTCAAACCATAGGGCGTCGTGTTCATCCTCACGAAAACCTTTAGCTTTTCCTTCGCTCATCCTCTCCTTTATAGCGACAATCTCCTTGTCATCTTTCTGAGCTTCTCTGATTTTATCCATCAGGGTAGACTGGATTTCTAATGTTGCTACATAGCCTCACGGAACTATCTCCAAACGTAGTTCTCGTAGGTCCTCGGCTAACTCCTTTGGAAACTCCTCCATCATTAGGGTATTGACATGGCTCTTACGGCTTAGCGCATCAGCTACTACGTTAGCCTTTCCGGGATGATAATGCAATCTCATGTCATAATCCTTAATGAGTTCCAGCCATCTCCTTTGCCTAAGATTCAACTCCTTCTGAGTGAATATATACTTCAAACTCTTATGATCCGTATATACTTCACAATGGTTTCCTATGAGAAAATGTCTCCATGTCTTCAACGCATGCACTACGGCTGCTAACTCCAAATCGTGGGTGGCATAGTTCATCTCATGAGGTTTTAGTTGTCGTGAAGCATACGAAACAACTCTTCCTTCCTGCATAAGAACTGCTCCAAGTCCTCGACGTGAAGTGTCGCACTACACCTCATAATCCTTTTGTTGATCTGGCAAAATCAACACAGGGGATGAGACCAACCTTTTCTTCAACTCCTGGAAACTAGTCTCACATTCTTCGGTCCAACTGAACTTGGTTTCCTTCTTCAACAACTCCGTCATTGGCTTTGCAATCTTCGAGAAATTCTCGATAAATCTCCGGTAGTATCCTGCGAGTCCAAGAAAACTCCGGATCTCTCCAACGGTCGTCGGTGCTTCCCAATTGGTCACAGTCTCCACCTTGGCGGGATCTACTGCTATTCCTTCTCCGGATATAACATGTCCGAGGAATCCGACTTCCTTCAACCAAAACTCACATTTGCTAAACTTGGCATACAACTGATGTTCTCTGAGCTTCTCCAATACCAAACGTAAATGCTCTTCATGCTCCTCTTCATCCTTCGAGAAGATCAATATATCATCTATGAACACTACGACGAACTTATCCAAATACTCCATAAACACTTTGTTCATCAGGTTCATAAAGTATGCCGGTGCGTTTGTCAGACCAAACGACATAACGGTATACTCGTACAACCCATACCTAGTGGTAAAGGCCGTCTTAGGTATATCTTGCTCTCGGATCTTCAATTGATGGTACCCTGATCGTAGATCGATCTTAGAAAATACCTTAGCTCCTTGCAATCTATCGAATAGATCATTGATCATTGGTAATGGGTACTTGTTTTTTATCGTTACTTCATTCAATCCTTGGTAATCAACAACCATTCTTAACGATCCATCCTTCTTCTCTACTAGAAGTACTGGCGAACCCCAAGGCGAAGAACTTGGGCGTATAAATCCTTTATCCAGTAACTCCTTAATCTGCTTCTTAATTTCCTCCAAATCCTTTGCGGGCATCCTATATGGTCTCTTAGAAATTGGCCCGGTGCCTGGAAAAAGTTCAATCAAAAACTCTATATCTCTATCCGGTGGCATGCGAGGTAACTCCTCTGGAAACACATCCGGATAATCCTTCACTACTGGCACTTCCTCCTGTACAACTCCTGACAAGGAATTTAATCTACTCCTCTTTGACTCATGCCGGGATACATACTTGATCCTTCTTCCTTCCGGCGTAGTAAGCAAAATGGTCTTACTGGCACATTCAATATTCCCTTCATACTTAGATAACCAATCCATGCCTAATATCACATCCAGTCCTTGAGATTCCAATACTATTAGGTCCGAAGGGAAAATGTAATTACCAATCCTTAGGGGCAACTGATCACACCATGACTTAGCCATATACTCTGCTCCTGGTGAGGTTACTAACATGGGCAATCTAAGGGCTTGGGTCGGTAGTTTATACTTATCCACGAATCCCTTTGAAATGTATGAATGCGATGCACCAGTATCGAAAAGAACGAGTGCAGTAAAGGACTTAACTAAGAACTTACCTATAACTGCATCTGGTTGCTCCTCTACTTCTTCCACAGTCACGTGGTTCACTTGTCCTTTGTTGAACGGGTTGGGCTTCTTCCCGGCGCTTCCATTGCCGTTCCCATTCTTAACTTCTGGGCATTCATTAGCATAATGTCCAGTCTTCCCACACTTATAACAAGTGACATGGCTAAAATCCCTCTTGGTGGGTGTGGACGGTGCAGGGCGGTTCTGGTTTCCATTGGCTCCATTCCCATTCCCATTGCCATTGCCATTCTTGGTGCCATTGTGGTTGTGTGAGCTACTTCCTCCATGGGTATGCTGAAACTGTCATACCGCTTTAGGGGTAAAGCGGGGCTTCTGCTAAGCTCCAGAATTATACTTTCCTTGCCCATACTTCCTCTTACGACTCTCAATCTGCTGATGCTTCCTTTCAATCATCAGGGCTCGGTCAACCAACTCCTGATAGTTATTGAAAGTTGTCACCATCAGCTGTACACTCATCTCATCATTCAGCCCTTCCATAAATCTCTCCTGCTTCTTGGCATCTGTGGCCACATCATTTGGGGCATAACGAGATAGGGTACTAAACTCATCCACGTACTGGGCCACAGTACGGTTCCCTTGTCGCAAATTGCGAAACTCCTGCTTCTTCATACTCATGGCTCCAGTCGAGACATGGGCAGTATGAAAAGCTTGCTGAAACTGATCCCAAGTCACATTGGCTACGGGGTCAGTGGCTGTGTAATTCTCCCACCATGCTGCGGCTGGTCCAGACAACTGGTGTGCGGCAAATCGCACCTTCTCAGGCTCCGAGCAATTGGCGGTGGTCAAATCCCTTCCAATCTTGCGTAGCCAGTCATCAGCCACAATTGGTTCGATGCTGCTAGCAAACACGGGTGGTTGCAACCTTAAGAAACGTGTCAGGTTGTCCACAGGTGGTGGTGATGGAGGGTTGTTGTTGTTGTTGTTCTGGTTGTTCTGAGTGTTCTGGACAAGAAGTTGCATCAGGGTGTTCTGCTGCTGGATCAACTGGGTGAGCTCAGGGGGAAACTCGAATTCACGTCTTGGAGGCATCTGATGGGTGTAGAGGGAAGAGATTAGAATAGAAAAGAGGTCTAAGGGAAAATCACTACCCATATGCACATGAGACAAACACACAATCATATCACACCAATCAATTTCAAACAAGGTCTTACAAATCTAACGATCGTTACAAAAGTGCTCTAAATCTAGTACTTGGTGGTAAACTACTAGTCATAGGGTGGTCATCTAAAAATATTGGTCGGCAGAGGATTCCATAATATCTGCTCCAGCTTCATCTTCATAATCTTTGTCCTTGCTATCCTCAGCTTCTGAATATGTGTCATCTATGATGATATAGTCTTCCGGTGGAATCTCCTTGGGTTCTTCTTCCTCATCTTCTTCTCCCATGAGTATCCCTAACTTCCGGGTCAAATCATCATTCTTCTCCACAAGTATCTTCATCTCCTCCTCATAATCGTCGCGTGTAGACTTGAGTTCTTCTTCTAGCTCCAAATTCCTATTTAGGGCCTTCTTCAAATCTATCATCCCAGCACACATCTGGTGCTCTTGGCGACGAATGTGGTGGTTCAGCTCCTGGATGAATGCTGCTATGGATATACCCTTCTTAGTGCTGATTATCTCCCAATTCTCATCTCGGCGTCCACAAATCTGGTAGATGGTGTCCTTTAGCTCCTGCTTGTAGACTTCTCCAATCCTTCCCATAGCAATGTGGGCTGCCATACTCCTTCCTAGGCTCCATGTAGGTGCATTAAAGGAAAATGCTATGAGTGAGGTGACGGGTGCAAACGTCCTTCCTGGAACTTGAGCTTGAATCAACCAACGTTCCTCCTCTGGTAGAGTGGCATTATAGGTTCCAGTGAAACTTGGTAATCCAATGTTGAGATATCTTGTGACTTCCTTCAGGTGTCGTCCAAAGGGTGTTTCTTCATCCGGTTGCATGAACTTGTGCTTTGCTTCCACCATCCTAAAGAATAGAAAAGATGAGGAGTCAGAAGAGAGAAGAGTGAATAGTGTTCTAGGGCTTGTCTTAGTGGTCGTGTCCTATAGTCAGCGTGTGCTCTGATACCATCTTGTAGCGACCAGACCTCAAACAGTCTGATCTCCGTGCATCAGTGTCATCCCTGGATCAGTAATGCTGACACGCATGGTACTTGAAGGATTTATAACAGAGTAGCAATCACACACTTATTACATCGATAGTCCAACGATGAATTTATTACAAATAATATGGCTGAAGGCCATCTAACACGATAACAGCGGAAGGCTTGGAATATAAGTGAGTCCATCAACTCCAGCGGCATCACTGAGTATAGAACCACGACCTAAAAGGGCATCTTACTCGTCGTCTGGAAAGCCTGCAACATGAAACGTTGCAGCCCGAAAAACGGGTCAGCACATGGAATATGCTGGCAAGGTAACACAAGAGATGCAATGAAAGTAAAACTATACTATATGCAATATGGCTGGTGGAAAGCTCTATGGTTAAGTTTTTGCGTAAAGCCAATTTTTCCCTACTTCAAAGGAATGTATTTTAATTAACTATCATGGTAGTTGAAACATCGTTGAGAAGATAGACATCCTCTCAACCCCAATTAAAAGTAATCATTAAACCCAACAAAATTAAATTAAAGTAACATGTTGAGATGCACATGATAATCCAAGTACCTGATACTCAAGATGTCCATAACCGGGGACACGGCTAATCATGATCAGTTTGTACACTCTGCAGAGGTTTGTGCACTTTCCCCACAAGACTCGATCGCCTCCGTTTGGTTTCTCGCACTGCATGGTGTTTGAGAAACGGATGACCGAGACATAGTCTTTCAGAAGCGCTAGCACCTTACGATCGGGCGGACCGTACCAACCTACATCCCCTACATCTGCTAGTCCACCACTGTAAGAGTTCGCACAACTTACTCATACTATGCTAGAGCCCATAATAGCATTGTGGTTGCACACGGAAGTTTCTAGTATGAATAATCTCATGATCCCTTTGAGCCTGGGTGGCGGTCCAAAAGAAAAACAGACAATTCTGGAATACCCAGATGCCTCAATCCACCCAGATGTGTATTAAAGTTGCCACCTTAAGTTGAACCATTAATTAACAACTCACATCTGTCATGGATTTCACTCAAACCCAAACCACGTCTACGAGCATAGCATGTCCTAACAACAAACGTAGAAGTAACTCCCAAGGGTTTGAATGTAATGCAGGTAATAGGTACTACCTCAATCTACTTCCCAATCCCACAAGTTAATTGATCCTACTCATGCAATGTGTGAGGGGTTTGACTAATGCAATGAAAACTGGGTAATTGGAAAGCATGATCAAAGTGTTACTTGCCTTGCCGATGATCCGCAAAACCTAGAGACTCAAAGTAGCAAGCGGCGCACTCCGGGTACTCTATCGCAATCAAACAACAAGCATACAATAAGTACTTAACTAATGCACGGGTAAAACTCAAATAAGAGATCTAACCAGAAAGTTAAACTTCAGAACTCCGGTTTGCAAAAAGAAACAACTCGAAAGAAGCAACGAAACTCAAACTGCAAAAGAAACGAGCTCCGAATTACTAGTTGGCCTAAAGTCAAATTTTACAGTAGCCAAAACTTTGTTCAAGTTGATCTAACGTAAAGAGGGCTTCGAGACGAAGATCTGGGATTTTGAATCACCTGATTCCGACTCTCGAGCGAAAAGAAAAACGAAAAACAAGATCAGGGCAGAAATCACGATCGAAAAAATCGCGGTTTAAATACCCCGAAAAAGAAAAACGACGAACAGGTAACGAACGAACGTTCGCTGTCTGCGGTTAACTAACGAAAACCGTTCGTTAAAACGAACGTACGGACGAACGTCCGCTATTTAACTAAACCGGCGGAAAACAAAAAACCCGAACCGATCTAATCTAAAAAAACGAATCTACTGGTTTATTTCTAAACCGATCGGTTTTCTAAAAAAACTAAAAAAAAACTAACTACCTCGACGACTCAGGCAACTCCGGAGGCGGCGGCGGTTCCGGCAACGGCGGCGGCTCCGGCGGCGGCGTGCGGCGGCGCGGGGCGGCGGGCGAGGCGGCGGCGGCGCGGGCGGCGAGGCGAGGGGCGGCGCGGGCGGCGAAGCGAGCGGCGGCGCGGGCTGGCGGCGCGCGGCAGGGGGCGGCAGCTGCGGGCGGCGGCGGCGGCGGCTCGCGGCAGGGGCGACGGCGGCGGCTCGGGCGACGGGTGCTAGGGTTTGGGGCAATGGGCCGAACGGGCTGGCGGGGCGAGCGGGCCGGCTCTGGCGCTTTTAAAGCCCAGAGTCCTGGTCCTTTACTAGTCCTAGTGGGTTCCCTTTTTTTTTAAATAGAGTCCCGGCGCAGTAAAACTAACGAAAGAAAACCAAACGGACTCCAAAATTCCCGAAATAAATTTTCACCGTCCTCTAATAATATTTAGGACAAAGTGAACATTTTTCTCGGACCTAAATGCAATTTTGAAAAACGTGTATTTTTCCTATGCAAATAAATCCGAAAATAAATCCAGAAAAATTCCAAAAGTGATTTTAATATTTTTCCTCCAATATTTCTGTTATTTTAGAGAAGTCATATTATCTCCGCACATTTATTTTCTTTAGAAATATTTTTAGGAGAGAAAAATAATTAGAATCACACTGTCCTCGTACCGGTATTCGAGCGAACTCAAATACGAAAACGGTAAAATTCCCAACTCTCTCCGTAGGTCCTTGAGTTGCTTAGAATTTTTGAGGAACTCCACGAGCAAAAAGAAAAAACATGAAATGCAAATATGATCTATGTATAACATTCCAAATTGAAAATTTGAGATGTTACAGCTGTAGAATGCATTGGAGACATCATATCTCTCAACTCGGGCATGAGCCTGGAAAACCATTTTCAGCTCTTGGAACATCTCATATGCCCCGTGGTGCTCAAAACCCTTTTGGAGCCCCGATTCTAAGCTGTAGAGCATGCCGCACTGAACCAGGGAGTAATCATCACAACGCGACTGCCAAGCGTTCATAACATCTTGTTTGCCGGGGCGGGAGCGTCACCTAGCGGTGCTTCTAGGACATAAGTTTTCTTGGCAGCTATGAGGATGATCCTCAGGTTACGGACCCAGTCCGTATAGTTGCTACCATCGTCTTTCAGCTTGGATTTCTCTAGGAACGTGTTGAAGTTGAGGGTGACATGAGCGTGGGCCATTTGATCTACAAGACATATTGTAAAGAATTTAGACTAAGTTCATGATAATTAAGTTCATCTTAATCAAATTTTAATGAACTCCCACTCAGATTGACATCTCTCGAGTCTTCTAAGTGATACATGATCCGAATCGACTAGCCCGTGTCCGATCATCACGTGAGACAGACTAGTCATCAACGGTGAACATCTTCATGTTGATCGTATCTTCTATACGACTCATGTTCGATCTTTCGGTCTTCCGTGTTCCGAGGCCATGTCTGTACATGCTAGGCTCGTCAAGTGAACCCTAGGTGTATTGCGTGTGTAAATCTGGCTTACACCCGTCGTATGCGAACGTTAGAGCCTATCACACCCGATCATCACGTGGTGCTTCGGAACAACGATCCTTAGCAACGGTGCACAGTTAGGGGGAACACAATTCTTGAATTTTTTTAGTGAGAGATCATCTTATTTACTACCGTCGTTCTAAGTAAACAAGATGCATAAACATGATAAACATCACATGCAATCAAATAAAGTGACATGATATGGCCAATATCATTTTGCTCCTTTCATCTCCATCTTCGGGGCACCATGATCATCTTTGTCACCGGCACGACACCATTATCTCCATCATCGTGTCTTCATGAAGTCGTCACGCCAACTATTACTTCTACTACTATGGCTAACGTTTAGCAATAAAGTAAAGTAATTACATGTAGTTATTCAGTGACACGCAGGTCATACAATAATTAAGACAACTCCTATGGTTCCTGCCGGTTGTCATTATCATCGACATGCAAGTCGTGATTTCCTATTACAAGAACATGATCAATCTCATACATCACATATATCATTCATCACATCTTCTTGGCCATACCATATCACATAGCACATGCTGCAAGAACAAGTTAGACGACCTCTAATTGTCGTTGCAAGTTTTACGTGGCTTCTATAGGTTTTCTAGCAAGAACGTTTCTTACCTACGCCAAAACCACAACGTGATTTGTCAATTTCTATTTACCCTTCATAAGGACCCTGTTCATCGAATCCGATCCGACTAAAGTGGGAGAGACAGACACCCGCCAGCCACCTTATGCAACTAGTGCATGTCTGTCGGTGGAACCAGTCTCACGTAAGCGTACGTGTAAGGTCGGTCCGGGTCACTTCATCCCACGATGCCGCCGAATCAAGATTGGACTAGTAACGGCAAGAAAATTGAGCAAACTCAACGCCCACAACTTGTTTGTGTTCTACTCACGCAAGATGCTACGCAAAGACCTAGCTCATATGCCACTGTTGGGGAACGTAGCAGAATTCAAAAAAATTCCTACGCTTCACCAAGATCAATCTAAGGAGTCATCTAGCAACGAGCATAATGGAGTGCATCTACATACCCTTTTGTAGATCGCGCGCGGAAGCGTTCGAAGGAACGTGGATGAAGTAGTCGTACTCTTCACGATCCTCGTCACCGATGATCCCAGCGCCGAACGGACGGCACCTCCGCGTTCAACACACGTACGGTACAATGACGTCTCCTCCTTCTTGATCCAACAAGGGGGAGGAGAGGTTGATGGAGATCCAGCAGCACGACGGCGTGGTGGTGGATGCAACAGGAAAACCTGCAGGGTTTCGCCGGCGCCCTGCGAGAGGAGATGGAAGTGTGACGGGAGGGGGGAGAGGCGCCAGAGGCTTGGGGTGCGACTGCCCTCCCCCCACTATATATAGGGGCCAGGGGGGCGCCGGCCCTAGGGAGATCAGATCTCCTAGGGGGCGACGGCCAGGGGGGTAGACTTGCCCCCCAAGGCATAGGGGGCGCCCCTCCCCTTAGGGTTTCAACCCTAGGCGCATGGAGGGGGGGCCATGTGGTGCGCCAGCCCACCAGGGGCTGGCCCCTCCCCCCTTGCGGCCTACGGGACCCACCGAGATGGGTGGCCCCACCCGGTGGGCCCTCGGGACCCCTCCGGTGGTCCCGGGACACTCCCGGTGACCCCCGGAATTAACCCGATGGCCGAAACTGGACTTCCTATATATCATTCTTTACCTCCGGACCATTCCGGAACTCCTCGTGATGTTCGAGATCTCATCCGGGACTCCGAACAACATTCGGGTTTCCATGTGCATGTATCTCTACAACCCTAGCGTCACCAAACCTTACGTGTGTAGACCCTACGGGTTCGGGAGACACGTAGACATGACCGAGACGACTCTCCGGTCAATAACTGATACGTCCAAAACGTATCTATAATTTCTGCTTGCTCCATGCCACTTTTGGGTGATATTGCTATGATATTTATACACTTCCATACACTTTTGATCATATTTGGACTAACTTACTAATCCAGTGCACCCCAGTGCCAATTTCTGCTTTCGGCTGTTTTTGTATTTCAGGTTTTCACGTTTCGAGAACTGCCCAGAAAAATACAGAAAAAATATATAAAAAATCAGCGTTCCGGGAACGACACTGCTTCCGAAGGGGAGCCTGGGGGGGGGCACAGGGGCTCCAGGCGCCCTGTGGGCGCGCCCCCCCCCTGGGCCGCGCCGGGGGGGCGCCTCGGCCCCCCGAGAGCCCCCCGGTGCCCTACTTTGGCAGATATTTAAAGGGTCCCCCGTAACCCTTGAAACAGGACTTCTTTTCGCGATCCCATCTCTGTTCCGCCGCCGCTGCCGCTTCCAAGATCGGGAGCACCAGGAGAACTCTTCCCGGCACCCTGCCGGAGGGGAGGATCACCACCGGGAGCTTCTCCACCACCATGGACGCCTCCCGGATGACTCGTGAGTAGTCTCCCTTGGACCATGAGTCCATGACCAGTAGCTATGTGATGTTCTCCTCCTGTTCTTGTGCTTCACTAATTAGTCCTCGTGAGCTGCCCTACATGATCGAGGCACCTATGTAATCCTTATGCTGTTGCTATGTTGAGTTTGCTAGGATCCGATGGATTATGAGATTATGTTCAGATTGATCTTGAGTAATATATTTGATTCACCTCTTTTATATTTTAGTTCATAAGTAATTCTTGCATGTTCTCCGTTGTTATTTATTGCTTTGGCCAAGTAGTAAGTAGTGACTCCAAGAGGGAACGTTATGCTCGATTGTGGGTTCATGCCCCTCGATGACTAGCTTGAGTGACAGAAACATGAGTCTAGGGGATGTGCTGTTGCCACAAGGGGGAAAACAACGGTGCTTGTGCCCGCGGGTGCAAGGATTGTTTACTTTACGCAAAGTTCTTTTAATGCAGTTGTGTGTTGCATTGAGTTTACACTATGGGTGGGACTCGCAACTTAATACCAGCGAGATGTTCTGGATAGATATCTCAAGGTGGATGATTAGTAGTAGATGCAGATGGATTTTGGTCTACTTACTTTGGCGTACCGCCCATGCTTTGAACCTCAACCTTTCTTGCAATGTAGTCAGCATTGGTTTGCGTTCGTGGTCCTGTCAATTGCCCAGCTGTAATTTGTTACCTCACATAGTTGTTTTATCATCTTTTGGGAGAGAGACATCACTAGTGAACATCATGAGACTCCGGTCCATATTACCATCATTGATCACATATACTATTTACTTTTCGCTATTTTACTTACTATTGCAAAACACTATCTATCACCACTATCATATTGCTTTTAACCCTTTGTGAACTACAAGGCCGGAGAGATTGACAACCTCTCTGTACTCGTTGGGAGCAAAGTTATTTGTATCTGTGTGCAGGTCCACGTTGATTGCTAATTGCGCCGTTAGCGGTTGACATCTACCTGTTGAACCTAGGAGTCTCTGGGGATTCGATCCTTGGCATCTTTGCTAGGGGAAAACACTTCTACTTACTGCATCTTACACCTTCCACTTGGGGTAATCCAACGAGGGGTTCGAGGCCCATCAAGGAGTATTTTCTGGCGCCGTTGCCGGGGACTCCACTCATCAGGATAGGGGAGTTGCATGCTATCTTTTACATTTGCTTTTTAGTCTTGTTAGTTTACCTTTCATTATTTGCTTTAGTTCCTTTTATCAAAAATCACAAAAATAGTTATCTTCCTTGCTTGCTACTATGAGTTCTACCAAAAACACTAAATGGGAGGGGTACACCCCTACTTCCATTGCCCCACTTATCTCTGACGGGGTTTATAAAAAAGATAAACCTTGTGATTACACTAGTTATGACGGAGAGTTATGCCCATGGCATGGCCTTCCAGGAAAAAAGTATGAGCCTCAGTTTAAAATTGCTCCTACGCTTCCCGAAACTTGGGAAGATGTTCAAACTCTTATAATAGAGAGCGAATTAAACAAAGAGGATGACACTATGATTCTGCCCACTAATGATAAAATTGATTTTGATAATTGTAGTATTTCAGAAGTTATCACCTTTCTACAAGGAATGGCTAAGGATCCCAACACTAGCACGCTTAATCTTGCCTTCACAGAGCATATCACTAATGCTCTCATCAAAGCTAGGGAGGAGAAACTCAGAGTAGAAGCCTCCATACCTAGAAAGATAGGAGATGGTTGGGATTCTATGATTAAAATTAAGATAAATAACTTCTCATGCTTTGCTTTATGTGATATTGTAGCTTGTACTTCTATTGTGCCCAAAAGACTATATGATATGCTTAAATTGAAACCTTTTGATTCTTGTTCTTTTGGTAATGCTCTTGTTGATTCTTCCATAAAGAAACCTTTGGGGAGGATCGACGATGTTTTTATTGTTGTCAATGATAATTATGTGCCCGTTGATTTCACTATTATGGATATTGAATGTGATCCTTCATGTTCAATTATTTTGGGATGTCCCTTTTTGCGCACCGTTGGTGCTGTCATTGACATGAAAGAGGGTAATATAAAATTTCAGTTTCCTCTCAAGAAAGGGATGGAACACTTCCCTCGTAAGAAGGTCAAGTTACCTTTTGAGTCCGTTGTACGGGCTAGCTATTCTTTTACTCTTGATAAAACTTGATCTTTGCATTATGCCTAGCTTAAAGGCATAAAAGAAAGCGCTTTTGGGAGGCAGCCCACATGAATAATTTTTTTGCTTTTGTTGTGTCTTGATGTTGTTTACTGCTGTAGCATCATCATTGTATCTTTACTTTTCATATTTGTGCCAAGTATAGCCTCTGATTGCTAGAAAGTTCAAAAGTTGTGAGGTGTTGTCCAGGAAACAGATTCTGTCCTTGGATAGAAAAATTCGTATAAAATCACCAGATCATCTTTTTGGTCTGAATTTTTTTGACAGCGTTCTCTATATAATTGTCTTTCGTGCGTCAGTTCTGAGTTTTTTGATTTGAGTTGCAGAAGTATCCCGAACAGGTCAATTACTGCCTGCTGTTCTTTTTTTCATAGATTCTGTCCTGTTTTGCCTTACCTTCACTTTGCAAATTAAGAACTTGCTTTTTCTTTGCAAAAACCTTTTGGCAATCTTGAGAAACAGTAGAACTTCAAGAATATCCTTATTTCCAGCAAGGTATAATTATTTTATTAAGGGTACTAACCTCGCTAATCAGATTATGAATGAGTTATGTATGAAGGGGGTTTTCAAGTGTGCGAGGGAAGATGATAAAAAGATTCAGGAGTGTCAAGCGCTCAAGCTTGGGGATGCCCCCGTGCACCCCCAAGAAATATTCAAGGAGACTCAAGCGTCTAAGCTTGGGGATGCCCCCGTGCATCCCCTTCTCCATCAACATTATCAGTTCGTCTTTCGTTCCGCTATATTTTTATCACTTCATATGTTATGTGCTATGCTTGGAGCGTCTTGCTTTTAGTTTTCTTTTTAGTTTTTCATAACGAGTCGGAACCCAGCATTCCTTTATGTGGGAGAGAAACACGCTCCACCTCTACCTAGAACATTACATAGAATTTTCATGTCTATCTATGCTGTGTGTGTTCTTTATCTTTTAATAGCTACTATCGTGCTTTGCTCTTAGTATTCATGCTTATCTTTTCAAGAGCTTTTATTTAGTTGGTTGCTTGAACTCTCTTTAATTACCATGCTCACCTTATTAAGAGAGTTTGCTTCCGTTGCATGGGTTAATATGTCTATGATAAATATGCTACTTTCATGATGGTGCTTAGTAGTTCAGGTTTTCTTATGGTTAATCTCAAATAGCTGGGGGATTCCCAATGTGTTATTGGAGTACCAACTTGGTTTGTTTGCCTATGATGTGGTATGGTTTAGTAATATCTTCCTTCGAGAATTTATTTTGATTGACTTGGCGTATGCTCACGCATATTCAAGACTGTAAAGAAAGTCTGTCAAGCCTTGATGATCTTTTGTTTCTAAGTAGCGATATAACTACCATGCCTGATTCAATATTGCTTTGTCGCTCTGCATGATTATGACCGTCATTGCTCTCTTAGTTGGTCGCTCCCAGTCTTTTGCTAACCTACACCTGCACTAAGCAAATTAACCATGCAATACATAGCTCATGGGAAAGTAGCCTAAAAACTATTGTGGTAAAGAATTTGTTGCTTATGTATCTTATTTCTTATGAGTTGCTTGCTGAGCGGTAACCATGTTTCTGGGGACGCCATCAACTGTCACACTTTTGTTGAATATCATGTGAGTTGCTATGCATGTTCGTCTTGTCTGAAGTAAGGGTGATTTACCGTGGGTTGAATTAATATGCATATTGTTAGAGAAGAACATTGGGCCGCCAACCAAAGCCATGCCTCATGGTGGAAGTTTTAGCTTGGACCTTAATCCTCAATATCTCATGAGAATATGCTTATGCATTAAAGAGGAGTCCATCATCTATTTTCTATGTTGTCCCGGTATGGATGTCCTCAAGTTGAGATTTATCAAAAACGAGAAATCAAATGCGATCTATCTCCTTGGACCTTTGTACAGGTGGCATAGAGGTACCCCTTTGTGACACTTGGTTAAAACATATGCAATGCAATGATAACCCATGGGGATCCGAGCTAATTAGGACAAGGAGCGAGCACTATTGGTATTCGATGCATGAGGCTTGCAACTTATAAGATGTTTTATACATGACACATACGAAGTACTACTACCGTTGACACAATTGCTTCCATGTTTCAAAATAAAAAGCTCTAGCACTTTAAGCACCAACTACTGAGAGCATGATTGTCATTCTGAGTGTAATGTACATTGTCCCAAAATAGCATTGTCTTTTGCATGATTGTGATATCGTTTATTCTGAAATGATTGTATCTAGTCATCACTTAAACCTTGAAGGTGCCCTTGCATTTATGTTTTGCATCACTAAAGGGGGCAAGCTAGATATCACTTGATCATATTTGTACATCATGTTCATTGCAAATCTTTTTGATGTTTCAGTTTCATGTTGTAAAACTTTCAGTCATTTGTGATTTTCTCTTGAGACAAATTAATTACTTTAGAATCATTGTCTCAGTAAGCTTTTGTCATATGACTATGAGAAAGTCCAATATGGTTAATAGCATGTCACCACAGAAATTATTCTTTTTATCATTTACCTACTCGAGGACGAGCAGGAATTAAGCTTGGGGATGTTGATACGTCCAAAACGTATCTATAATTTCTGCTTGCTCCATGCCACTTTTGGGTGATATTGCTATGATATTTATACACTTCCATACACTTTTGATCATATTTGGACTAACTTACTAATCCAGTGCACCCCAGTGCCAGTTTCTATTTTCGGCTGTTTTTGTATTTCAGGTTTTCACGTTTCGAGAACTGCCTAGAAAAATACAGAAAAAATATAAAAAAAATCAGCGTTCCGGGAACGACACTGCTTCCGAAGGGGAGCCTGGGGGGGCACAGGGGCTCCAGGCGCCCTGTGGGCGCCCCCCCCCCTGGGCCGCGCCGGGGGGGCGCCTCGGCCCCCCGAGAGCCCCCCGGTGCCCTACTTTGGCAGATATTTAAAGGGTCCCCCGTAACCCTTGAAACAGGACTTCTTTTCGCGATCCCATCTCTGTTCCGCCGCCGCCGCCGCTTCCAAGATCGGGAGCACCAGGAGAACTCTTCCCGGCACCCTGCCGGAAGGGAGGATCACCACCGGGAGCTTCTCCACCACCATGGACGCCTCCCGGATGACTCGTGAGTAGTCTCCCTTGGACCATGAGTCCATGACCAGTAGCTATGTGATGTTATCCTCCCGTTCTTGTGCTTCACTAATTAGTCCTCGTGAGCTGCCCTACATGATCGAGGCACCTATGTAATCCTTATGTTGTTGCTATGTTGAGTTTGCTGGGATCCGATGGATTATGAGATTATGTTCAGATTGATCTTGAGTAATATATTTGATTCACCTCTTTTATATTTTAGTTCATAAGTAATTCTTGCATGTTCTCCGTTGTTATTTATTGCTTTGGCCAAGTAGTAAGTAGTGACTCCAAGAGGGAACGTTATGCTCGATTGTGGGTTCATGCCCCTCGATGACTAGCTTGAGTGACAGAAACATGAGTCTAGGGGATGTGCTGTTGCCACAAGGGGGAAAACAACGGTGCTTGTGCCCGCGGGTGCAAGGATTGTTTACTTTACGCAAAGTTCTTTTAATGCAGTTGTGTGTTGCATTGAGTTTACACTATGGGTGGGACTCGCAACTTAATACCAGCGAGATGTTCTGGATAGATATCTCAAGGTGGATGATTAGTAGTAGATGCAGATGGATTTCGGTCTACTCACTTTGGCGTACCGCCCATGCTTTGAACCTCAACCTTTCTTGCAATGTAGTCAGCATTGGTTTGCGTTCGTGGTCCTGTCAATTGCCCAGCTGTAATTTGTTACCTCACATAGCTGTTTTATCGTCTTTTGGGAGAGAGACATCACTAGTGAACATCATGAGACTCCGGTCCATATTACCATCATTGATCACATATACTATTTACTTTTCGCTATTTTACTTACTATTGCAAAACACTATCTATCACCACTATCATATTGCTTTTAACCCTTTGTGAACTACAAGGCCGGAGAGATTGACAACCTCTCTGTACTCGTTGGGAGCAAAGTTATTTGTATCTGTGTGCAGGTCCACGTTGATTGCTAATTGTGCCGTTAGCGGTTGACACCTACCTGTTGAACCTAGGAGTCTCTGGGGATTCGATCCTTGGCATCTTTGCTAGGGGAAAACACTTCTACTTACTGCATCTTACACCTTCCACTTGGGGTAATCCAACGAGGGGTTCGAGGCCCATCAATAACCAACAACGGGATCTGGATACCCATGTTGGTTCCCACGTGTTCCTCGATGATCTCATCGGATGAACCACTTTGTCTAGGATTCACTTAATCCCGTATGTTATTCCCTTTGTCTATCGGTACGGTACTTGCCCGAGATTCGATCGTCGGTATACCCGATACCTTGTTCAATCTCGTCATGGCAAGTCTCTTTACTCGTTCCGTAATCCATCATCCCGTGACTAACTCCTTAGTCACTTTGAGCTCATTATGATGATGTCTTACCGAGTGGGCCCAGAGGTACCTCTCCGTCATACGGAGTGACAATATCCCAGTCTTGGTTTGTACCAACTCAACAGACACTTTCGGAGATACCCGTTGCATACCTTTATAGCCACCCAGTTACGTTGTGACGTTTGGCATACCCAAAGTATTCCTACGGTATCCGGGAGTTGCACAACCTCATGGTCTAAGGAATAAATACTTGACACTAGAAAAGCTTACGCATTACGAACTAAACGATCTCGTGCTTGGCTCAGGATTGGGTCTTGTCCATCACATCATTCTCCTAATGATGTGATCCCATTATCAATGACATCCTATGTCCATGGTCAGGAAACCGTGACCATCTGTTGATCAACGAGCTAGTAACTAGAGGCTTACCAGGGACACGTTGTGGTCTATGTATTCACACATGTATCGCTGTTTCCGTACAATACAATTCAAGCATGAATAACAGACAATTATCATGAACAAGGAAATATAATAATAATCCTTTTATTATTGCCTCTAGGGCATATTTCCAACAATATTGACATGTATTCTCTCCATTCAGAAATAAATGGATGTGTCTAGGTGTATTTCAGTTCTAGAAACATCCATTTTTATCCATTTCACAACATGTAATTCGGACGGAGGGAGTATGATGTAAGAGCTAGGGATACGACGGGACAACATAGTAAAAGAAACACTAGTTGAATGTAAAACTGTATGATAGCTGGAATAGGTATAGAAGAATAGGAAGGCAACATGTGCGTGTATGATGGGGAAACTAAAATTGCATTGCAACTGACCAGTAGAATAACATTTCAATGTAAAAAAACATGGTATGGTAGACGGATGGAGTACATACTGATTAATAACAATGCATGAGATATTCAGAAGCATGATGTCCAAACTAAGCAGATGGCATTGCATAGAGTAGAATGACAACACTTGAATTTGAAAATATGTTATCATGAATGGAATAGGTACTGAAAAACAGGAAGACATGACATATTTACATGTATGATCAGCAGGCTAAGCACATGGCATTGCAACAGAGTAGATGCACTCCAGGACATTATATGCATGATGTACCCATATCACGGGCCAAATTAGAGCAAGGACCTTGTGGGGTGAATATGATTCACCATCTTTCTGGAACTCTTCTGAAGAACTGCATTTAACTGTTCCATCATATTGGGTATCATTGACGTCAAGTTTGTTGGCCGTTACATTGCTCCGTGAGGTTCTTGTGGATTTGTTCTGATGTTCAATATCAGTGTGTGCAATTATATCTGACATGCATGGTAGACAACTAGTAGTGAGATTATGTAACGGGTGCCTATAGGAGACGGCTTAAATACTAGGACTGGACTTAACTAGCAGTAACAGGTCTCAAAAACTAGTAGGACTCTACTTAACCATTGTCGTGGTTGCGCCGCCCCCGGTCAAACCTCAAAGACCCGTCGTCATCCATATCTGACGGCATCAATACCTTCACCCCAGGCAACACTAAGATAGACACCTAAGAAGTGAGTTTTTTGAGCCACCTAAGAAGTATCTATTCCATTCATCCTTTTACAATTTGGTTGTTGTGAGGTGTGAATAGAAAATTGGTTAGAGTGTCTCCAACAATTACCCCCTAAAACAAGGTCCCTAAATAGTCTTTTGGTGATGGCCCAATCCCCAATCCCCCAAAAAGAGAGTAAGGGTGGCATGGAGATGATTTTTTTCCTACATGGTCGAAAGGGGTTTGGAGCATTTATCTAAGAGCATCTTCAACAGCCGCGCTATACTAGCGCCGCGCCGCAAAAAACGCCATTTTAGCACGCGCGCAACGCGTCGGACAGCTCCAGCGGGCGCGCAAAAAACGCGCGCGCGCTAAAACGAGTTGGGCGCGCTGGTGAAAGCCCCATCCCGCGCTGTTGATTTGGTGCGTCCACTTCCGCGCGCGGCACACTCGAGCGCGCGCGCGAACTCTCCTTTCTTCTTTCTTCCCACCCGCGCGCGCCGGCTCTCCCGCGTTCGTTCCTCTCTCCCGCGCTCGCTCGCCCCCATCCGGCCGCGCCGCCGCCGCCGCTCGCGCCCCCGGCGACCTCAGCGCTTCCCCGGCCTATCCCGGCGCCGCCCCCGCGCCCGTCGGCGACTCGCGCTTCCCGGTCTGCCTCCGCTGGCGCCCGCCGCCCGCGCCCGCCGGCGACCGTTCAGGCGCTTCGCCGGCCTCCCCGCGCCGCTGCGCTTCCGCCCCACCCCCTCCTAGTCCGACCGGACCTCGCGCGCCTCCGACGTCCGAGGAACAGCGCCCGACGGCTCGCTGCCGCGCCGCGCCCGCAAGGTGTTCGACAAAACACCTACAAGGTATGTATTGCTCCAAACTGAATTTGGTGCATATTTTGAATTGTAGTTTTGATAGTATAGTATTGAACATTGTAGATGAGTTCGTCGCATGATTCTTCCGAAGATGAATTTGATATGGAAGAGGAGGAGGATCTTGCAATGATCATAGCTATGCATATCAATAAAAAACCGAAGCACGGTGGTTCGGTTATGGGTCGGGATTTTTTTTGGAGAGATAGGATTGATGCCCATAACAGATTGATGAAGAACTATTTCCTGGAGAATCCCACATACCCGGAGTCATATTTTCGTCGCCGATTTAGGATGAGCACAGACTTGTTCAAGCGCCTTGCAGAGAAACTAGCGATTCATGACCATTTTTTCCAGCAAAGGAGGAATGCTGCTGGAGAGCTCGGGCATAGCACCTTTCTGAAGGTGACAGCCGCTTTGCGTATGTTGGCATACGGTATCCCGGCCGATCTAGTTGATGATCACTTGGCTATGGGTGAGAGCCAAGCCATCATGTGTGTCAAGCGCTTTGCAGTGGGAATTGTGCAAGTGTTTGGCGAGGAGTATTTGAGATCTCCCACTGCTGAAGACGCCGCTAGGCTATTGGCGATGAACAAATCTCGCGGCTTTCCTGGCATGCTTGGCTCAATAGATTGCATGCATTGGAGTTGGAAGAATTGTCCAAAGGCATGGCATGGGCAATTCCACGGCCAAAAAAAGGGTTCCACTATAATCCTTAAAGCGGTGGCCGATCAGGAGACTTGGATTTGGCATGCATTCTTTGGAATGCCTGGATCTTTGAATGACATCAATGTTGTCAGCCGGTCACCACTGATGAATAAGATTGCGAATGGTGAGTTGCCACCGGTGCAGTTTGTAGCAAATGGCCATACGTACAACTATGGCTATTATCTAGCGGATGGCATCTATCCAAAGTGGCAAACCTTCGTGAAGCCGTTGAAAAAGCCAGAATGTAAGAAAAATCTTGATTTCCACAATGCTCAGGCAGCTGCTAGAAAAGATGTTGAGAGAGCATTTGGGATTTTGCAAGCCCAATTTGCTATTGTGAGAGGACCGGCTAGATTTTGGGATCAAAAAATGCTTTGGTACATCATGCACGCTTGTGTGATCATGCATAACATGATCATCGAGAATGAGCGTGGCCAAGATTTAGACTACTCACAGTATGAGCTCTTGGGACATCCCGTGCGAGTGCGACGGAGGGCTGAAAGGGTAGCCCGTTTTGTTGCCTCCTATCATGCCATTCGGCGTCCCGCAACGCACAATGATCTTCAGAAGGATCTGATTGAAGAGTGGTGGGCATGGCATGGACGACAAAGAGCATGATTTCATTGCATTATGTATTGTATTGTTCATGAACTATTGGTTGTGTTTATTGCATTATTTGTTGTATTGAACGATAAATTATTTGTTTCAGTTGTAATAACTATTTATTGTTGATTTATTTTGTTTGTTTGATCGTTTTTCTTCTATTTGTTGAATTGTATATGTGGTTTGTGCTTGCTGCGCGCGCTGCATTTTTGCGCACCGCTGGAGCGGCGCGCGCGCTGCATTATACCGCTGCTGCTGGAGCCAGCGCTGCGCGGCGCGGCAAACCAGCCGAAGCGCGCGCGGCAAATGCGTTTTTTGGGCGCGGCGCGTAGCGCGGCTGTTGGAGATGCTCTAAACCACAAAAAAACTCTATAGGTGCTTTAACCTGGTCCGTGCAGGAGATGCTCTTACCATTGTCTTTTTAAAAAATCCGTTTTATGAAGATGGAGGAAGTTAGGTTATTTTCAATACCAAGTTTGATTAATATGAGTTGTATTTGTTTTCAGAACTAGGTTTCAAGGGCAGGTGGTTTTGCTAAAATGGGTATGGTTGAGTAGCTTCCAACTAGCATGTGCAATCGACTAGAATACAACGTTTTCTCAAGCGATCAAGAAGTTGTTGTTTCGTTAATTTTTAACCACATAGTTGTGACAGAACATAAATAGTTTAAATAGTTACTTGACTTAAGATTTGTGTTTTGTTTTTAACCCAGATGTGTGCTACTTACTCTTTACATATAAATCATAAAACAAAAAAATGGTCCATGCAACCTCTAATTTGGATATAACATGGAAGGAATATAGAAAGGTTCTCTTAATTAAGTATGAGAAATAATTAATGCTCTAGAAGGTTTTTTGTTTTATCCTTTTTCATTCAATATTTACATATATTGGACTGTAATCAATTAAAATTTCATAACCAATAGAAACAAAAAATGTATTAAAATCTATGATATTAAAAAAATCCTATAAATGAGTTTCCAATATCTTGTGATGTGTGTCATAGCCACCTGCCACACGAGCCAATCGTAGAATATCACACAATTAGAAGGAGGAAATATTTTTAAGTCCGGTAACTATGGAAACTCTTGACAACTAGAGGGTAAATAGTTCAAGAATTGTTTATGGGTTCCTCTTTGAAAATTGACACTAAAGAAAATGAGAACCATTTTCAAAATGTAGCTAAAAGCTTACTGATTAGAGCTTATGATTATATTTCAATGGAAAGTAGTAACATAGATCACTAAGACAACCTTGTTGGTGCAACATGGAAAGTGTGGCTTAATTTATTTGTGCTCGGCGAAGCTGTGACTCCACAACAATGTTATCATTTTGTTAATACCCATGAGGCTTTGACACGGGTTAATATTGGCGAACAAGCAAAAAACCTAAAGGTGAGGAAATTAAGAAAAAGATAGTCCAGTTAGTTCTTGAAAATGTAAAGCTGCCAGGTTATTTTACTCGACAGATCGTTGTCTCGTGAAAGATAGACATGTATGCGCCAACAACTCACTGAATTTTTTTTACACTCATACACAAAGAAACAAAAGAGAGGGGGACAAGCCAAGGACCAGATGAGCAGTAAAAACAATAAAAACCACCCTTCAGCATTACGCTACACAGATGAAATGCTGCTGCACCTTCACAGCATCTATTACCGCCCGTGGCCCACAAGCAAGAAATGTTTGCACCTACTGCCACTTCCTCCCTTCCTAGTACACCGCATCCCTATCCTCGGTCGTCACTGACCTCACGATGCACGATTCTTTCTTGATTCTGTGACGCCCCCACCGGAAAATGATGCGAGCAGAAAAGGTTGGGTCATGATCATGCTATAGGTCTTTTACTATGTGACTGAACCAGCGTTAAAAGGCGCAGCTGCTTGATAAAGCAAGGCTCCAGCTCCTTATATGGCTGTACCGCCCAACAACCATATTGAAGTGATGGCCCATAGCTCCATAAATCAATTAGTAATGGATAGATGGCCCATTTTGTTTCCAAGGTTTGTTTAGTGGTAGTACGTGACAGCTTCCAAGTTCCACCATGATCAGCAAGCACGCTGTATGATTCAGTTCCGGTCAAGCAATGGGGTTAGATCTACAATACGTACCATATACTAGTATTAGTATTAATTGTTTTATTAATCTTATTATCCCTCAAAAAATTTGTTTTAATACTTTTTTTGTATCACTTGAATCCATGCATGACATTCCTTTGAAATATGGACCGTCGATGACTTCATTATCAAATGATACATGCTAGATGTTTCTCAAGGTGTAGAATGTGTGTCTAGTTTTGATATGAGTGTTAGGAATGGTATGTTTGTGGAAATTTGTCATCATATAGTATGTAGCAGCTGGCAGGAGAGCACAGTCATGACGTTTTATCCATGGTCATGGCATCCATTCGTCACGAAATTAAATGCCATTCATGTGCTCCTTGCAAAAATGCAGACACGATCATTGAGCACCACTGCTCCACCATCACCCGCTCTACCACCATCATTACTAATGTGAAGACTCAAGTGCTTACAAAAGGCTACATTATACTTTTGGGCATCCATATCTTATAGACAGTTCCGTTAAATAATTAGGTCTACCCTAATTATAACTCAGCAACATCGCAAAGCCAGAATAATAGATCATCTTGAGTACGTGCCATGTAACACACTTTACAGCTTTGTTTTCTTCTGGCTGTAAATTACTAGCACAGAAAACAACGGATATATCAGTCTGAATTTATTTTGAAAAATAAAGAAAGGCCTTTTCCAGAAACTAAATGGCGGGAAAGTTTATGCTTTGTTTTTATGTGTTTTTTAATGTCAATTAGGCTTTGTGTCATTCTCCGAAAAGCGAGACGACGACTGCTCCCTGAAGATGGAATAAGGTCCTCCTCGACAAGCCTCCGCCTCGGCGGTGCGTCTAGTGCCGTTAGAGGGCGTGTGTAGGTGTGTCTCCACCAGTTCTTGTGGATGCAATATTTGTTTGTCTTCGTTCGTGCATCTACAGGTTGAATTTTTTTAATCCACATTTCTCTTCATCGTTGATGGTTGCTATTCTGATGTGTTGGTCATGTGAGGCCTTAGTACGACGACTTTATGGTTGTCTAATACAACAAGTTTTACCTAGCTCTGACGAGGGAGGCATGATAACGGCAACATGTTTCACTCGAGTGGTTGTAGTCGTCGCTAGGTGGTCTACGGATCTGAATGTAATATTTCATTTATGTTTTCTTTGTACCGTCATGACAGACAAGTAATAGACCTGTAGGATTCCGAAAAAAAAAATCCATGTACTGTGCATCCTATCGATACAAAGTTTAAAATATTCATGTACTTACAAAAGGCTACATTACTTTTGGGCATCCATCTTGCAGAGAGTTCCATTAAATAATTAGGTCTACCCTAATTATAACTCAACAACATCGTAACTAGACGCGAATCAACCTGTGGTTGAGTTGGTTAGGTGGACAGTGGTATCCCCAGCCCACCAGGGTTCAAATCCTGGTGCTCGCATATATCCTGGATTTATTTCAGGATTTCCGGCGACATGCTTTCAGTGGGAGGAGACGTTCCCGTCGACTACGAGGCGCCTACGGTGATTTCGAAAAATCTCAAGATGATATGCCGGCTCAGTCTCTCGGAGGTGCTCATAGGGGTAGGGTGTGCGTGTGTGCGTTCATAGGGTTGAGTGTATGCGCGTATGTATGAGCGCTTGCGTCTGTACTGTGTTCAAAAAAAAAACATCGTAACTAGACCATCTTGAGTTCGGGCTATGTAATACACATTGCACCTTTATTTTCCTCCGGCAACGGATCCACCAATCTAATTTTGTTTTGAGAGATAAAGAAAAACCTTTCTCATAAACAAAAACATCCACGTACTTACGTACTTCACCGGAAAAAAATACAAGAGCGTTTGGATCACTTACAATCAATACAAAGTTATAAAATATCTACATATTTCTAGCGGTGTAGTATGTGCGTAGACCTATACCATAGAGTATAGACATCCTTGTGCTAATGGAAAAGATAGGCTGCTCTCAATCTTTTTTTTTCCTGCAAAAGATAGGCCAGAAGCACGAAGCACATGCAGTTTTTACACACAGTTGACGTGACCACACCGCAACGCAAAGCACAGAACGCATGCCCCAACCCAACCCCCCGGCACAACAACGAGAAGGGAGCCCGCCCGAGGAGGTGAAACCCAAGAAGAACCAAACCACGACCGGAAATGGCAAAGCACCCCCGGCCCCCGCGCGACCCAGCAGCCTCCACCACAACATAGCGGCGGCATCGATCGATCGAGCATCCAAGTCGAGCGAGCCTGAGCACAATCACGCACCAGCCTACCGGACGCGCCACTTGCCCACCCCCCTCGTGCCCGCAGCGCTGCGTGCGCTCCCCTTTCTCACCGTCCCTTTCGCCCCGCACCCTGTCGGAGACCGACGCTCCTCCCCTCCCCTCCCCCTCCCTCCCCGCCACGCGCCTCGGCGTCGCCTCCACTCCTCCTCCCCGCCACTCCCCCCGGCCGCCCCCTTCCGTGCGGAGGCGGCAACCTGTGACGCGCCAAAGTCGGCGCACCTGCTCCCACTGGAAAAGTAGCCGTTGCGGCGTCGCATTTATAGCGACCGCCAGGCGCCGCGATGGCCGCGCCTCGGCGGTGAGGACGAGGAGCCCGCTCGGTGGTTGGTGGAGCAGAGATGCCGCTGGTCAGGTTCGAGGTGCGGAACGAGGTCGGGCTCGGGGACCCCGGGCTGTACGGCGGCGCGGGGGCCGGGAAGAGAGGCCCCGCCGCCGCCGCGTCCGGGGAGGCCGAGCCCAAGGCGCTGCTCGAGGGCGTCGCCGTCGCGGGCCTCGTCGGGATCCTGCGCCAGCTCGGAGATCTCGCGGAGTAAGCCCGCATCCCTCCTCTCGCCTCCGCCGCTGTCCGCCTCGCGGCCTGATTTCAGCTGTTAGCTGCGTGATTCGATTCGGCGAGTGTGTGTGTTTGTGTTTCCGCCTTCGGTTGGGGATCTGGTGCTCTCCGCGTGTGCTGATTTTGGCGGGCAACAGCGGGTGGGGAAGTGTTTGGTCGCTGGTTTAGTGGAGTTGAGGTGTTTGTGCTTGAGATTGGGGGTGATTGGAAGGTAGTGGGATCTGGTGTTGAGGTGGTTGCATTTGATTACGCGAGATTGAGTGCCGGGTTCTAGGAATTATGGCAGGGTTTCCGCTCGCCGGTTATCGACAAGGCAGCAGTGCTGCCTGGCTGGAAGTTGATATTTCGTTTTGGGCACTCGTGGCTTTTGAGATCATTTCCTGAGATAGCATTAGGATTGAGTCTGGTAGAACCAAATTGTGTGTCTTCAGAGCGTTATACGAGCTAACCTCTGGTTTTTTTTACCGCGTTTGCTAGGTTTTTGGAAGCATGCTTTGCTGAATTGGTAGGAACTATTGTTGTAGTCTATGTTTGCCGTGTTTGGGTAAGATCCCATGTTAGAATGGATTTATTTATCACAATAGCTATATGATATAGACTGATTCTGAAAAAGTTCCTGTCCTAGAATGATGTCCTTGTGGAATGCTTGGGGGCTAAAGGAGTCTTTGCTAATTCTTGTGCAAGTGTTTCCATGCTACTGGCAATTTCTACTGGTTGTTGATCGAAAACTGTCACCACTATTGGGAAGTCATTTTCTGTGATTTTACCGTTTTATTATTTGTCGTTGCATTGCCTATTTCCCCCAAAAAATTAACGCCATAGCTTATGACAATGTCAGGTAGAGTTGATCTGCTAGCTTTGAGTTGGCTTCAGGAATGCTATAAATCCTCTAATATTCATCTTAAATTGTTAACATTTAGTTTACTATGCCTGAGATATTCTTTGGTCATACCAGATTTGCGGCAGATGTTTTTCATGACCTACATGAGCAAGTTATAACTACATCGGCTAGGGGGCGTAAGGTGCTGACCCGAGTACAGAACATTGAAGCAGCACTTCCATCTCTTGAAAAAGCTGTGAAGAATCAGAAGAGCCATATACATTTTGCTTATGTACCAGGTAGTTACTTCATCAATGACTGTACATGTGTTCACAAGCAGAAAAAAAACGAGCTAAGGATTCTGGCGCACATTTTAGTCATCAACAATCATTTTGCCCGTATTTAGTTCACACTAATTTATCGGAGTGTATTGATAGTTAAAGTTGGTTGATGTTGACTTCATCAGACTGATATGAGTATTAGCAGTGGCAATCTGAAATCAGGTCAAACTTACAAAACAAATAAATGCCCACGGACTGAGGTTGGTGTCACTAAATCGGTATAAACCTTTTAGGGTAATAAGTTAATCTGTCCATAATGATAGAGCAGTCCTGGCTGGCAGTAATGAATAATGAATAATGAGTCTAGCTTTTGCTTTACCAACATGGTACAAAACAGCTCATTTCTAACTCAGGCTGCGTTTGGCAGCTCAGTATTTCTAAAGTTTTACAAGAATACTATGGTTTTCAGAAAAAAGCACGGTTTTAAATACTTTGACGTGTTTGGCATCAATTAATACTTCAGTTTTATAAACCGCAGTATATCTGATACTGTGTTTTTTTTTGTGGTATTTGAAAAAGAGGTCCTGACCTCTTTTTTCTGTAAACTGAGAAACGCTCTCTTGACTCCTACGTTCAACCTACGCTTGACTACTCCATCGTTGATCTCTTTAATACGTTGGCAGCCTGTAGATTAGATTGGCAATTAGATCGATCGATCCTGACTTCCTGAGATGCAGCATACTAAGCTAGCTAGAATTTCGGTCATATCTGGCTAGAGGTGCATGTACAACACTAGAACAACGGCTGAAAACACGGGCATGCCGAGGCTTAGATCGCCGAGTAGATCAATCGCTAATTGGAGCAGTCGTAGACCAACTGATTCTATGCGGCCAGAGACACAAGAGATTACTAGTTAACTCTATCTACAAATCCTAGCATCTAGGAGGGAACTAGTGCGTGCATCGCAAGGCTACATGCATGCGGCTGCCTTAGCACAAGCTGATCAGGCCGTTGTAACTCCTTGAGTGTTGGATTTGGTTCAACGGTCAAACCAGGGAAAGTGAGAAAAACTGCACTTGCCAAACACCTCCATGGTTTTGCTAAAACTAGGAAAAACTGTGGTTTGTGAAAACTGAAGTATTCATTGCCCACGCATTGGAATACTGAGGTTTTCGTTTACTATGGTTTTGAAAAAAACGGTGCTGCCAAACTAGGCCTCAGTCTCCTAATCAACTGTCTCTTGACCATAACAAACAATTTGGGTTAAGATCATCGTGCAGCTTTACTTAGTTTGCTAATTAAATGCAGGGTCTGACTGGCACACACAACTTCAAAATGAGCAAAATCATCTCCTATCCAGTGATTTGCCTCGGTTTATGATGGATTCCTATGAAGAATGTCGAGACCCACCACGACTTTACCTTCTCGACAAGTAAGGATCCTTGCTTTCTTTTTTCAAGCGCTTTTGGGTATCTAACATGATTTATTTTCAGATTTGATAATGCTGGTGCTGGGGCTTGTTTGAAGAGATATTCTGATCCATCATACTTCAAGAAATCATGGGATGTGATGAGAGCAGACAAGACTGCTCATCTCCAAAAAGAAAGGAGATCTCATAAAATTAAGGTTCTGTTTCTTGTTTTCTGCGTCCGAAGATCGTCTATGCATAGCTATTTTAGTGAACACACAGGCACAACTGACGTCAAATCAATTTACTTGTGTCGTCCGCTCCAGTCTACTCTATGAGCATGCCAACCATTATGTACTAATCTGAAATTAATTATTACAAAACACTCTTATTTAATCCACGCCAAGTTTTTCGTAATTGCTAAATGCTTTGCTGAGCTACTGTGCTTCATTATTGGATGGTTGTGGCTTATTGGTGTTAGTTTGGTGGATGGAAGTTTTTTTTTATTCATGTTGGTAACTCTATGCTGAGACTTGATTGAACTTGGACAGAGAAAAGGATCACGCCTAAAAGAACCATACCATGGACAAGCCACATCCAGGCATAGGAATGGTGAATTGCAGCGAGCACTCACTGCTGTTCAACTTACCAGCAGGTTTTACACACAAATCCCAAACTCAAAGATACAACAACTGTATATATGTTTTCAACGTCCATGACTTTGTTTTTCTTGTATATTTAATAACGCATCTAAAACAGTACTCTTAATAATTCTTTTGCAGCAGGCAGTGTGCATCTCCCAGCATGGATGGCCGGAGTTTCTCAGAGCATAGATCTACATCTGATGCAAGATCCAACCCTGACAATATAAGCAGATCTTCTTCATTTAGTTCAAAGGCACGACTGAGTTTTGCAGAACAAGCTTCAGATACAAAGCCTTCTGTTGTTCCTCATGACAATGGTCATGACAAGCTGTCAAATATTGATACACACAAGCTTAATGATGCCTCTTCCCCAATCTTGCTTAGCGGGACCAGGGCAGATGATCTGGATGATGATTCAAAGCAAGGTTCCCTGTCAGATGAGATGAATGCTAGGTCACCTTCTGTTGAATGGCATGAAAAGACAGCAATTGTCATGACTACAAGTTCTGTGTACTGTGATGATGTGGTCATGGATAGGGCTGAGAATGCAGAAACTATACATATTAAGCCCGTGCAGCGAGAAGTTGATCATAGGGAGATGGAGACCTTGGAGCAGCAAGGGGCCTTACTTCAGAAGGCAAAGATGTTATTATTGTCGTCAGGCTTAAACCACCGTGATGAAGTCCCCAGTGAGACAGACAACTACATGGATGCACTTAATACACTTGAATCTGAGACAGAGACTGAAGTTGACTTTCAAACTAAAAAACAAGGGAAGCCAGTACATTCCTTGAATGTTCATGCACCTCAAATAGAGTCGGTAGATAATATCATTTCACAGCTTCCTGATTCTTCTCCCGCCGAGCCTGATACAAGTCAAAATTCCAGAATGTTACATACCTTTGAAAGAACAGCTGATTTTCCCAGTTTGTCAAGTGCAGATGCTCCGGATATTTCACATCATGCATTGTCAGGTTATACAGATATACATCCTAATGAATGGCCATCTGTTACCACCATCCCTGAGAATAATGCAAAAGATACTGCTGGAGACCCTCCTGAAATTTCAGAACCGGCACTGCAAGCATATACAGCTACACCTCCCAATGAAAGGTCCCCTGGTGCAAATGAAATTCCTGAGAGTAAGGCAGAAGTTGCCCCCGGAGATTCCCCTGGTGCAAATGAAATTCCTGAGTGTAAGGCAGAAGTTGCCCCCAGAGATTCCCCTGGTGCAAATGAAATTCCTGAGAGTAAGGCAGAAGTTGCCCCCGGAGATTCTCCTGAGATTTCAGAACCAGGGCTGTCAACCTATGCAGTTTTTCCTCCCAATAAAGAGTCTGTTGTCTATCAAATCCCTGATAATAATGTAGAAGATGTGTTGGAAGATGGTAGCAATGAAAGCACTAGTTGTCTTGTACCGGAACCTGCCATTTCCTTCATTCCAACTAGTGAAGCATCTCCTGCGAAAATGTTACCTGGTGATACCACTGGTGACTCTTTTGTAATTTCAGAAAGGAATCCTCAGGATTATCCTGGAGAAAATCGTCAGGAATTTGGTGGTTGTGGCATGGCTGAAGTGTCTAATTCACAGACTGTGCCTTTGAACGAGTCATTAGAGAATGGATCTGCAACCCAACACCTTCCAACACATGCTCCTACTAGTTCTGTAGAATTATCTTCTGTTAAGCTCTGGACAAATGCAGGGCTCTTTGGACTTGAACCATCTAAACCTCCAGTTGGCATATGTCCTGGTTCTGCAAGCCAAAGCTACCCAGAGGCTAATCAGTCAGCCATAAGAACTCCTGATGCAGTTTATAGTCAAACAGACCGGCCCTCAAATTCTTCCACATATTTCGAGCACAGGGAGCACAAAAATTTGAATGGCAAGCAAGCTTCAATAAGTGAGCTCCTAGAATCTGAAGGTAATGCTGAAAATGGTGCTGAAACATACTCTGCCACTGACTTGGCTGGAAGGAATAACTTGCATGTGGTGTCTGCATCAAGCTTCTCGAGCATTGCACAAAGATTCCTTGCCAATACACTTCAGAGGAGAACTTCTCCCAAGTATAATGATCTTCCTATGTCATCTGGGAGAGTGAACACTGATGCAAATGGGTTTGATGAAGCTACTGTAAATTCTACTCTTGCACCAAAGGAAGCAGCATTCGAGGCATCTCAGTTTGAGAAGAAAACAGATAATGGCATTGATGGACTGCCTAAATCGTCAATCTTCTCTAGTGGCCATTACTCTGAGAAATCATCTCCGCCTCTAGAGCATATGAAAATATCTTTTCACCCTATGAGTGCATCTGAAATGTCGAAATTGAACCTAGATTTCTCTGATGCCAATCTTCATGAAAATGTTGATGATATGATGTTACCGACATTTCAGTTACTTCCAGGGTCTTCTGTCCCACAGCCTGGTAGTGGTTCTGAATCAGAAGATGACACCTTTGGTAGATCTTATAGTTATTCTTCATATGATGATCTGAGTCCACGTTTATATTCAAACTCTGAGTTGTGGGATCAAGAAGATGGAATTGGATTGGAGGATCATGAGCTGTATAATGAGTCAAATCAGATAGGATCCTCCACAACACCTGTCTCTAGCTATATGGGATTCGAGCAGATGAACTTATCTGGTGAGAAGTCCACTATTTCACTTTCAGATATTGGAGATCCTAATGGTCTCGGCTCGTTAGAATCGCATCCTGCTGGAGAACTTCCGAACTTTGACACTCTGATGTCAACAAGTAATCAGCAAAATGGAGATGCGCTCATTCCACATAATCCAGTCAATTTATCACCAGATGAAGATCAGATGCCGCCACCACCTCCTCTTCCCCCAATGCAGTGGAGGACAATGAGACAAACGACTTCCCTAGAAGAAGAAAGAGACTCTACAGCTAAAGACATACTTAAGAATGCCTCAAGTCTACCACCTGTACACACTCCTGTGCAGGAACAACATCTTCCGCCCTGTGCACCACCATTTCCACAAGGAAATGTTAAGGAAGTGGTAAGACTTAACTCTCGTTTGAATACCTTGGTATCAGTTGTCATTGTAATCTCTTGCTGATGACACTATATGAACTCCGTGCATGCAGAACCATCAGAAAGTTGATGCGATCAAAGAAACGAGTAATCTTCCTAATATATTTGAGATCAAATCAAGCTTGCTTCAGCAAATCAGGGATAAGGTTTGTTTGCTTTCTAATTTATTCTTAAGAAAATGTTATTTATTATCTATGTTCTCTGTGTTGCTACTTTCCACCAATGAGTTCAAAAGAAAAAGTGTAAGTGGAGAACCCACTTCCTCGTCCCCGGCGTGGAAGTTCAAAATAGCTATTTGGATAATTATTTGGTAATTTTTATCTATATAAGTGACGGTTTGGCTAAATTTGTTAAAGGTGGAACTCTCGTGTGTGTGATATGTGTAGTCAGACCATTAGAATTAAAGTTATGGGTTCATCACTGCGGGTGAGTTAGCATTTTAGGTTCATAAAATGAATGGCAGTGTTCTATGGTTAAAACTCATCAGGCATGGAAATGTTCATTTTCTGTAGCCTATACTGTAGACATTTCATAACTTAAGCAATTCAGAAATACTGCCATACATAGGACATCATGTAGCCATAAGCCCAGAACTCACTATTCCTCCTAGTTACGAAATCTCTTGTTATGGTAATGATAATGACAGATCTTGGACCCTCCACAACTGATTACGGGCATAAATATTATCTGACCCATGGCAGTGTTGAGTGTTGAACGCTTAGCATCAACGAACCATGTTTCAGTATGGCCAATATGTTCTAGCCTTTCCTTTTGCCAACTAACAAGTACTCCCTCCGTTCACTATTATAAGACGGTTTGGATATTTCAATATGGACTACATATGGATTGGAATGAGTAAACAAACACGCTAAAACACGTTTGTATGCATCCGATTCAGAAAAAAAGTTAGAACATCCTATAATAGTGAACGGAGGGAGTAATATTTTTTATAACGGTCAGTTGGTTCTTGAAGTATAAATTTGACTGTTGTATGCGATACTGATGTTTCTCCTCACTTTACATAACAAACTATTGCAGCCGGATCTGCACAAGCTGAATGGTCATGAAAAGTCCAAAGCAGTATTCAATGATGTTAACAGTTTGGATGACAGGGGGGACTTGCTTCAGCAAATCAGGAGCAAGGTATGTCAAATATATGAGCTGGTGTACTTGCGTACTACAGCCCTTTATGCCCTTTGAGATTTGTTGATTCTCTGCACTTGCACCACATCACACTAAAGGACCACACTCACTAGTTTGTTAACATGTTTGTACAATGCAGACATTCAACTTAAGACGAACAAATGGATCTAAGGCAAACACCTCATCTCAGTCAACCGAGTCCACTACCAATTCCAACGTTGTAGCAATTTTGGAGAAGGCGAATGCAATCCGACAGGTATGCATTGTCTTAATATTTCCCCTCATGTTAGATTTTGGGTTACTCTTTGTTTCCCCCTGATTACGTCCATGTTATCAGGCTGTGGCCAGTGACGAGGGAGGTGATGATGATAACTGGAGTGATATCAACTGAGAATGCATATGACAAACATTTTCTGTATATGCAACTAGTACAAGATGAAGAGTGAAAATGTGAATAACACCTTTTTCTTCATTGTAATTAGGTTTTGCAGCTCTGTTTTTTAACCTTTTTTTAGTTAATGGTAGTGTATCTTAGATCCCTGTGGTTGTAGAGATGTTAAATCATTTCCACATCATGTAAATTTATCTTATTATTTATTAATGTTAGTGAGATGAACTAATAAATAGAATAAGTATCGTAAGCTATTTTTCGTAGCATTGTACTAAAATTTGTCTCTTTGCATTGTTAATAAGATGGGGGCTCCTGATAAAAAGTTATCCTGTCATTTGCAAGCATGTTATTTTCTTGGCAAAGGCAAAATAAGTGCATTACCTCCATACTTTGTACTCCCTTTGAGAGATGGTAAAGAAATATAAAAGCGTTTAGATCACTACTTTAGTGATATAAACACTCCTATATTTCTTGACGGATTGAGTATTTGAGTAGCAAAATCTAAATCAGGAGATGCAATTGATGTTTCTTCATCTTAGTCAATATCATGTACGTACTTGAGAGTTAGTGTACATATGTAAAAAAAGTTGGCATTGCACTTTCTCTTATTGGGGTTTGAGAGACGGTAATGCATATTTTGATGATACATGATGGCCCATTGTTATAAGATTGTTCGGGTCCTCAGTTCCTGTGGTATGTGGACAACTGGAGGCGATTATTTCTACTATTACTGCCGCAAGTCGCCTCGCTTTGCGAATATCTGCGCACGGCGTCTCCCGAATATACCAAAATCTGGATACTGGGATCCCAGTTTACTATGCCATTTTTGTGAATTTCTGATGCGGATGATATTTGGCCGTTTCTGGTTTTTATCAGACTGCTGCTGTCAAGCGTCAATAACTGACACGGAGGAAGGTTTTCCGCATGTCTCTGTTGGTCCAGCGCGCAACATTTCTGCAGCCCTTCAGCCGTCCTAAGCGTCAGTTTCCAAGAAGGAACAAAAATGAGGAGCCATATTGGGCGCAAAGGTTTCAGAGGCCGACTTCGCATAACCCTCACAGGAGTAAATTGCTGAAAACCACCACATTTGTGGCATGGATACTCCAAAACCACCACTTTTGCCTAAAGTTTCAAAAAACCACCACTTCCGCGGCAAGTGGATAACAAAACGCACTAAACGAGCCGTAAGCCGCGACTAAGTGAAAAACTGACAAGGCTGGCCCACCTGTCGGGTCTATGTGACATATCTACATAGACAAGATGCTGATGTGGCCAAGGGTCCCACATGTCATCCCCACACCTCCTTCTTCCTCCTCGCTTCTCTATTCCCCTCTCTGTCCTCCCATCTGCGGCGACCCCGGCGAGCCCTCGCGGCGCCCGACGCCCTACTCCTGCACGATGGAGGAGCGCCCAAAAGCAGAGCTCGAACAGCTCTAGGGTGAGCTCGTGCCCCGTATCGACCTCAAGGAGCACCTAGCGCCCAACGCCCGTATCGACCTACAGCGTCGCCCCTCGCCGGATCTCGCCTGAATCCGGGCAGAACGCACGGGAACGGGCAGGGGCACGCGAGCTCACGGCGCCTGGCACCACCCCTCCCCGCCGCCTTGCATCGCCCCTCCCCGCACGCCTCCCCGCTGCTTGGCGCCAGCAGAATATGGTGCGTCGCGCCCATCTGCGTTCGTCGC